>CM062296.1:99168682-99768682 GCA_031216915.1 Pictodentalium vernedei
TTAAAGAAAACTGTCCAAACTGTGTCAAATGGCTTAAAAACTGCTGTTGCCTCCAATACATTTTTCTACTCTGCTTTGCTCTGTTACCTAAAGGAATTCATGTAGATTTTTTTGAAAACTAACCCAATCCCCAAATAAAACTAAAATCTGCATCAGCATGTAATACTTTGAGGAAAAAATTATCTCCTTTAACCATACAGCAAGACAAACAGTGGTGCTCCAACCCCATGAAACCATATAAATGTCAATTTTGATTCAAAAATTGGGGTTGCAACTATATAATTCACCAATATCAATAGACAGTACCATTTTGTCCTAACAACTGATGTCAAATTTTCTTCTACATACTGATGTGGCAAAATATAGCCTTGAAGGTGTCCCCCTAGTATGCCCCTTTTTATCAAAAACTATGATAAAATTCATAAATTAATTGATGTTGACATACAGTACGTGGAGAGTGGATTGTAACTAAATCACCCGTGGAGTGGAGTTATCACCCAAGCTATAACTTTCAAATTTTGTACATATCGACAAAAACAAAAGTAATGTTTCAGCCAATGGACCTCCGGGTTTAACCCAGAGGTCCATTGGCTGAAACTTTGCTTGTGCTGGTTATGCTTTGCAACAAATTTGCAATTATTGGTTGGGTGGAATCTCCACTCTGCGGGTGTTTTAGTGATAATACACTCTCCACGTACTGTATAACAAACATCTTGTGATATTAAATTTCCCATTTGTGATAATTTCTAAATCACATTCTGGCTTCTGAAGATATTTCACATTGCGCTTGATGAATGTTTTGCCATTCTTGTGAAAAAAGCCTCACTTTCTCAGTTAAGACACCTAGAGTCATTGGTATTGCACTGACACAACATTAAACACTGATTTTTTCCAACAGCATGACCAGCTGAGCACTGCTCCTATGTTATAGCATAGCACTGTTAAAATGCCTAAAACCATCAAATATTGATTCTGTAGTGATGTACATGTCCCACAAGTACATGTACCCACAAGAGCTTGTTTACAACCTTGGATTTAATCCCTGCAGGCACCCATTCTGATAAAAAGGGTGAAATTAGGGAAAATACATGCATGCCTAGTATCCAGTGAGGATGACTCAGATATTTGCTTCCGGAATGTAGTGCTCTTTAATGTTTAATATATTTGTGTATGTGTGTGTATGGGTGCGTGTGTGTGTGGGGGGGGGGGGGGGGGGAGGGGGTCAATTGCCAGTTATTGAAAATGTAGAACTGTGCAAATGGAAACAAACCAACACTTTGCATGATGGACAGACAGACATGCAATCACATATCTTGAAAGAGACAGCCTACATGTACATAGGAATGGTATGATGCACAGACAGACAGACATGCAATCACATATTTTGAAAGTGACATTCTACATGTACATAGGAATACTGACTGACATCCAATGAAAAATATAGTGAGAAGAGCCAGGACTGGGTTGTCAAAACAGAAAAAAACTCAGCGGACCCTGAGTGCTGCAGTTCTAAAGCAAATCATAGGAAACTGAGAGTTATGCTGTTAACTTTCTCATCAGCTGAAGGGTTTAGTATGGGTGGTAGAGGGACAATTGTCAATGTAGTTTTGTGCTATAACATGGGGACCCTGACAGCACTAGTACCAGACTACTATATTGGTAGCTGTGCACAGAAGCCATTCATTCACATTTGCAAGTTTGTTACTTTTCCCACTGTACCCCCACCCCCTTTCCCCAAATTTATGTTCCAAAATACTCTGTGAATGAAGAAATTGTTTTTTAACATTTTTAATCACTCACTCAATGTAATGGCCAAAACAGACAAGCACCATTCACCGAAACTGCCATTCAATGTTCATTATTTTTGCACCAAAAACATAGCTTATGACCCCTCGTTGGAATGAGTTTGTTCAGCTCAATCCAGTGGGGGTTCATAACTATGTTTTTGACGCAAAAAAAATGAAAATAAATTAGTTATTCAAAAGTGCTATCTTCTTTTCATGTAAGGTAAAGGGTTAACATCATAGTATGGAGAAAGCTTCTATTAATCATTCACTCAATGTAATGGCCAAAACCGGCAGGCACCATTCACCAAAACTGCCATTCAATGTTAATTTTTTTTTGCATTTTTTGGCCACAAAAACATAGCTTATGCCCTCCTTATTGGAATGAGCTTGTTCAGCGAATACAAGTGAAGTATGGGTTTTCTGGCTAAATGTCTGGATGGTGATTTGGGAGAGGATTGGAATGTAATTGGAATTCTCTCTATCACAAGTACAATGAGGGGAAAGCATGGTTTCATTAGATGTGTTAATAATAGGGTAAAAAAGGTGGTTACATGTGTACATGTATGTGTCATTTGCCAGAGGTTATAGAGTGCTTCTCAGTTCTGGATGCCACACTTGCTCAAGATGCATTTAATTGCATTATTTTTGGCAATATATGGCCTTTATTGTCGACTGTGACAAAAATATAACTTTTCCAAAAATAAAACAGTATTATTCAGTCTGTGGTTCTCGAATGAACATTTAAAAGTGAAATATGTGTAATATCCCCAAAAATATAATTAAATCAGTGTTGGAAGCCAAAATACATGTACATTTTTACTTATTTCCTATAATCAAACCCAAACCTTTCGAAGGGTAACCTAAAAAACTTTTCCCTGACAAAAATTCCCCCCCCCCCACAATCATTTTCACACAATGCGCAAACCCACCCCCCCCCCCCTTGTTCCTCCCTCCATAATTTCTGGTGAACAAAAATCCCCCCACCCCCTAATTTTTTAGAAGTACATGTATATTTAAAGCCATACAAAAATGTCCAAACCTTTTTACCACTTGAGGCCGAGCACTTGACGCGTCAATCAATGCTAACTTTGCTTGTGTGGAGTTAGCAGGTTGGATAATTGCTCACTGTTATCAGGTGGTTCTCTCAGTGCACTTTAGTTTCCTCCACCCATAAAACTGTCCGACACAAGGTGACACTGGCTGTTGGAAGTGTCCTTAAACTCCAATAACTAAATAACTGTGTTGATAAATAGTTATTGAGGCATGTTTTCTTGTTAATAGTGATGAGTGTTTATGTAATTTACAAATTAAATACAGTTTTTAAATCCTTTTGGACTGCCTTTCAACCTTTTGGTGTAAGAGGCCGGGAGGGGGATTGTTCTACTGCTGTTAAAATAATGTGAGAGAACGTGGTACTACTCAAAAATTGTGGGGGGAATTTTTGCTAAGTGTGTAAAAATGATTGGGGGTATTTTTTGGAAGGGGGGATTTTAACCTACATTCTAAACCTTCCAAAGATGCATTTTATCTCTTTCATTTGATAAAAGAGTCATTTCTGCATGAGAATTCACTGCTTTCTTTAAAAACTACCCCAATCCCAAAATAAAACTAAAATCTGCACCAGCAGACAATAGTTTGGGGAAAAATCTGTCTCATTTAACCATACTGCAAGAGAAAGAGTGGTGTTCACCACCCCCCCCCCCCCCCACTCCACACAAAACAAAATGAATGTCAACTTTTATTTAAAAGCTGGTGTTGCAGCTATATAAATCACCAATATCAATAGACAGTGCCATTTTATCCTAACAAATTATGTCAAATTTTCTTCTACATATTGATGTGGTAAAATATAGCCCTGAATGTGTCCCCTAGACCCCCAGCATACCCACTTTCATCACAAATTATGATATAATTCTTAAAGTAATTGATGTTGACACAAAACAAACCTCTTATGATATTAAATTTCACATTTCTGATAGTTTTTAAATCACATTCTGGCTTCTTAAGATATTTCACATTGTGTTTGATGAATATTTTTGCAATATTTGTAAAAAAAAAATAATTTTTAAATCCCTCACATTTCTTAATTAATTTAAGGCACTTTGAGTCATTGGTATGGTATGTCTCTGATAAAACATTACACATTGATTTTTTGAATTTTTTTTCCAACACCATGACAGTACAGGTCATATGTTATCTCATAGCACCATTAAAATGCCTGAAACCATCAAATATTGATTCTGTAGTGCGGTGTCAAATATTATTTAGAGGTCGGTTCTGGGGAGGTTGGTATTTAGGCTTTTCAAAAGTTTTTTGCCATTTTTGGAGAAACATACCCAAGTCTAAATATCAGAATCCCCACCTCCAGATGTTGGTCAGACGAGGAGGGCGACATTGACTAGTTTGAAGATGAATTCAGTTCTATTCTGGTTGCAATGCCTAAAGCATCCAGGAATTAAAACATTGTTTACCAAAACACAGAGGAAGTGTGCATGTAATTTAAATGCGAGTTCCGAGTGATTCTGGTATTTAGTCTTCAGGAAAACACGTCGATCACAAAATTGGCTGGCCGCTACACTGTAATTCTGACAGTCTTAAACTGACATTGTATTGTATCATTGGTAAAAATAGTTCATAGACTGGATCCAGTGAACTTGTGAAGAAAAATCTAGGAAATAAATGAATAGGTATCGCTGTTCGCGTGCATGTCTGTTTCTGTAAAATTTTACTACAACAAGACTGCATGCCCGTGTTTTGAGAACAAAGATTTCCCCAGACCTTACGTCAACATAACTTGAATTCATCTGAACTCCGGCTGTTTCTAAGGAAATCGCGCTAAGTTCCCCACAAATGAAAAAGGCCCACCAAAAGTGTCAATAAATCACTTGTTTTATTTTTTATTCGTTGTCAACAATTTGTGAAGTGTACGTTCTCAATTAAAATTGAAACTGGGCTTTAAATTTGACGAAACCGGCAACGGACGGCATTGGCACTTCGAACTTTCAAACAATACCAAACTCGCCAACAACAACCTAACTTCGAAAGTCACTTCATTACTTGATTATTTATCGTAGTTTCCAGCATTCTGCAACAATATATTTTACATGATGTCCTTTGAAAGGCCCAAAACAATTAAGTATCCGTTACAATGATTCTGGATTTTTTGCCAGTGGAAGAGCCACGCCGCCAGATGGCACCCCAAACTCTGTTGCATGGTATATAGCAAAGTTATAAAATCATGGACACGTACCCATTACCTATGTGCGCACACGCCACTGCGTGGGTGTGCACTATAATTTAAAGTTAATTTGGACGCTAATCTTGAAATTAGGACACAACTCTACAAATCAGCTAACTTTAATTCATATATAACATGAACAAGATGACAATTAGTTCGTAGGTATGGTGTGACGTTTTCTGGGAGCGCTTGTGATATGCCGATAATGCCTATATATCATGGCGTCATATTGCAAAGCTGTAGGTGTAGCGTAAAACGTCTTGCCGATGGCCAATACTATAAATCTTTGCAATTGTATTTCTAGAATTGTATTTTCTAGTTATGACTTTAAATGAGTTACAATGAATTATTAGCATTTTCAAAGATCTGGCAATTTGCCAGTTGGCAAATTAGGGCGTTTACCCATCTTTACGCCCAGATAGCAACAAGCGCTGTTCACAGAAAATCGCCATTCGACGGTTTCAGTTTTTTACTTTCAAAACATTGTTTATCATGTCTTATTGTATATAATCTCTTAACCAGCTCTTGCTAGAGAGGGGACATCAATTGTTGTTTAGCCAAACATTGACACCGTTTTTATCAGATGTGTTTTGTACAATTTCAACTATTAACTATGCTAATTAAACGGTAATTGTTTTATTTCATTTCATTCCGGTGATCGACAAGGATATTGTCGCGCAGTCTGATTGAAGTGTACTAGTGTTTCTGGGCTATGCACTATCCAGTGAGAACATATTTTGTAGGACTGTAAGAGTTCAGTTCGTACATATATAAGGCATGCGAACACCCCTTGTTCCCAGAATACGTATTGGTAGAAACAAATGTATCAAACATGTCAAAACAACTTGAATCGGCAGCACCACCAAACGCTTTTGTTTTATGTTTTTGAGTCGAACGAAACGCTCGGTTTAACAACACAGCGACTGGATCTTCATGCTCAGAGATAAACAGTGATTGTGCCATACATTGTATTCCATTGGTGCCTTCAGGTCAGCTACAGTTAAAACTAGAAGTCCTGTCACGAATAGTGCGCTTATCTAGGCTTAATTGCGCGTTGGGATAGCGCGCAGTTGCCATATCGAATGGCATCCAAAGCACGACAGGTTCTCTTGGTTACTCATAGCAAACACATGCAATGTTTCTGCCAATGGACCTCCGGGTAACCCGGAGGTCCATTGGCTGAAATATTGCTCGTGCACAGGCCATATGTGCAGAATTTGATAGCTTTACTTGGGCCATAACGCGTACATTAACGCGCATATCAACGTGCTATTTGTGCGCATTTCATGACAGGACGTCTAGTTTTAACTGTAGAGAATAACATGCATTCGAAGTCCAGACAATAAATACCCCAAAAAATCACTCTGCTGTTTGCGGGACTATAAAACTGTGTGCACCTCGAAATATTCGAACGGGTGAAAAACGCGGAGTGAGAGCTCGTTTCGAAATAGTTTCCAAAAAAGCTCCGTTCTTCCGAAGATAATCCGCCTTTCTGAAAAGAACCCGAGAAGATTTCCCAGGTAGAAACAATTCCCAGAGTCAAACCGGTATAGGAGTACGAATGCAACTGGACCTCGAACTGAATCTCTTGGGTTTTCAAATTGTAAATATTGAACCTTCTTACTCCCGTAAATATTGCCAATAGCTATTCAAGCATTCAAAGCCGTCTTGACTATTTTGTTAAGTCAGTAAAAGCGGAATAAATCAGGACGTAATCACAGTAGTTTCGGAAACAGAAATCCCTTAAATTCTTCTTCTATTATCATGCCACCTGCACAAGAGACCTGATGATAGAAGATGATTTCCAGATGAGACAATTGGTAGACTTTAAAACACACTTCTGCGATTCAAAAATTTGCTAACCAGGCCAACTCGAATCAGATTGAATGGAATTATTGGGTCTTGTTAAAATCGAATCGAATTTTCAATGACTTATTCTTATTCACCCTACACATCGACGTTAATTAATCTAGCATAACAAAGCAGCCCTGAAGAAACGATAGAGGAAAAAAACGGTACAAGGAAAAAATGGCACAGGAAAAACCGGTACCGGAATAAGAGGTACAGTGGGGTGGGAAGAAACGATACAGGAACAAATGGTATAGAGAGGTAGGATATATGTATATTTAACTTTCTTAGTTTTATAATTTGAAACATTTGGAGGAATTAAATTATCCAAATCTTGATAACCAACATATAGTGTACCACTTGAAATAAATGGGGAAATGGGGGCACATGTATATGATTGATCATTTATTAGTTTTTTTATTAGTACTATTAGTTTTTTTATTAGTACCACTGAATGCATGTTATACTATAATTTCTTTCCATACACGCAAACAGAGCACAAAAGAAAACAATTACAATAAAAATTAAAAATAATTAATTTATTAATCTTATTGTGAAAGGAAAGCAGTACATAAAAAAAGAAAACCATGAAAAAAATTATACAAAAGCCCTTTTACTGTGCCAAAATATTTTCATTTACACATGAAATTAATTAGATTTAATATTCGTTAATTCAATGCATAGAATATATATTATTTCCAATTTTAAAATAGATGATCAAAATGTAATATTTTCAATTGTGTGACTAATGTTTGAATTCTTATTTTCAAATCTGAGCGCAGATTAGAGTGGACACAAAGCCCCCCCCCCCCCCCCTCCTCCTCCGTTACCAATATGGACAATAAGCATCATCCTACGAATAGGCTACACTTCGTCTGAACATGGGACCTCTCTTCACTTCCCCATTGAGTAGGATTGTATGTACTATATGGGGTGTGGGCAAAAACCCTATGTGCATAGCCCCCGAGTGATTTGGACGATAGCAGACAATTACATAAAACTGCCAGTAGACAAGTGAACTAAACACGGCTTCCGAGCTATTGGTCCTAACTCCAGCTCGCCAGTTTCTATTGCAAATATCGAGAACCCTTCCCCAGGTAAACTGCACCCAATGCATTACTGCCCAACATAGATCTCCCGTCTCAATAAAATAATTCTCCAATAACTCCCTAACCTGCCTTGTCCATCCTTTCTGAATGTAAAAATCCCGAACATAGTTAAATGTCGTTTTACACCACCTGCTGTGTGGAAGTTTTACCAGGTAATTGAAGTAATCTCCAGGTTCCATACTACCGTTTCGTTCACAGGGATCACAACTGCTCTATAAGTTACACTTGGTAACCCAACTCTCTCCCAGATAGTTTTCCAACGAACACTGTGTTTAAGCTGTTCCTTCCCAGAAGTTTTAACGGATTGGGTATTATTTTCCCTATGCCTCTATCTGTGACACATATGCACACTCTCATAAATTCATATTCTCGCGTCTCCCACAATGTTATATCCTTGCTTCCCCCTTTATCAATGCAAACTAAATTCATCCACCACCCAACTGCGGAACTCATCTACACTACGGTCCAGTGGTATATTACATTATTCCTGTTTTTGTTCATGTAAGTCTGAATAAGATCAACGAAATTCACTCTGTATCCATTTTCTCAATTCCACATCTTAACCACCCGATTAGAACAACTATTTGGAACAAAATTATATAGTCAGCCAATCTTTGATGTCGAGGATTATCACACCTGACCTGGAAACAACAGGTACGGGGCAATAAGGAATGGCCGTTTCCAAGTATTGCCAGGCCCAAATCAATAACTATGCCAATGTAATAATGTATGTAGAAATGTCGAACTGCGCATCTGACGAGTAAAGACAGCAAAAATATAGTATCCTCAGTAACTTTGTTGATATGAAACAAGAAGACAGACATTTGAGACGAACTTACCATGAAAAAGTGATGTTTAACAGTAGAATGGCATAAAATATGAAAACGAAATAATGGAGGGTATTTGGGATTCAAATGAACACATTAAATGCTTAAATAAATGCGTCGGATGCAGCAACTACAAATGCTAATGGAAAATTCAAAAAAATGAAATGTTACTCACCTAAGTAATTTAATGCGGCAACATAATGTCGCGGATGTTGTGAGAAACTGAACAAGATGTCCCGTTGCTACTGCCACTCCCAAGAATAATATACAGGTTGCGTGGTTGCAGAGAGAGAGAGAGCGCGCCAGACTTATCCACTTTTCGCCTGCAGTATACTAAGTGTAAGGTGCAGCGATGCTACGCGCAATGACATTTCTTTCCTCACGTCACAAAGCTCGATCGTACTCTTTCTTTGAAGTTTGTTTATATCATGATATTCCGATATTTACGACAATCTAACTCTTCAGCCACTCGAATCATTGAAAGCTTTTGACGACACCTGGGGTCGTATTCATGAAGCCTACATATGACAAAGCTACAACTTAAGATGGTAATGAGACCATCTTATGTTTTAAAGTGCGATTCACGAACCACGTCTCAGCTAAGATCGATCTTAGCTAAGACCAAAATGCTGAGACTGGTTGGGGTATGTCATAAGATGATCTTAACTTGGTTAAATGGTGTTAAGATGGACTTAAGGAGGTCTGAAAGTTAAGTACTAACTTTTTGTTGACATGAATGGCGAGATAACTCGCCTAATCGATGAAGACTAGAAAACCCTACAAGAAGATCACGACCACTTTCTACGTCACAACAGATACTTTCAACAGTGCGTTTTTACACAACTGGCAGTTTCAAAGCGGTTGCAGGAGATATTCACTGGGCGAGTCAATCGACGATGTCGCGCGTCATCAATTCAATAACAGCGGCGTTGTGTGACCAAACGAACCAGTATATCTATATGCCTAGAGATGAGGCGAGCTTACGACAAATAATGCTTGGTTTCCATCAGCCAGCGGGTTTCCTCAATGTCGTAGGCGCAATTGATTGCACTCGCATCAGAATATATATATATACCTTCTTGTGTGGTAGGTTGGACGCCTTCCGTGTATAAACCGCCCATGACACCTTGAATTCGGGAGGGCCCAGGACCACCAGCTATTCTGTCATCTGAATCTGTGATAGTCGATGTGGACGGGCCCCCTCCTCCCGTGGAACTACTGTCCTTTTTAGTTTGAGCGACCCTCTTCTTTGTCACGCTCGCCATGTTCGTCAACTTCTTCCTCACTTCTTCCACCGTGCGCGGAGTGTCTGATTGATTCACTGCATTCACATTTCCGGTTATTTCCTCCCATAAATTTACCCTTTTAGCATCCGTGACCGTGCTCTTAAACTTTGAGAAAAGTACATTTTTATTTTTGGAAACTCCTTCCGTCAAAACTTCTATTTCCGTAGTAGCGAAATTTGGGGTTCGCCTTGACATGTTGGTTGCGTCGGAGCTCTAATTGAAAGCTTTCCTATGGAGGTATGACTGATTGCAACAGCAAATGTTCCGCACGACTGATTTTGTGGAGTGCATCAATTTCTTGTTTGTGAATATAATCCTTTTTTCGCTGTCCCGTTGTGTCCTTGGATAAGGCACTTAACCCCGATTGTCCACATGGGGGCACGATGACGCCGTGTACTAAGGCGTACTGAACGTTGATGGTGAGAATGTCTTCAACCAATCTAACCCTGCCTGTGCTGCAGTGCGGAGTTACGATGTTGGGGAGCTGGCAGCTGCTCGTCGTTGCTCGGTGGGTCTGTCCGGGTACTCTGGCTTGCTCCACCCGTAAAACTGTCACGGTTATGATTAGCTGTTGTGCATAAGTATGTGACCTTAAACACCAATAAATAAATAAATAAATAAATTTTCACTGACCATTTGACAATGAAGCCCGTGCTTTTCAATCGAACTCAGATGCTTGGGGTTTGTTCTATACGAATTCCCATATTTGACTCAGTTTTGGGCAAGTTAATTTGAAAACAACTAGAATGCGGAGAAAATAACAAAAAAGGAACGAAAGAGAGAAAGAAAAGAAGAAAGAAAACGAAATAGGCAAAATAAAGTACAAGATGAACAGAATAATATAAAAAAGAACATATTCATAAAAATTACATTCCACCCAACCCCTATCGGCGTTGCACGTTTCTATTGTGGTGATAAGAGAGACAACTCTACTTATAACCTCCACATCAAACAGCTTCAAGCACTCAAAATACAACTTATTTTGTGCATAACTACAAGATGAGGGCACTAACCAGTCTAGGGAAAGTAACATCTCAGCTATCTAAGTAAGATGGTCTTAAGTCCTTTTCATGAATCGCGTTCATGAATAAGAAATATCACAGCTAAGTTGGATCTTAACTCTTACATTTCACACCGTCTTAAGATGATCTTATGGCATTGCTTCACGAATAGCGCCCCTGGGGCCCGTTTCATGAAGTAATGTCAAAAGTATTTCTTAAGAATGACTTAAGTTTAAGAGATAAGTACCAACTAAGAGAAGACGTGTGACGAAAGTGTTTCACGAAACAAGCTTAATACTTACTTAAGCATGAGATTAAGACTGCGCTGAGCATAGACTAGTTCCCGATTTTCTGATACAGTCGCAAACGAAAAAGGGTGCACGCAGTTCAGAAATAGCCCCCCCCCCCCCCCCTTGATGTGCACGGTGCACAGTGGACTGATTGCTCGATTTCACTCAGTGGCTTATACTGTTGATTGATTGTTTTTACTATTTATTTATTAATTAATTTGTTGATTGATTTATTTATTGGTTGATTTATTGATTTATTTACATGTTTTTTTTTTAAATAATTTAATATTTGAATATGGGTTGTTAGTTTTGTTTCTGTTCAATCATCGTTAATTGGTAAGGGTTTATGTTCGGTTTCAGTTGGCATGAGCACACGCTATTGCCATTTGTCACCGGTGGACGCTTTCATTTGTTCACTCATTACCATACTCGTTTCCATGCATTGTCATCTTGGAATGGGGTGATGACATAAAGCATACATGCGAATACGTCCTTGGGATCAGTGGAATTTCACGGGATTCTGCATCAACAATATTATTTCAGAGGAGTTTGCGAAAAGCACATGCTAAATACAGTACGAACAAGGTGATTTGGTACTCAATCACCCATTCGGTGAACAGCCACCCATTCCGTCACCCATTGCGCCGGTGGACATGCCAGCAATTTTGGGTGGACTTAATTAATATGTTCCGCGGACACCGGACTCGGGTGGAGCGGATTAGTAAAAATCAATATTGTTTTCGGCTGGCGTTTGAAGTTTTATTAGTGGTAGTACCGTCCACCTACTGAGCCGGTGGCGCCACTTGAATCCACTTGCCAATCGAGAATTAATTTTATTCCCGTTCATGGAAATTCATCTATAGTTATGTTGAAGCACTTCGAATAATATTTTGAAATATACATGAACTACTGCACAAAATTCGGAAACTCGTAAACAGTATCCGTATAGAAACCCACAAGGCAAAATTAAATGGCCAATGGGGGGAACGGGCTGCACAGACAATTCCCCAGTGAACATTTACCCCAGGCCAACATTTACCCCAGGCCAACATTTACTTAGGAGGATATTTATTTTATTTTATTTTTTTTTTTTGGGGGGGGGGGAGGGGTTGTGAAAAATTTGGCCAAGTGGAAGGGAAAATGTTTCGAAAATGTATATATTAACAACAATTTTCAAGTTACATTTTTATTCTGTATTTTACAAGAAGACTGCAACATAAACACAATATTTTTCACAACATTACCAAGTACAACAAATTGTACATGATAAATTAAAGCACATTTTTAATTAATATTGTTAAATACTTGAGGCACTAAATACCATTGACAAAGTATTTCTTGGAGATCTTTTAGAAATTTAAAGTCGCTGGCTTTGTGATATAAACAGTACCAGCAAATGGGCTCTTGTGAAATGTACATGTGCAGCTGAAAAAAGCACACACTTAACAAATAAGATGGTGTGTAAACGAATATATACTGGGAGCGATTATTTGGGAAGGTATTTTGTGTAACAATACCCTATGGTTGGAAGGGTCCCTTGGACAGCGATAGAGCATATATACAATATATGAGCATCAAAACCACATGGAGAAAAACGGAGAAAACAGACGACGCGTAATAACACTTTGGCCATCCGCTGATTTGTCGCGGTTCTCATACACAAACAATTATTGCATGACTAATTATTTGTCTCAAAAACATAGCTTATACCCTCATTGGAACGAATTTGTCGAGATCGTTCCAATAAAGGATAATACGCTATATTTTTGTGACAAAAAATACATAATCAGGATGGCGATATTTGTAAAATAGCAGTGGTCGGTATTGGCCGCCACGTTGAGTAAAGGGTTTATTACCAAACCCAAGAAAGTGTGAAGCATGTGGTTAGCCACGAGTGGAAATGTTCACAACTAATTACTAGAAATTGTCTATTCACGGTTTCTTGAGTTTGATATCAAATCAAGCCATGGCTGCTATCAGCAGCCATGACTTGATTTGATACCAAAGCCAAGAAAAGGTGATGCATGGGGTAAACCATAGTGGAAATGTTTACAACTAATTACGAGAAATTGTCTATTCACATTTTCTTGAGTTTGGTATCAAATCAAGCCATGGCTGCTATCAGCAGCCATGACGTGGTATGATACCAAACCCAAGAAAATGTGAAGCATGTGGTAAACCATGGGTGGAAATGTTCACAACTAATTACGAGACGTTGTCTATTCACATTTTCTTGAGTTTGGTATCAAATCAAGATTTTGCTGCTATCAGCAGCCATGACATGATTTGATACCAAACCCAAGAAAAGGTGGTGCATGGAGTAAACCATGGGTTGAAATGTTCACAACTAATTACGAGAAATTGTCTATACACATTTTCGTGAGTTTGATATCAAATCAAGCCATGGCTGCTATCAACAGCCATGACTTGATTTGATACTAAACCCAAGAAAATGTGAACCACGGTGGAAATGTTCACAACTAATTACGAGTAATTGTCTATTCACATTTCATTGAGTTTGGTATCAAATCAAGCCATGGCTGCTATCAGTGGAACGCACAAAGCGGTGCTTTCTAAGAATAATACCAAAGTCATTCTAGATTATATGTTATGTCATTTCCACGAGAAAATTCATTTAAATAGCCGGTGTGAATAAATTTTCTAACTGCAAATTAATTCTGTGTAATTTTGCAACGATACAATTTCATTTAAACTAGAAGCATACCCACCCTACGGGCGGAGATAATGTATTCATAATAACTGTATATATACGAATCTAATGTTCTAGAAGAAATCGAAAGCCGATCCATAACCCGCCCTATGGATGGGTTTTGGGGACTGCAGATCCAATTTTAACCCCCCCCCCCCCCCCCGCAAAAAAAAAAACAAAAATCGGAAGCCCGCTCAAACAATGCCCTATGGGCAAATTTTTTTTGTGTCTTCGGCCCCAAATTTTCATTTTTTTAAGTGTTATATAGCATGCTCTGTGTGATCCATCTGATGGTACCATTATTGAATTATTTTGCAATTATTTACTGAAAGCCTCCAATAAAAAAAATAGTTCGCAGGAACATAATGTTTTTAAAATAGACAATATTTTAACCCTTTACCCAACGTGGCTAGCAGACGACACTTGCAAGCAAATTTCTTGAAAAACTAAAAGTTTTAATTTTTTGTCTTAAAAACATAGCTTATGACCCTTCGTTCCAATGAGGGGTCATAAGCTATGTTTTTGAGACAAAAAATAAAAACATAATATAATTTGAATGGCGATTTTGTCTAAAGTGATGGCTGGTTTTGGCCGTTAGAGTGAGTGCTGTTAATTTTGATAGAAATACTAGTGTTCCTACAAGACCTGACAAAAGTCACATTTGCACAACAAAGGTTATTGTATCAATTGACGAATGATGTTATTTCGATATTAGTTAACCCGCAATTTTGTACACAATACTGCAGTTAGTGGCAAAATGAAGGACTCAGTACTGCGTACGTCATCACTATATTGTATACAGAAAACTGCAGTAGCCGAGCCACAATATTGTATACAATATTACAGTCAGTGACAAAATGAATGACTTGATCGATAAACCTATCCTAACATCCTACAGATTGAAATGTTATTATTGCAGTAACTCGTTATGGTCACTTAATATACTGTAACTGAGCCACAATATTGTACACAATATTACAGTCACTGGCAAATTGAATGACTTGATCAGTTCAATATTATCAAATTCTAGTAAACCTATCCTAACATCCTACAGATGGAAATGTTATTATTGCAGTAACCCCTTATGGTCACATAATATGCTGTAGCTGAGCCACAATATTGTACACAATATTACAGTCACTGGCAAATTGAATGACTTGATCAGTTCAATATTATCAAATTCTAGTAAACCTATCCTAACATCCTACAGATGGAAATGTTATTATTGCAGTAACCCCTTATGGTCACATAATATGCTGTAGCTGAGCCACAATATTGTATACAATATTACAGTCACAGACAAATTGAATAACTTGATCAGTTCAATATTATCAAGTTATAGTAAACCTATCCTAACATCATACATATGGAAATGTTATTATTGCAGTAACTCCTTATGGTCACATAATATGCTGTAGCTGAGCCACAATATTGTATACAATATTACAGTCACAGGCAAATTGAATGACTTGATCAGTTCAATATTATCAAATTCTAGTAAACCTGAAATGTTATTATTGCAGAAACTCCTTATGGTCACTCAACATGTCGTAGCTGAGCCACAATACTGTATACAACATTACAGTCACGGGCAAATTGAAAGACTTGATCATTTCAATATTATCAAGTTATAGTAAACCTATCCTAACATCCTACAGATGGAAATGTTATTATTGCAGTAACACCTTATGTACACTTAATATGCTGTAGCTGAGCCACAATATTGTATACAACATCACAGTCACAGGCAAATTGAGTGACTTGATCAGTTCAATATTATCAAGTTATAGTGAACCATAACAACCATCAAGTCCACCAATTTGCCCATCCAAGCCTCCTACAAAAAATCATCTTTCTATTACAATAACTCCTTGTGGTCACTCAATATGCTGTAGCTGAACCCCAATACTGTATACAACATTACAGTCACTAACAAAACGAATGAATTGATCAGTTTAATGTTGTCATGTTTTAGTAAACCTATCCTACCATCCTACAAATACTGTATACAACATTACAGCCACTTACGAAACGAATGACTTGATCAGTTTGATGTTGTCAAGTTTTAGTAAACCTATCCTACCACCCTACAAATGGAAATGTCATTATTTCAGTCAAGTTGAAACAATAACATTTATAGCGATATAGTATATATAGCATATACACATACATATATATATATATAAACATACAGATATACATACATATATATATACATATACACATACATACATACATACATACATACATACATACATACATACATACATACATACATACATACATACATACATACATACATACATACATACATACATACACAGAAACACATACAGCATATATCCTATATATAGTATCAAATGCTCATAAGTATTCAAAATTCACTCATGTCAGCTGAGCTTCAAACTAAAGCTACTCTGCCAGTCAGATTCTTGACGAAAAGCCTGCCATCGATTGTCCAGGTTTGGTCAATCTTCTTTACTTTTTTTCAACTTCAGAGCCTCCATAAATAAGGAATATTTAAATTTTGTTAAGTCCTCATTAATATAGCATTGTCTGTTGTTGATTAGATTATTTTTTAGATTCTTTTTACCATCATAGAAACGCTTTCTCGCTCCATAGTTACTAACACGAACAATGATCTGTTTGTTTGTACCCTCTTTAGGGGCTCTCACCCTATGTGACCGATCCACATCACTTTAGCTGATGCTGATGCCCATTCTATCAGCCACATCAAGCACTAGCTTATCAGTAGACTCCCCTTGTACTTCAACAATACCACTTATTCTAAGACTGTATCGTCTAGTATATTGTTCCTGTTCATCCACACGAAGTTCTAGTTTGTCTACCTTTTCCTGAAGAGAATTATTAGCCGTTTTACGAATTTTTACCTCATTCTGTAATTCCTGAGTTGCCTCGTGAACAGCCACTTTGACAGATCTGACTACAGATTTAACAACAGCATTTTCTACTTCATTATGTAGGAGTGTTTTTATATCATCATACATAAGAGCTATTAGCTGGGTGTCAATTGCCGCAACGTCAATGCCAGAAACACCCTGAGCCATAAAATAACTACCATAATCGGACTGCCAGTCAGAATCTGAACCAAAATCCTCGTGAATCTTCGAAATCTTCGACAGTTTAGACAGTTTAGAAGCACGTGTTGCTTCTGGCACGTGTTTGATTGGACTTTGCGCTTTCGTTTAGATTTAGTAGGTTTTGGAAGCCTCACTGCTATTTTAGGCGGCATCACATTACTCTACCAAACATTTTCGAGAAACAGAATACCGAAAACGATACACGACAATAGGAGACATGAGAGAGCCGCACAATCATTCACTTCTTACTCTTAATAATTTTCTTCGCAGAACATCAAACGATATCCCATACTAATGTGTGTAAACTCTACTCTAATTACATCATAAAATATTGGAATTCGCAGCCAACCGCCACAGAAAAAAGAAGTGTTTAACTCATAAGTCGTTGATGGATACAGAGCACAAGCGCCATTTCTTCTTCGCGTTTCTTTATATCATGATTTTCTGATATTTAAGACAAACTTTTGAGCCACTCGAATCATTGAAAGCTATTGATGACACCTGGTCTTTCGACAGGCCGTTTCAACATTTTATCAACACCGACGATAGAGGGAGCTCGGATAGGGTTTCGCTGGCATATGAGCGGGACCTTGTGTGTGTTTGTTTCTGCTTGTGCCCTAGACACAAAACGGTTGCATATTTCCTCTCTAAACTTTCCACAAGTATGGTACTTGGTAACAAGCGAACACGTATTTTTTTAGGGGTTAAAAGGTGAAAGTCACCGCGAAATATTAAAATACATTTTCGAGTCTAGCTACAGTACAGTCGCCGTGGACTGGTCACTTTCCACGCGTGGGAAATATTTTCACGGATGTAATAATATTAGATTCCTTACATTAATTACAGGAATAATCATCAAAAAATTAATTAATGAAGCACCGGGTACAACTCGGTGCTTCATTAATTAAAATTTTGCTGATGATGATTTGTACTACCTGGTAAACACATGCGTGGACATTACTGCCCACGTGTGGATTACGACCAATCCACGGCGACTGTACTGTACTTCCCTGTTTTAGCGAATGCCACTCAGTGCTAATACAATATGAATTTACTTTTGGAGGTTTTATATCCCCGATCAAAGGTCAATGTCAAATTATCAAATACGTACAAAATTTTTCAAAGCGCGTGTTTGTTTGTGTTCTAGACAAATCACAATTTAAAAAACAACCCCATCTTACCCCCACCAGACCAGTAACATGTATGGTTATATTATTTTTCTTAGCGTCAAACGTCAAGGTAACACTTTTTATTTAAATACGTATTCGGCTACAGTCACGTGCTTTTTGCAGCTGTAGACTGCTAATATCAGTAACATATAAGTGACATAGGATTACTTATTCCTGGATATTAAAGGTTTATGTCACATGATTCAAAGGACGAATAGACGCTATCTGATAGGTGGGTATGCTTAGTTATCTGTTTGTTAATGACCGATGGTTTTGTCTTGGCATTCATTAGAATATAAGACTTGATAGAGTGTCTTTCTAGGAGCCTCGGATGGCATTCACGTGATGAATTAAGCTTGATGTTTGAAATTAATGCATTTGTAGCTATCGTCTTGATGTACTAAAAAAACACATTTAATTGGTTCTTCTGCTTGGTATACTTGGTTTATTTACTTATTTATTTTTTGTGGTCATGATTAGCCATTGTGCAAAAATATGTGATCTTAAACACCAATAAATAAATAAATACAAATATTTATAGTTTTTATTTATTTATTTGACAAAACATTCGATAACCAGGATCACCTCGTATTGGATAGCTCAACGGGTGGAAGAAGTCGGAGTACCCGGAGAGAATCATCGAGCAGCGCCAAACAACTGTCAGACACCACAATGTACTAACACGCTGGATTTGCATTTGATGAAGGCATGTGCACCAGCTACGTGCAGTAGGTCTTAGTACACAGATGTACCGTGGCCACAGATGGGCATTAGGGTTGAGTGCCTTGGCCAAGGACACAACGCAGTTACCCCTAGTAAGGTTCGAACTGTGGACCTCTCGGTTTGAAGTCCGATATTGGAACCACTGAGCAGAGCTCTCCTATTGGAGCCTTGAAACTCATAGTCTCCCGTTATCAAACAAACATTCTTTATCTATGTCCGAACCATAGCCGTTGATTCCTTGTTTAACAAAGCATCATTGGTTACAGTACAGTCGCCGTTGAGTGGTATTAATCCACGCGTGGGCTGTGATTTCCACGCATGCGTTTACCAGGTAATACAAATCAGCAGCAGCAAAATTTTAATTACTGAAGCACCTGATTGTACAGGGTCCTTCATTAATTAGTTTATTGTTGACTATTCCAATAATATTATTACGTCCGAGGAAATAATGGCCACCTGTGGAAAGTGACCAGTTCACGGTGGCCGTCCTGATGGCAGTAAAACACTTCATTTATAAAAATGGTGGTCTCTTCTCGTTCAGTTCGCGATTGGATTGTTATCTTGTTGCATCGAAATTCAAAAAATAAAATATTATAATATGGAGACTAAGTCATGAACAAGAGAAGAAACTAGCATCTGAGATACAATATATTCAGATTTCTTTTTCAGGTGAAAGTCTACACTGTTGAGTGTAGAAGGAAACAAGCACTCAGTCCACCCGTCTAATTAAGCACCCAGACACCAGTCTAATTAAGTCATTCAACGTAGCCTTTTTCACATTTCCCTGTGACGTTATTGACGTCATCGTCACCAAAAACTAAATATTGGTTGGCTTTCGTTAAATTTTAGTATGTTTTTGTTCTCAAAAGTTTCCGGCGATAGCTGTTTTTGTATTTGCATTTTTTAGTTTTTGTTTTGTTCCATTTTTGTCCTGTATACGTTACTTTAAATTTGGGTGTTATTTTGCACATTTCGTAACGAAAAAGCTTATTTTCAATAATGCACAGCGTATAATTAATCTACGCAGTAATGGAATTTCACTCATTTTTACTTTCATGATGTCTATATTTAATGCGTTTTTTTATAATATCAGACTTGAACCCTTATTCAAAATAACGTCAATTTGACGTTTTCCACCAACGTCTAATATATGCCGGGTATTTGAACACGCACTTTCGAAATTTTGAAAATATGTTCCCCAATAAAAGCTACATACAGAATGCAATCAGTTTTCAGCCGACGAACAATCTTTATTTCGGAAGGTTTCACAACACGACCTTTTAACAGTCACACTTCCAAACACAAAAACAAGGTCCAAGCAATTTTGAAAATTCGGCGTCACATACGGGAGATATGACTTAAATAACGTCGAGGGTGCCTGCCTCCCGTTTCCTTACGGCCCTACAACCAAAATACGGAGCATAGCACTCACTTGATAACAGGCTGATAGGAAAATAGATGAAGTCAAGTTTTGCCAAATTATATAAAACAAATGCCAGACAATTGTTGACACTATGGCCTCTCTCAGGCGGAAGACGTCAACGTTAATTTTCACTGCACGACGATGGAAATTATGTCGACATTGTCCCTCTCAGAAGATAAGGGCAGTGTTGTAAAGGGAATTGAATTATTGTTCGCGACAAAATTGAGTGCTATTTTGTTGAATTAAGCAAAAACTGCTCATTTCTAAAGATTTGCATTTGAGAACAAGACCAAAGAAATGTTCAGTGGTATGTCTACTTTTTTAAGCAATGGTGAAGTTTTGTTTCAAATTCTACCTCCATTAATTTCTAGTTTCGTGATTGCATAAAAAGTACCAGAGGGAATATCTAAAGCCCCACGAAACAAACACATGTTGTATCGAACATTGTCAGATCCAATGCTATTAATTATTAAATGTTGTAAGCTTCTTGCCTCTTCTCAAAGCCAGAACCACTCAAATCTAAATTACAACTTACTGAGATAACAAGAAAAAGAATGGTCGGACTGAAATGATTTCGTTGTCCAAACATTTTCCAACAGAAGCGTTTGTCGATCATTAGCCACGAAAATGAAAAGACATTTGTTGGAATGACGTTCAATAGTTTTTTTTTATATAAACACAAGAACATTTTCGCTTTTGGAACAGCGATCCATACTGATATATCGTTAATGTTAACATTTTCTTGCAGTATTCTAACGCAATTGCAGCGATATTTACGATCGCGGGTTACCAACAACTCATTTCCTAAACACTTGCCATTCTTCTCGGCTCCCTGCTGTGAGACATCGGAAGGTGTGGGAGTGGGGAATGAGCATGGTAAATGTTTCACAGTGACATTAGGACCGGTTGTTATGGTAAAAATGAAGAAATGAAAGAAAATCATAATAATTAGAATACACATGGTAAAACACGTTTTGTCATAAAATGCATTTTGAACTAAAGAGGCGCGTTTCAACATGGCTCCCGAATTTCGTCATTGAAAGAGATTTACAGGAAAGTTAGCTCCCCTTAATGAAATCTCAAACTCTCATGAGACATTTAATACTAAGGGTTACGGATTTCATAGAAAATTTGAAATTTCGGAATGGTAGCAAATTTGTATCCAACGATGTGTGAATCATTTCACAACATCAGACATTTTCCTGCAGAGTAGTATAAAATACAGAAACTGGCCGTTTCAAACTTTTTCTCAATCAGTTTGAACGTTCGACTGTTATTGTTAGTTGAGATCAATTTAAGAATACGACAACTGCGTATTCGCCATCTTTTGATATTCAGAAGCTCCTTTTCTGTGCGTCATATCAGCAAAGTGCACATTGTGACATGTAATACAGACACAGTTATTTCCAGTAATATAAAAGTCTGGGAGAGAAGACTAAATAAAGAACTGTTTCCCGGGAAGAAGAAAAACTTTCTTTAAAACACACTTCCACTCAACAAAGAGTCAAAGTGGGGCACTACTTCATGTTGGTAGACGTGATACTCACAGATATTCGTAATGACGGATTATCTGTGAAGTAGTTGCTTTTAATTAGCCTGCCATAAAAAGCCACGTTTCATTTTGTAACTTTTTATTAACGAAATCAACAGACAGCTCAGAGAGCTGTCTGTTGTTTGCGTTTATTAAAAGTAACAAATGAAACTTGGCTTTATTGGCTACTGATGTCATATCTGTTTTCTCAACAATTACTTGCTTCTGAATGGGGCGTACCACGTCGGCTGTCGATAGATGGAGCGCGTGTTGTATCGGTTATCTATACTTTCGATTTGACCAGTGAAAGTTATTTTTGTTCATGAAAATATTCGCACGCTTGTTATCGCAAAAGCTGAAATATTTTTCGATGAATATGTCGAATCACGGGAATTACACAGTTAAAGGTCTGAAAATTTAACTTGACAACAGAAGGGCCATTATAACCCGCTGGAAGACAGAACTGATAACCAGGCGAGTGTCTTGTTTTCGTGTAAGTGTAACCTAATGTAATTGAGATATCACATGCAGTTCGCAGTCGTCATCCGATCAATTATAAATATTCATGTTACACACCACAAGTGCCTGTATTTAAAACAGAAATGCAAGTTAAGTGAAGATATTTTGAAAACATTACGTTTGAAATACAAACTTAGCTCTTAGATTTCATTTGCCGTGTTAAGGGCATATTTGACACGTGGTGTTATTGGTAATGAGACGGTTCTTCAATTCCACAGTACTTTATCATTTTATGTAGAAATGGGTCATGTTATACACCAAAAGTGTCCATAATAAAAGAAGAATGCATGTTAATTGTAGAAATGTTAAATCTATTACTTTTGTTGAATAAATTTAGCTGCAAGCTTTTCCCTGGTGTGTTTAACATTAGAGACATTGTGTTGGTTATACATGTATGTATTTACAATGTACAAAGCAAATCACAATCAATCAGTATAAGATGAACACTGTGTTATGTACAGTATGACCATTGATCATTGATTAAATTCCACACATGATTTTTTTTTTATTCATGCAGGCATTGGAATTCATCGTAGAAAATGGAACTCAAATGCAAAATTTCTATTAATGAAGCACCGGTATAACAATTTATACACCCCCTCCCCCGGATGAACTAATTTAACTTCCCAAACCCTGATTACCCCCCTCCCCCCACCCCGTCCCCCCACACACACACTCACACACAGTGGCACATACCTATTTTTTTTGCTTTTGCCTTTCCATGTAATGAAACTTTTTAAAACAGTTTGAACTCACAAGTGTTTTTCTTCTGGAATCAATATTTTTGAAATACATGTATTTTTGGAAGATATACTACGCAAAGTTTGCTAAACACCAAGAATATCCAACTACCTGTTTTACGTTTTAGTTGAAATATTGTTTTGAAAAGTCTATATATTTTATATTTGATTATATCTTTAATGATTTAAGCACAGAAATTGAGATTTTGTTCGTGTTTGACATTATGTTTTGGCTTTTGAATACAATAACCATGGACAATGGATATTATTGGTAAAAGAGGAAATTTTTTCAAATTTGCAAAAAAGTTGTCGGTGCGAACTGATGTGGGTTCAATATCGATTATGAGACCCATTATTTTAATTATAGTTTGACAACGCCTTCTCATGCGTCCAGTCAGGTTCCAGATGGTCCTTTGTGGGATGTTGTTCCACTCTTGGACCAGCATGGCACCAAGCTCCTGGACACTTCTTGGTTGGACTGGACGAACTGAAATTGCAAGCTGCAACTCATTCCAGACATGTTCGATTGGATTGAGGTCAGGGGATCTTGCTGGCCAGTCAATACGCTCAATCCCCTCCCACTGTCGGAACTCCTGGACAGCATGGGCAACATGCGGACAGGCATTATCGTCCATCAGAATGAATCTATCACCCACTGCACCTGCATACTATCTGTTGTGGGCATCCAGGATCTCTTCAATATACCGCTGTGCAGTCAATGTACCACGGCCAAGGACACAGAGCTATGTACGTCCAACCCAGGTGATGCCCCCACAGACTATTATTTACCCTCCACCATAGCGGTTATGCCCAGCAATGCTGCCTGCATGGAATCGCTCTCGTGGTCTTCTCCATACCCTAGATCGCCTATCTGTGTTGTCTAGGCAGTACCTTGGCTCATCTGTGAAAAGGACAGGTCGTCAATCTTCTCTGGTCCATCCAACGTGATCTATGGTCCATTCATATCGTGCCTGGCGGTGGTTCTGGGACAGCTGAATGCGAATACATGGTCTTCTCGATCGGAGACCACCTTCCTGCAACCTTGCCCGGATAATCTGCGTCGAAACCTTTACCTCGGATGCATTCTGAAGGCCACTGCGAAACTGGGTTGCTGTGTCAAAGCGGTTTCTGCGGGTCTGAATGATCAAAAACCGGTCTCCAGCTGCAGATGTTGCCCTGTCTCTACCACCACCATGTCGTCTGACTGGTGTGCCATACTTCTGAAATCTTGCCCAGGCTCCGCTGATCACCGTATGGTGCAACCCAATGGTTTCACCAACTTGACGATGGGTAGCCCCTTGTTCCATCACCCCTACAGCCCACCACATTTCTGCTTCAGACAAATGCCTTCTTACATTTGCATTCGCCATATTCAGCCATTAAATCACAAGGGTTTGTGTTGAAATGAAGACTGAATGCCCAACTCATTTCATGTACATGTAGACAGTACACGAAAACATCATGGAAATCAAGGGATACATGCTTTCCATCACTGTCACGAAAAGTCTTCCTGTCAAGAGAGCTAATGTAAACAATGGGAACCATCTCAATACATTCCTCTATCATATCCACCAACAACATCGCAAATGTGTCACAAGAAAATTTCACAATGATGTGTCAAATATGTGGTGCTTAGCAAACTTTGAGTAGGATATCTATTTTATAACTGTCATGTAAAACAGTGTTGAAGACAAAATTTTCGGAAGTGGAGGTGACAGATAATGTAACATGACAAGCGTATCTTCCCCACCTGGGACTTCAATGACCAGACATATTTTTTTCTCAAACCAATGTTTCTGAATGGTTTTCCTCAATCTAATCCAATACTTATGTCGGATTCATCTGGGAAAAGGATATGTGTGTGTATGTTAAGCCCCTCCCCCACCTGACACTACAAGGTCAAGAATTATTTTTTGTACAAAAATCATTTTTTTATACAAAAATCAATTTATTGGAGGGTGTTCCGCAATACATTCCCATTTCAAGACTCATATGTCCAATATTTTTTAAAAAAATGGGGAGATATGGTGAACTATGTGTCTTCCCCCTACCTGACAATTGAAGGACAAGAACATTTTATTTGGCACCAATTAATGTTTCCGAAGAGTCATCCCCAATATAATCTAATTTTAAGACTCACAAATTGGAATTTTTTAGGAAAGAATAATTTTCAGAGGGGGTGGGTGATAATCTAACCTGCCCCATCCCTACTGACACTTCACAGACAAGAAAAATATTTAACACAGTGAGATAAACAAAGAAAAGGAAAACAGTAAAGAGCAAATTTATTATTGCAGTAAGGAATAGGGTAAAAAGGCCAACAATATACCAAACCCCCACCCCAGAGACAAAGTGGGAATAGAAAGCCACATCAGTTGCAATCTACCTGCTCGGTGGCAGGTCAGTTTGGAACGTTCATCATTTCCCAACTTCTGTGGATCCGTGCAAGGAGTGTTCAATAAGCCTATCACCAATTGAATTCAATAAATATTTTTAAAAATGTTTGTACAAATTGTTAATTGAAGGAACAAAATCTTTAGTTTTTACTGACTTGAGGCCTAAAATTGCAAAGACGATATTCAGTTTCAAATCACACACTGTACATATATGCACACACCTGTACCACATGCCACAAAAGGTTTTTCAATAAACTTCTGACCCCTTTTTGCTTGTATCAGGGCTTAACAATATATACAAATAACAACACCTGATTTATGATAACTGAAAATATCTTTTTTAAATTTATTTGGGAATGAAGATATAATATTGCGTATAAAAATAAATAATGTTTTGTATTTTTAATTATTAATTTACAGATATATGCATTTTAAGGAAACCTAAACATAACTGGGGACTCGGTTGTAAGTTCACACTTACAGTATGCGGAGAGTAGATTGTATTCACCCCTGGAGTGGAGTTATTACCCAAAGTATATCTTTCAAATTACGAACATGTGGACAAAAACACAAGAGATGTTTCAACCAATGGACCTCTGTGTTTAATCCAGAGGTCCACTGGCTGGGGTAACTTTGCTTGTTCTTGTTATGCTTTGTAACAACCTTGCAATTATTGCGTGGGTGGAATTTCCACTCTGCGGGCGATTTGGTGATAATACACCCTCCATGTATTGTACTTCGATTTGTAACACCCAACTTCAAATGCAAATATTCATGGCAATGAGTGGTTGACTTAATTGTATGTATATGCACCAGTATCGGTATTGACAATGGTCCTAACTGCTTTCAAACAATCTATTCCCGATACATGCAGTTTAATGGAACCTGAACATGATTGGGGACTGGGTTCTTAGCTAACACTTACTTTGGTTTGTGTTACACTTAACTTCAAGTCCTGATACTCTTGGCAATGATGGTTGACTTAATTGTATGTGCCAGTCAATTTGTCCATTCTTCGAAACAGAGAAACATTTTAGCATCTGCCCCATGCTTTGGCATGAGTACACAGGTTGCAGAATACCTACAGGCACTTGCCTAAACTTTACTTCCCATATCGTAACTTGTATACTCTAAAAGTAAGTGGCACAGGATTATGCCATGCCTGTCAGTTCATTTGTATTTATTTTTGTGTTGGTTTGATAATTTGGCAAAAACACCCAGAAGGGGAGGAGTGGAGGGTCACGCACCCTACATTGTAGTGTGGGGAGGGGTGTAACATATTGTTCAGAGGTAGTGTAAAAGTAATTGCATGTAGTACCATTGATAGTATATTACAGTCAGTTAAAGATATTTGTAACTAAGTCAATCATCATTTTTAACTTAATGCCAAGAGTGTCAGGACTTGAAAGTGGGTGTAACACAAATCAAAGTAGGTGTAAACTTAGAACCCAGTCCCCAATCATGTTAAGATTTCCTTGAACTGCATATAGCTGTTAATCAAATGTCAAAGCTTAATTCTAAATAAATTTCACCATAAGATACATTATCCGTAAGGCTTGAAATAAGTGGTGGGACAAGGACAATGACCGGCACCAAACTTACTTTGACCTACACTCTTTGAAATCCATAGGACATTTTGACCGATGCAATATTCTGCTGAAGTTTAGAATCTGAGTTTAAAAAACTCTGGTAATTCGGTATGAACTTAAATTCCATTGCGAATTAACAAGTCATTTTCTCATTTAGTAGTCACCATATGTCAATTTAAAATGTGTAAAACAATATGTTGAAAATGACCTGCACCAAATTAAAATGACCTGTACCAACTAGTTGGGGCATAACATCTTGACCTGCACCGGAAAAAAATATTTGGAGCTTTGATTATTAGATTTTTTCAGTTAAATAATTGAATTTACTTTTAGAAAAAAATGTAAATATTCTTCCATACATACCTGTCATTTTAAATGATTGGTTGCGTTATGGGACAAAGACGGGTGAGCTGAAGGAGATGGGAGTTAATAGTATTGGTAAAAAGAAGGGAAATGTTAATTAATCACATACACATTCCTACTCTGGTAATTGGTAAAAGAGAGTGAAGGATGTACATGCAACAGATAGGAAAAAAGTGTTATCCCCAGTGGCCCTATTGACTCCAATTCGTTCGGCACTTTCTCAATAATTCTAGAATGAATGAATGAATAAATGAATGAATGGATGGATGAATGAACGGTTTACTCAACAAATATGACAAGTTACATCAGTAATTAATACTAAGTGATATTGCTGTTGCGTTTATACCATTTTTAATAGGATAGAACATTATTAAATGAAATATTAATATCAACGGTATAGTGGTAAGAAAACAATTGTTGAAGGGAGATGGTGGATGTGTAAACTACCGTGTAAAAATCCCTCGGGGATTACATTTTAATTGCTTTACAGTACACTTTATTTATCCCGGTTTTATCTTTTATCACATAAGATGAGAAGTAGTATCGCATCAATTTATGTCAAATATAGGGAAAAGGGTGCTGGAAAAAATAATTGTTTACATATGTACATATATGTTTATTGTTTTCTTACTATATCTTATAAGAATGTGTTTTTTTATATTGGTATATGTATTGAATAAATTGTATTGTCTTGACACTGTTGATTTCTTATTTTATTGAAAACATGGCTTTGTCTTGCCTAACCGTATTTGTTTAACAGTTCCACTTTGCATAATTTTTTGAACACAAATATTGTTGCAATGTTTTAGTTCGTGCTGTAGTGAATTCCATTATCCATAACATAACTGCTGCAATACTAGTGCACAGTGATCTTTTTATTTGTACTGTTTGTATAAGTCTGCTGCAAGCCTAGAGGTAGTCGGTTCGAATTCCACATGCAGCAATTGCAGTGTGTCCTTAAGCAAAACACTTCACCCCCATTGTCAACATTGGGCATGGTGGCATTGTGTACTGAGGCGTACAGCACGTCGATGGTGCAATTGTCTTTAACCAATGCTAACCCTGCATGTGAGGAGTTAGTAATATTGGGGAGCCTGACAGTTGCTTGGTGGTTCTCTCGGGATACGCAGGCTTTCTCCACTCGTAAAACTGTCTGACGCAAGGGGAACCTGACTGTGGAAAGTGTCAATGAGCCCCAATAAATAAATATTTTATACTTTTTCTGTTATTTATAATGGGACAAAATGATCATCCCACGTAGGATAATCTACTTGGGATGAATAATCCTGAGTCAGACTGGCTTTGGTACGACTCGTACCAGAAGGATTGGTTGGACAAGTAAAATAATATAAATCAGTCACTTACGCATAAAAGTTGTTTTGTAATGAATTATTGGGGGGGGGGGGGGCAGTCCTTGGCTGAAATTCACCAATATATTGTTACAAAACAAACTGCATGAACATATAAAACTGCGACAAGAAGTCAAAAGAGCTAACTCAGAAACAGTGGTGTAAAAGTTGTTAGTGTTACAAATATTGGTGATCTAAAAACACCTTTGGTCGCCTTTAAATATGTCTAAAAATGAGTTATTAGACAGATAATTTTATACTACAAAGTTAATTGGGAGAAAAGCTCCATACTCAAAAGGCAGGCAGGCGTCACTGAGGAATGTCCAAGTGAATCGCCTAATTTCACACGTGGGTTTCAGCAACATGAGTAAGGGCATATCGGACTCAGATTGTTACCGGTAATTAGCCTTTGTTCACGCAGCATTATTTTGTAATACCCCGTAAAAATGATTCGTGTTTTGCACCAAACGCGTCTGTAATAAAATCAGAGTGAAGGTGAAGTAGAGAATATCCGAAGGTAAAAAGTGGTCTTTACGGACGAATTCCCCCTTTTCAGTTTTTGTATGTCCGGCCGGCATCCAGCGTTTTGACGATTGCTTCGACTCGAGGCATTTCTTCTCAAAGCTTTTATTCATCTTTCGTGTAAATTGTTTTTTTTTTAAACTTGTAAACATCTATAACATTCCCACATAATGGGACACAACAATTGGCTGGCATTATTGAGGGGACAGTCGTTTTATCAATATTTTGAATACTGAGCTTTCCGCTATTGTGTGTGCGTTGTTAAGCGTAAACAAAAATCAATCTGCGTTTCTAGCCAGTAGTACTCTCGCGCCATCTATCGGTAGGTTGTAATCGCGGTGCTTCCCATTGGGTCTTCCTTGCGCGACTAATACTTTCAAGAGAGGGAACTTTATCGAAAGTCGATTTCCTGATGATTAAGAAAGGGATGGGATCAAATAGAACTTGATTTTCCCTTAAGGTACATGAAAGATGGTATTTATCATACCGTGATATATTTTTTCAAGTAATGGAACAGCAGGCCGGTAACTACCATTACTATCCCAATATCTGTGGCGCAGATGGAGAATATACTTTCGATAAATAACACAAGAGAACACGATTCCACTGGGATAATCTTTGGGAATGAATCCCAAATGTTACTGGCCTATCGGATTGGCAAAATTGTTGACTGCCTTTCATGTCGTTCCCTGTAAATGGGCACGGGTATCGGGATTATTTTAGCACCAAAAGTTATTTATTTATTTATTTATTTATTTATTTATTTATTTATTTATTTATTTATTTATTTATTTATTTATTGTGATACTTTCGATATCCAAAATCACTATCCAACTTTCTAACTCTGCACAAGTAGTGTTAGCATTAAATGAAAACAAGTTCACGATCGACGTGCAGTACGCCTTAGTACACAGCGCTACCTTTCGCCCTCGTGAGCAATCGGGATTAATTGCCTTCCCGAAGGACACAATACAGGTACCTTGGTGGGGCTCGAACCGTGGACCTTTCGTCTTGAAGTCCCACGCCTTGACCACTGAGCCATCGCGTCCCCAACACCAAAAGTAAAAGCTTCAAAGGCACTAGGAATTCCAAAAGTAAATTTTGGAGTCGACTGAAAAATTTGCTCTAGGAATTCCCATCGGACTACTAGTCCCTATGATTCCACAATGTTGACGGTATTATAAGTACCTGCACCTATAAAGACAAGACATCCTGGGGCTATAATTACCTGTTGTCCTATGCGAAATCCCACAGTATACAGTTAAAACTAGAAGTCCTGTCATGAAATGCGCAGAAATAGCCCGTTGATATGCGCGTTAATGTGCGCGTTATGGGCCAAGTAAAGCTATCAAATTCTGTACATATGGCCTGTGCACAAGCAATGTTTCAGCCAATGGACCTCCGGGTAACCCGGAGGTCCATTGGCAGAAACATTGCATGTGTTTGCTATGAGAAACCAGGAGAACCTGTCGTGTTTTGGATGCCATTCAGTATGGCAATTGCGCGTAATTCCAACGCGCAATTAAGTCTAGATAAGCGCACAATTCGTGACAGGACTTCTAGTTTTAACTGTACTTTGCACCTATACTGACATTTTGGACTATGGGGAATTCTGTGCCAAATCTTGGTACCTATGTATACAAGCAATTTCTACAGCCTATTGCCACCGACTTCAGAATACATTTTTAACTTTGTTGTTTTGAGGGTTTGATTGGACATGACTGCTCTTCAGCTGTTGATTGCAAATTTGGTAATGTAGAACAGATGGTACTTGTGGATGCATTGCGGGTTTTTGATTTCAACGTTCGACCAAGAGTTGTGAAGATGACACGAGTTATATGACGTTAGATTGATTATCACCGATTTCCCGTAGACGTGAATGGTACAGAATGGTGTAATGATGAGAAGGTTTTATTTATGGGGGTGGGGGAGGGATTATCAGACCCCACCAATACGCTACTGTCTGAAACAAAAATAAATTGTAAGACACTAACAGAGTCTTCATAAAAATTATGAACGAGAAAAAGACTGCACAATAAGCCACAAAGCTAAAGATGGATAAATCAAATCACTGTTAATGTTTTTCGTTCATGAACTTAAATTCACTAGTCGTGAAATTCCAATTTGAATTACGATGAGACCTTACTTTTCTTGCAGGGACGGGTGGTCAGAGGTACAAACTAATTAAGCCAGAACGAAGTAAAATTAAATGCGAGGAATAGTTTACACCCTCCCTCCACACCCATCAATTAGCCTGGCAACGCCACTAGAGGAGGTTGCATTAGCTTCCACCTAACCTTCTGCAAAGATATACACAGGAAAACTAAAACGCATATTTATTTTTATTTCCAACACCACGCCGTGAAGATGAAATTATTTTCTGGTGATTAGTGGTTAGCCACGATGTGGAATCACAACTCTTTTCCGACTTTTCTAATTCATATCTATGTTTTCGCCCTATAACCGTCTCAAATGGATACCAAAAACAGGAATTGTTCCCCAATTAGCATAGTGGGTCGATTAGGCCTCAAAGAAATTATGTTGGCTGGAGGTCCATGATTCCAAATTTAGTACTTTCCATATGGCTTTAGTTTATTTATTTATTTATTTATTTATTTATTTATTTATTTATTTATTTATTTATTTATTTATTTAACTCCGTTCATGTTGCTGGCGGAAATTCCTGTCAAGGACAGAATATTTTTGTCACTGAAATGAGTATAATTTGGGTATATTTAACCAAAATTGCACCCTGTAAATTGAATGGATTTTTTCTCCAATAACTTCTTGGGTTCAATTTGAATGAATTTTACATCAAAGCTGGTCATGGCTGCTTCATAGCAGCCATGACTAGATTTGATAAAAAATATCTTGAAAATACTCAGAGGTTTGAGCGTTAACATCATTTTTAACAGCCATGGTCACCTGTTGTCAGACAGTGCTACCGTCCAGCGACGAAGAAATGTTCGACTCCCAAAATACTCTCATCACAGGCAAGGTTAGCATTGGTTGAAGCTAAGTGCTCCATCTACGTACAGTACGCCTTCGTACGCGGCGCCACTTCGCCCTTACATGGACAATGGGATTAAGTGCTTTGTCCTAAGACAAAACGCAATCAGGATCGAACCGTTCACTTCTCGATTCGAAGTGTATTGCTCTAACCATCAGGCCACTGGGGTCCCAATAAATAAATAAATAAATAAATAAATAAATAAATAAATAAATAAATAAATAATACACGAACTGTTTGCGTGTACACAACTGAACGAATTATCGTATTTTTGTAACGGTCATTTTGAAACAAAAGATATTTGAAACGGAGAGCTATTTTGTACAATGAAAATTGTGATTTCGCAAAACTTTATTTTTCAAATTAGCGGCATTCCAATAATTTCACTAACGGACGGGTGTGCGGCTGGTCTGCAAACAATTCCAAACGCAGTGACGAGGTGGGTGGGTGGTCCACAGCTTGGAAAAAACTCTACTACTTGCACATTATTTCCTGATAGATCCTTTAAAACCATTTGCAAATAATTAGACTACACTCTTGTTCAGCAATCTTATTTCAGTACGGACGCCGTGGACTGACCACTTTTCTTGGGTGGGGAACATTTCCATGGACATAATAATATTAGATTCCAGACACTAATTATGAAAATAGTCATCAACATGTATTTAATGAAGCACCGGGTACGACCTGCTGCTTCGTTAATTAGACTTTTGATGTTGATGATTCTTTTTACCCAGTAAATGCATGCGTGGGCATCACTGCCAACGCCTTGGAATACGACCAGTCCAGGCTGTAATTATGCATGCTTTTAGTATGGGGACTCTACATAGGCTGATATAGATGCTTTGTTAGAGGTGGCAAGGCGAATTCAACTCATACCACTGGTCAGTGGCCTTTGACGCATTATTGCGCTTTGATGCAATCCCTTACTAAATCGTATGCTTCTACCTCTGAATGCGGGCAAGTAAAAAAATCGAAGAAAAAACCTAATTTGATTTCGACATTATTTAATGAAAGTTCATTGATCACGGTGAACATCAACAAACAAGGTCAATCGGAACAACCCGGGAAGTGTTGATAGAGTAAGCTCACTGACGCAGAACCAATACAAACAATGACAAACCCGTCCAGTGACATTAATCAGGTCCAATGCAGCTGTATTCTTGTGATTGTGTATTTGTTCCATAAACAACATGTTCCATCCAGAACAAATTACTATATAAGCAAAGTTCTTGGGGATAAATATTATGTATTATTATATTTCTACAGCTTTTTCCTTTGTAAATAAAAACTATATCCTACTCCCCTGACCTCGAAAGTGTTATTCAACTCCCACGGCGATATCCTACTCCCAGTCATGACGGACTATTTTACTATCAATGACGTCAGCATGTTGGATTATTCCCCTTACGGCAAGTTACGCTGTTGCGAGTTTACGTCTGCTTTGTTTTCATACCGAGTGGTTCAGAAATGGCTGCATTTGCATCGAATGTGAAACTTCTAGATACGATAGATGACGAGTTTCTTTTGGAATTATTTCAACCTTATTCCACTGGGGAAGATGATGTTATTGGAGCAACCGGTAGTGACATTATTTCTTCAACCGAGGGCGCGTCAGTGGAATTTGGTCGATTCGAAATGATGGACGATAGCGAACTGACTGATTTCATTGTTCAAAATCAAAACAAAAATACGATGAAGAAAACTCTTTTGGATATCCGATTGTTCCAGCATTTTCTTAAAGCAAAGTACAGTTACACCGGAGAAATAGCGGACATTGACCCCAGTGATTTGTGCGATTACATTTCTCACTTTCTCGTATCAGTTCGGCGCAAGGATGGCAGGGAGTATGAACCTTCCACACTTAGAGCTTTGTATTCAAGTATCAGTCGTCACTTGAAAAATGCCAATTACAGCAAATGTATTATTTCAGACTCAAAATTTGCAAAGGCCAGAGAAGCCCTTAAAATAAAGCAGAAGCAGTTGAAATCGTTGGGCAAGGGCAATAAACCAAATGCTGCCGAAGAAATAACTGATACTGAAATTGATATGCTTTATGAGAAGAAAGTTTTGGGGCCGTACTCACCGAAATCTATATTGAACTCATTGTGGCTAACATTTACTATGCATTGTGGTATGCGTGGAGGGAAGGAGCAGTATGATCTGGTATGGGGAGACGTTAGCGTTGGTCAAGACGAAACAGGGCGAAAATATCTAGTAGTGGACGAGAGACACACAAAAACCCGCAACGGCGAAAATCCTCAAAATACGCGAACGATAAAACCAAAAGCATATGAAACTTCAGTGCCGGAAAGAAATCCAGTACGTATTTATGAATTGTACAGGGAGAAACGTCCATCGGGAATGCGAGAGCCAGGCTCTCCATTCTACATTTCAATTATGGCTGAAACGCAGAAACAAATCGATGAAAATTCTTATTTTGAAATGGGACAAAAATGGTTCAAAAACCAACGCCTGGGCATAAACCAAATCTACAAGTTCATGTCTAATATGAAAACTGACGGTGGGTTGCCTTCTAAAAAGCGATTGACAAATCATAGTTCTCGTAAGCATCTTATTCAGAAATTGGGTGACGCAGATGTTCCTCCAAACCACATTGTCCAAATATCGGGACATAAAAATATCAACAGTATAAACAACTACTCAAGAATAAATACTCACCAGGAAAGAAACATTTCATCTATTCTCTCAAATGAATCAACTTCGTGCGAATCGAATTTACAGATTCAGCCACAAATTCCGATAACAACTGTATCGAGTTTGTCAACGACGTCAACTTCAAGCCGTTCCCAAAGTACAACTGCACAATCGTCTATGAATGCCATAACTTCCAACCAACTATCGAGCACCTCAAATTCTATGATCCAACAACATCTTGGGAATATATTCGGAACGAGCACAATAAACAATCCGACCATAAACATTGTGATCAACCATTGCAGATGTTCCGCCTCAAAATCCTGCGATAACACTCAATCCACTTCGACAAATATTGTGCTTGATATTCCAACTGACAGCGAACAATAACTATGTACAGATCCACACAAAGTTATAAGAAGTTGAACATGACTACTCATTCAGGGTGATTGATTGAATTATTTCTTTAAAATGTGTTGATTTCCTTCATAAGTTCATATCTCACGTCATTTGAACTTCCATTTGAAAACGAGCGTCATTGCATTCCTTTCTGATGACGTCATATCAGTTCATTCATTCATGTTTTTGTGTTCATGCGCCGATTTTTCTAACCGTCAAAACAAATTGAGCGACCTTGGGAAACTGCTCTTGGATGACGCAAGAGGGGTATTTGTGTTGCAGATATTATCAGGGAAATATAATAAACACAATAGTTCACTGCTTGGAGTAACGTACGGTGTTTATTCTCTCGTGGGATGCGGGGATTATTTTCACTCGGCTAGCGCCTCGTGAAAATAACCTTCCGCATCCCACTCGAGAATAAACACCGTACGTTACTCCAAGCAGTGAACTATTGTCTATATATTTATTCCTCGCCTATAATAATTTTTCCCTCATATATAAATGTATTATATTTAATTGTTATAATTGTAGAGGTAATAATATTATAGTTCTGTGTACAGATAGGTCATGTGATCAGACACACACGAACACTATTTTACCCTTAATTAATGCAGCAAGAAATAATATCATAGTTCTTTGTGTCAGTTAGTCATGTGTTCAGACACACTTGAATGCATTTTTACCCTTCAAACAATAGCCTGTTATTGCTCATGCAAGGACAGTTTGAACTTGGTTCCTGTTGAATACATGGTGATTTTGTTATATGGATTCTGAAGAATTCAATAAATGATAGGACATACATTGACGGTAAGAATTTATCAATTATACATTATTAGATTCTATTTTAATGTTATTTTTTGAGACACAAGCATACAGTGTTATCAACAGATGAAACTTGGCCAAATGATTTCTGATCATTCCAGGGCATATACATCTATTTATCTTAAAAATATATATTCCAATACAAATTATCCACACCTAACCAATATAGAATTTTATGATTGTAAGAATATGCTAATATCTAATTTCAATTGTAAATATGAAAATAATATTCCATTATGGAACTACCCTTACATAACAAACATTCCAGTTTAGAATTTCCTCGGCCTAACTAACAGTTTTTTTTTAATATAGAACTTCCCTTATATAACATATATTCCAATATGGAAATTCCCTCACAAAACATATTTTCCATCAGAGAACTCCACTTACATAACACAAACATTCTTAACCGGAACTTATGTTTGCATAACACATATTCCAAATTTAAATTTTCCTTAAATCATACTATAATTTGAGCACTGGTTGTCTGTGTGTCTATTTGTCTGCCTATGCCTCCCATTAAGTCATTGCATGGCTTTCACCAAATTTGGCACAGGTATCTACTTTGACACGCACACTGGCATTAAGGGATCGACAAATGTGACGTCCCTATATATGTTGTTTGACTTGCATATTGCCCTTGAGGGGTCGAAAATGCGACGTCCCTATATTTCTTTACGGATATGTATTTTGACTAGCAGATTGTCCTTAAGGCGTCCATAAATGCGATGTCCTTATATTATATTTTTACGGGTAAATGCCTAATTATAAAAAATTATATTAGGAATTATTATTATTTCAATTATTCACAGGTATGGAAGAAAATGAGAAAAGAAAAACTAGAAAGAGAATAAGTAACTTTGAAATTGTAGAGGGAAAAATGTATTATACCGGTGGAAAAAGTTAAAAGGGCGAGAAGAAGTTAGTCATTACATCTGATCAAAAGCTGTCAGTTCTCAAGTTATGTCACGTTGACAATGGATGTCATTTAGGGATGGAGAAAACTGTCTATAAATTATCAGAGAGATGTTATTGGAAGGGAGTGTCCCTGGATTTAAAAGAATTTATTAAATATTGTGATCAATGCCAAAACACTAATAAGAAATCAAAAATCCAAACTGCCGAATTACAACCAGTGGAAGTTCCGAAAAGCACATGAAAAAAATGCAATTTATCTAATCGGACCATATAATCAGACCAATGGGTCACCTCCCTCCGAAAATGGGTACAGATACGTTTTGACTGTCATTGATTATTTTTCTAACTATGTTGAAGCTTTTCCTTTGAAACGTAAACTGGCCTCTGAAGTTGGAGAAAGGATGTATGAATTGTTTTGCCGACACGGGGTCCCCCTAGAACTTGTCAGTGACAATGGCGGAGAATTTAATTCAATTCTCACTCAAACATTAGATTCTCAATATGGATATAAACATATCGTAATTACACCTTACCACCCACAGTCTAATGGAAGATCTGAACGTGTTAACCAGACTTTAAAAAATATGTTAAATAAAATAATCAGTGATAACACCTCTAACTGGAAACGGTATGTGCCAAAATGCTGTTTTTCATACAATACATCCAGGCAATCAATTACAAAGTATTCTCCATTCTTCTCGATGTATTGGAGAAATCCCATTCTTCCCAATAAAAACCAACTTGGTGATACAGCAAACACAGTCGAAAAGTATAAAGAGTTGTCAACTTCTCAGATTGAAGAATCTACCACAAACTTGTTAACATGAAACGTATGATTGCAGCAGATGTTCTTGATAATATTTGTGTTGCACAGAGAAAACAAAAAGAAGAATTTGACAAGAGGCACAATGTTGAAAAAAATGAGTTCAATATTGGAGAGAAAGTTTTGGTGAAAAATATGAAAAGAAAAAAGACCCTTGGAATGAACAAATGGCTTGGACCATATATGATAAGTGACATACCTAAGAAAGGCACTATTACTCTGATAGATCATAATGATAAAATTATTAGGAAATACATTCAGAATAATGTAAAAAGATATTATGAAAGGGAATTTGAGCAGGAACAGAATGAAACTGAAGAAGCAGCTTATAATGAACAAAATGAAAATGGGATAGAATTTGACAAGGATCAGAATCAAACTGGGACAGAAATTGATCAGAAACAGAGTAAAACAAAAGAAAATATAAAAAATTCCAATCAAACAAAAATTACAAATAATGTTGATTGCGGAAATAACATTGATAACAACAACAATAATCTAGATGAAGACAATGATGACATTTTTATTACTCAGTCCACATTTCAGAATGATGCTGATTTTGCTATCAATTTTGATGAAATGGGTGCATTTTCGTCCCCAAGAATTGAAACAAGTGAATCGGAAGAAGAAAACGGAAGGCCAAAACATCTATGCTGTACAAAAAAACGTATAAACAGCGTATATGAATATTTCCCAATTGTCAAAAAATGTTAAAGAAAAATATTTGAAATATCAAAAATATTACAAAGAATGCAGAATAAAATGTTTTAGTTTTAATTTGCCCCATAAGCATTTTACTGGGTGTTCAATCGTAATGTTGCTGCTGTGAACAAAAGCTCCAGCATAATACTTGTTCCAGCTAACTTTTGTTACGTAACCATAGTTCCACTAACAATTTCCTTTATATAATATTTTAATCATGTGTCTTTAACATTTATTTATGATACTAAATACAATATTATATAATTAAAGTTCCCATGGGAAGTTCTATTATATAACAAAATTTCTTTGGCACGAATGTGTTGGAATATAAATTCCATCATTAAATTATGTCAAAGATCTATTGTAATATACCAAAAGTTCTACTACGCAATTATATTGCATATTATTTTAACCTAATTCTTGGACATTTTCTTATGAAACTATAATTAAAATTCCAACATCACATTTATTCTTAGGAAATTTATTTATATAACAAAAGTTCTAGGGAGAAATTTTATTACATAATATTTTATCCTTTATGTTGGACATTTCCTTATGACACTGGATAAAATATTATATAATGACAGTTCTCATTGGAACTTCTTTTATGTGACAAACTTTCTTTGGAACAAATATTACGCTGGAAATTATATTCCATCACATCCACAGTCTAGTAATATGATTTTCTCTGTTCAATCGTCATGTAACGTACAGCAACCATATATGCAGAACCCTCCGCCTGGTTCGCTAATATTTATTTATTTATTTATTTATTTATTTATTTATTTATTTATTTATTTATTTATTTATTTATTGGTGTTTAAGGTCACATATTTCTGCACAATGGCTGATCATGACCACGACAGTTTTACGGGTTGAGGAAGCCGGAGTACCCGGAGAGAATCACCGAGCAACGGCGAGCAACTGTCAGCTCCCCAACATACTAAATCCACATACGCAGGGTTAGCATTGGTTGAAGACAGGTGCACCATCGACGTGCAGTACGCCTTAGTGCACAGCGCCACCGTGCCCCCACATGGGCAATGGGGGTGGGGTGTCTTGCCCAAGGACACAGAGCGGTTGCCGCAGGTGGGATTCGAACCGAGGACTTCTCGACTTGCAGCTTGCACCTCTACCTACTGAGCCACTGCGCCCCCTGGTTCGCTAATACAATTAGGATACGCAACCCCAGCGCAAGCTCAAGTTCAACAGCCAGTCCCACCAGCATGGGCAATGAAATTTTGGAGGAGATAAAAAGAGAAAATGAGTGTGATTGATAGAAGTGAAAAAAAACTGGACTCGATTAATTTGAAAGTTACCGATTTGGAAGGAAAAATCAAAGTCCTTCACACGAAAATGATAGAAATCGAAAAAAAAAAACCATGAGAACTGTCATCAAAGGAAACAGATCAAAATAAAAATGACTTGAAAAGTACTAAAACTGATGTCACGAAGTTGAAGAAAACATGTGAGTACTTTGACAGAGGAAGTAAGTGTCTGTGTGATAAAAAAAAGAATAAATGGACACGATCCAGTAAATGAATAGAGAATCCATGAGGAGTCAAACTCAGATTTGCTAGTTGGAATATGAACGGTCTAAAGGGGAAAATAGCTGACAGTGATTTTGTTGAAATTTTGGGTCAACGTGACATTATTATTTTGAATGAAACCTGGTTATCGGGAAATTAGAACATAAACTTAGAATTTTAGCTTTTGAATGCCACCATATACCCAGAAATAAGATTAAAAACTAGCCGAGGTCGATTCTGTGGTGGCCTTTCCGTATATTGTCGGACAGAATTAAAAAATAATAAACATGATTCGGAAATGTTTGAAAGGGGTTTTATGTGGCTGAAACTAGATGCTAACCTATTTTCTTTACAGGACGATATCTATATTTGCAATTTATTTGCAATTTATACATACCCCCTGCCCCCCTGCCCCCCCCCCCCCACACACACACCCTTCATGAAACATGTAAAGAACTGTGATTTTGACTATTTTGACATTCTAAAGTATAAGGGGCTAGGTAAAGTTTCCATTTCGGGCGATTTTAATAGTCGAACCACTGATAGCCCAGATTACCTACGCTTCGATACATATTTAGACGCTAATCAACCATCTAATCACAGCTTGCCGATACAAAATCATGCAAACAAAGACCTGGAGGCCGCTCCCATACTAATAAATGCCAACATTCCAGAACCCGACATGACAAAACGAATAAGAAGTGGTTTGATGCTGTTTGTTTTGAAGCCAAGAAAAAAATTAAAACTGCGAGGAACACTTTCAACAGAAATAAAAGCATAGAAAATAGACTGAACTATACTCGGACAAGACGCAAATACAATGCAATCAAACATAAAGCGCAGCAGGCATATCGACTAAAAGAGGCAGCGAGGTTAACACTCCCGCTGCCACAAATCCTAGATAATTTAGGAAAACCAGGACGAAAACTTATAAAAATACAATAAAGGCATAGTTGATTTCCTGACAATTAACGGTGTATTCTCAAATTTTAAAGAAATGCTTGGCCGTACTCCACCCACCACAGCTCAGCTGACTGGCCCTATATTTGTCACTCAAGTCCCAACCCTGTCCTTTGAAGTCCCAGTTAATGAAATATCTGTATCAGAAGTAAAGGCACCAGTGTTCACACAAAATAATAATAAAAGCCCCGATACCGATAACCTCCCAGCAGTGTATTTAAATATTCGCTTAATGCACTCTCATTATTCTTATCTGAATTATATTATAATATATTTAGAACTGGTGAATATCCAAGTGTATGGTGTCTCGGTATAGTTTCTCCCATCTACAGAAGAAGCGAAAAGAATGAAAGGGTTAATACTTAAATTAATATTTTAGTTGAAGTATACTAGCGGATATTACTGAATAGACTTACTAAGTGGTCGAATATACATTAAAAACTTGATCAAAATCAATTTGGTTTTCAAAAGGGGAAGTCAATTGTAGATTGTATTATATTTTACATGCCGTTTCGGGGAAAACGTTGAGCAAAGGAAAGAAACTCGACTGTGTATTCATACAATATGAACGATGTTTTGATAACACAACTAGGCAGTATCTATGGCAACAACTGTTAGCTGAAAACATAAGTAGCAGGCTTGTATATACTATTAAATGCGTGAGCCCAGTTAGTCCTCGGATGGGTGACCGTCTGAGCGATCGATTCGGACTCCCGCGTTGTGTCCTTGGGCAAGGCACTTAATCCCGATTGTCCACATGGGGGCACAATGACGCCGTGTACTAATGCGTACTGCACGTCGATGGTGCGCATATCTTCAACAAATCTAACATTGCCTGTGCTGCAGTGTGGAGTTACGATGTTGGGGAGCTGGAAGCTGCTTGCCGTTGTTCGGTGGTTCTCTCCGGATACTCCGGCTTTCTCCAGTCGTAAAACTGTCACGGTTATGTTTAGCCATTGTGCATAAGTATCTGAACTTAAACACCAATAAATAATATGCTATTAAATCTGTGTATTCATTAGTGAAAATGTATGTGAGGTATATAATTCGAAATGCTCAGATTTTTTCAACTCTAACATAGGACTTAACACTTCGCCGCCGAAAAAGACTATTTTATGATGATTATCTGTACGTTCTATTATGCGCCAATGAAACCAAACATCTGATTATTTGTTGATCAAACCTACCATCTTAATTAATCAGATGATAGAGTTTCAAGTATGTCATAAATTTTGTTAAGCTTCCTCGCGAATAAGCGATGTCCTCCGTACAGTTAAAACTAGAAGCCCTGTCGTGAAATGCACACAAATAGCACGTTGATATGCGCGTTAATGTGCGCGTTATGGCCCAAGTAAAGCTATCAAATTCTGTATATATGGCCTGTGCACAAGCAATGTTTCAGCCAATGGGCCTCCGTGTAACCCGGAGGTCCAAAACTTGTCGTGCTTTGGATGCCATTCAATATGGCAATTGCGCGCAATCCCAACGCGCAATTAAGCCTAGATAAGCGCACTATTCGTGACAGGACTTCTAGTTTTAACTGTATATGGCTAAAGTGGACGTGGCAGTAAAAGGGTTAAACAAGGAGACTCAAGCTCTCCGTTACTTTTTGTGCTTTTTTTATAAATGCTATAAGAACAAATATTAACTCCAATTTAAGGGACATTTTTTTTATTTTTGTTACTCTATGCCGACGATATGGTCCTTTTTTGCCCATTCTCAAGACTCACTGCAGTCTTTGCTAATGGATATAGAATCGTATTGTAAATCATGGGGTATGGGAATAATCACAAATAAAACAAAAGCAATGATATTCGAAAACGGTAGATATACACATATATTTTTTATATTTACAATACACCAATATAATTAGTGAACTCAATTCAACTCATTTAAATATTTGGGTATCAACCCTTTCTTTACGAATGGTTCCTGGTATCGGACACAAAAATCATACACGCTAAAAACTAAAGTGTTAAAAACTGCACTTGAAGTTTTGTATTTAACACTTACTAAGTGCTGAACTAGCACTTTCTTCAAGTGTAGGTATCCCAGAACTTGACAGGTGTTGACAATAATACCACTTGACAAGTGTAATGTCGCCACACTTAAAAGGAAACAACGCAGATGACGCGGATCAGGCTCGAACTCTCGAGCCTGATCCGCGTCATCTGCGTTGTGTCCTTTTAATTATGTACCCACCAAGCGCAAATCAAATTATGGATGATTCTGCAAGAACCACCAATGCTAGACACATGGGAAGTGCCATCCATTCAACTTTCAGATGTCTGACGATTGTAACGTCTAGGTGTTTAAAGCATTGCACTTTGAGTGTTAAAATCAAACCGTAAGAGTTAGAATGGGTTTAACACCTTGAAAGTGTCAGTTTTAACACTTTAGTTTTTAGTGTGTAGCTCAACACGACTCGACCTCTTTCTTTGATTTATTCACTATTTTTACGTGAGATTATATTACCTATTACTCAAACACTAAATTGCTTGATAGCCTTGTTGGTCCGTTTTAAATTTCTGCTCAGAAATGTGGTGGTATCTCGATGCCCCTGATATTGAGATCATACATGATAAATTCACGAGGTGGGTGGGTACTACAGTACATGAAGAGTGGATTGTAACTAAGTCACCCGCAGAGTGGGGTTATCACCCAAAGTATCACTTTCAAATTCTGTACATTTGGACACAAAACACAAGCAATGTTTCATTCAATGGACCTCCGGGTTCAACCCGGAGGTCCATTGGCTGGAATTTTGCTTGTGCTTGTTACGCTTTGCAACAAATTTGCAATTATTGCTCGGGTGGAATCTCCACTCTGTGAGTGATTTAATGATAATACATTCTCCACGCACTGCAGGTATGAATAAATCTACAAATATCTTAGCGATGCAAGAAGATGTAGGTCGACTCCCCTTAAAAGTATGCCGAAAAATAATAATGGTTAAGTACTGGATACAAATCGTGCAAATGCCCGAAAACTCCATAGTCCATTTTGTCTATAAATTATTACAAACCGATTCGAATACAAACAAAACATATAAAGAAAAACAAATAGGTTTATCATATTAAAAGCATTTTAGAAGAGCACGGGTTAGGCAATTATTGGCAAGAACATAATCCAACCCAAATCTCCTACAGTCTAAACTGAAAAAGAATTATTGATAATTACTCACAAAACTGGCATTTCGACATTAACAATCAAGTCGTTTAAAATATTTTTCATTATTCAAAACTACTTAGTAAATGAAAACTATGTAGATATAATAACAGATAAAAATATCGAGTAGCATTGAAAAAATTCAGAACATCATCCCACAGCCTGGCAATAGAGATTGATTGGGAGCTTTGATAACACACCGCTCGATCAAAAATAATGTAAATACTCTAACATGAATGTGATTGAAACCGAAAACCATTTCTCTTTAGTTTGCTCAAAATACAGAAACTTAAGGATGAAATCCCTCAAAGCATACTTCTGCCATTGGCTAACGATAAACAGAGGATATGGAATGAGTGTTTTTATATTTATGAAACGAGTCTAAGAATTTTCCGTTTTGGCGAGACTATGGCGAGCCCAAACGGAAAATTCGGGCGAGTTTCATAAATATTATATGAGAAAAACACTCATTTCATATTCTTTTTATCATATGACACACACACGCACAAATTAGCCACTTAGTATGACTTTTTAACCTATCACCTAACTTGAGTTGCAGACGCCACTTGGAAAAAACATCCTCGTATAACTAAAATTGTTAATTTTTTGCTTCCAAAACATAGGTTTTGACCCCTCATTGGAACGAACTCGTCGAGCTCGTTCCAATGAGGGGTCATAACCTATGTTTTGGAAGCAAAAAGTGAAAATTTAAAAATAAATGAATGGCGTTTTTCTTGTTGGAAATGATTTATACAATATAACCCACCCTAAATAGGACAGATAACGTAAATTCTCCCTACTGAAATTATGCAAATGTGACCCAGTAAAATTATCCAGTTTTGAAATTGCCAATGAAAGCTCCCAACTTTAATTATGTAAATTATGAAAATGTGGCCCAGTTGTATTTTGTTCAGCAAATCAAATTGTCTAGTTTTGAAATTGACCAATGAAATTGACGGAAGGTTTTATTACCACTGATTAATATGAAAACAAAATATCAAATGTTTTAAAGTGAACAAAACGGACGAGTCATATGATAAATAAATTTACGACACTGTTAAACACCAACTCCACAAAATCGATACTAAATGTAGCAAAATACATTTTTCATGCTACCAAGGCAAGAACCTCCCTTGTGGCCACATAACCCAACATCCAATACCTTAACTGTTTGCACTGCAACCGTCTGTCTACCACCTACATACATAGCTTCTGCTGAAGAAAGTTTATAAGCAGAGCAGGAGTGAGTAATTTAGGATTTGAAATCTGGTGCCTGAAGACAGCAGATATTAATCTGGATAATTTGTTTTGTTTGCATTTTTTCTAAAAATTTTGAATTTGGGGTTGTTAGTTATATACAACTGCTTATTATTGTTGGTAGCCACATATCCTGTTTTCATTAACCCTTCACCCGTTACAGGCGTTTAAAAGATTCTTTATGTTCATATTAGTTAACGCTATGGGTTGTTTCGCAGCAATAGCAGAGATAGGGTGAGCGATTTTAAATTTTAAATCTGCTACCCGAAGGCAGTATATTTAAAAATTTAAATCGTTTATGTCTGTTCATCGAGCGCGAACGCAGTTGGCTGATTTGTGACAGTGTGTGTAGCTCAAAGCCTGATGACTTTAGAGTTCGTTGGAGAAGAAAGAATCAAAACCCCTATTATGTAATGACTGGGCTATTGAAGCACAAGTCCAAAATCCTCGTACACTGGCTAATATGCAACTGTTTATTATCACTGGTATACATATATACTGTTTTTATTAACCTTTCACCCAACATAGCCTTTTAAAACATTATTTGAAACAAATTATTTTCATAATTATTTCAATGAAAGGCCATGCAAATATGGATGTCATCGGAGCCTATTCAACGACCGGGCTTCAGTAATATTCATAAAGGTATGACTCACTTGAGAAATCTCCAGTTTATCGCCATGCAATAATTATTGTTTTGGGTAATGTTTACATGTTTTGGCCCCCATTCGCTGGGTTAGTTAAGGTACTAAACATTTTGAAGTTCTGTAACCCTCTTCGTCGTGGCCACATGAACTTTATCATTCCATGCCACTCATTGTAATGATATCTTGATTTAAACCTGTAATGTGTTTTTTCTGCAATAAAGCAGTCCAGGGTAGTATAGTATATTAGTATTTTCAGATCATCAAATACTACACAGAAAACAGGACCGTCGCTCACGTTGTGTAGAATCGTGGCAACTGTTACAACCAACAGTTGTCGGTACGACTTTTATTGATAATTTGTAGACCAGGTTCGGTGTATCTTTGGTACCTAATCGATGCTTCTTCCCTGCCAACATTCAACATCAATACACTGGAACATTTTACCCTGATGTTATAGTCATTGTATTATCGATTTCCCTCTGAAAGTGGAACAATCTAACCTCTTTCAATTCCAGAAAGCCAATACAGCTAATACAAAAATAAGTTCTGTGATATACAACAATTTAATCACTTGAATATTGTGTTTTGCTTCTGTACTGCACATGCACCTATTCTATTTTAATGTGATTGTATATTTGTGTATGGAGCGGCGTTTATATAGGCCGTGCCTTTCGCCGAACCACATTTCGATTATGGAAATTAAATTTATTGTTAAAAACAATCTACAAAAAAATCAAACCATTGTATGGGAACAACTCCTGATTAACTCATAATTAGCAGCAAAAATATGTTATCTCACTATACATAAAACTAGAAGTCCTGTCACGAATAGTGCGCTTATCTGGGCTTAATTGCGCGTTGGAATTGCGCGCAATTGCCATAACGAATGGCATCCAAAGCACGGCAGGTTCTCTTGTTTACTCATAGCAAACACATGCAATGTTTCTGCCAATGGACCTCCGGGTTACCCGGAGGTCCATTGGCTGAAACATTGCTTGTGCACAGGCAGTATGTACATAATTTGATAGTTTTACTTGGGCCTTAACGCGCACATTAACGCGCATATTGACGTGCTATTTGTGAGCATTTCATGACATGACTTCTAGTTTTAATTGTACAACTGTATACTACTAAAATTATATCACACCTTGTTAATATAAAATGAATAGAAATATGAGTAGATATGGCCTGCTCTACATGTAAGGGGTGGGAGAAAACCAATCATTCCAGCTCGAAAATGAAAATAAATAACAAAGGATGCTACAGAAGATCATCAAGATGAAAAGTTCAAGAGTGTGTCAGAGGTTCGATCAAAATAGTTTCTTGTCCTGGCATGGAACGATTATAAAAGTTTAAAAAGCTCAAAACATTACTGGTGACTCGAAACATTTGATCATTGCTATATAAGATCAATGGGGTATGACAAACGATCGGTTGATAACGAATGTGGAATAAGGAACTAGGAATGAATAACGGTCGTTACGTCCGTAAGATCAATCCATTAGGCCCCAGGGTAAGTTAGAAAAGCGTAACCATTTCTTAAATCATTCGTATGATGTGCACTGTAACTGCAAATCATGCTACCAGTGATACCAGTAGAACCAAAAAGGATAGAATACTCCGTTTAAATATTCCACACGTGGCTGGTAGTTATGTCAGCTACATCATCTTAAAATGCCACACTGTTCTTGTTGAACAAAATATAAAGATCCTGCAGATATACTGCCAAGAGTGGACAAATGAAACAGTGCAACCATGAACAAGTTTTGTAAACTCATTTTTAACGACAAGAGCACCAACATTTTGATTGAATCTGTGTGAAAATGGTGAAAGCATCAGAACTAAATAAACTATATAGAAAGGAAATGTATGGAGACTCATTTTCGGGAGTAAAATATCTTTAAGGAGATTAGAAATGTGTTTTTATTAACAGCAGTTAAAGATTTCCATACAGGGATAAACTAATTCGATAAATCAGAAATAACACATTATATAATGTGTTCTATAAAGGAATCAGAAGGAAAAATCAGAAATATTCTGTGCACTGTATCTGAAGTGTTTCATGCAAAAATTATTTGTAAAAACACCTGAAATTCTGAACTGGGGGACCACCTCTCTTCATACATGTATATTTCAAACCTTGCATTATACCGAGGTGAAATGTCTGATATGGAAGCGTTTTTGTTTTTAAATTTCACAATATTTGACCCCTTCTTCTAGTTGGGCATATAAATTTACAAATGAACTTTAGGAATGCATTAAATTTTCTAAACTGTGATTATCAATATGCAATAAATAATCTCAGTGTGACTCGAAAGTCCCTTGTACATATTTGATCATCCAATGAGTGAGATTCTAGTTAATTTTCAAAGGTTCCAAGTTGATAATATCATACAATGCTTGAGATATCAAAATGTATTACTCTGTCTATTTTGTAGTCTTACATCATATAATAGTCTAAAGTATAGACTGATGTGGTTAGGGGGGGAGGGGGGTTGTAAAAATGTTGAAAGTGAGTTACTTTCAACATTTTGCGCTCTGTCTGCCTTTCTGAGTGATGAAGTGCATGCATGGACTTCCGGAATACGTTAGGGATTATAAATGCAGTTTCTAAAACATTATGAAAAATACACCCGGTGCATCCTGTGTGACCCCAATAACCTCGGTCAATAATTTGAACCTCCAGCGCATTTCGACTCATTTGGTATTGAGAAGAAGAAAAATAAAGTTGCCACCAATATGCTGATTCCCATCAATCTTTACTATATCGTAAAGGCCACTAATATTTTTGGAGTTAAAATACAAAAAAACACAGCTGTACAGGAAGGGGATTGAGCAAACATAGCAAAGAAACTACCGGAGAACGCTTCGCTTCTGGGATGGATCGCCTTCGGTGCATACTGAGCCCATCCAACACATTGACTTAGGGCTCTTAGTCCCTCCTCTCTGCGGTCCCAGTTGTGATACTACCGGAATATATTGTGGATCGAACTACTACTTTCATTTTCTTTAGATATTGAATTGAAATATTGTAATAGTATACCAAAGTGACTTCTTAATTTCTTTTGATATTGTTTTGAAACAGTTCAAACTTCGCATTTATGATGATCATAAAATGCAGATGTGCACGACATAAATTTGTCATGACACGGTTCAAGCATCACTGTACCTGTGGAACACAATAACAGGGGTTCGAGGGAGGACTATGACTTGTATTTGTAATGGTAACACACAGTACAGTCGCTGTGGTCTGGTCGCAATCCACACGCGGGAAGCGGTGTCCACGCATCCGTTTACCAGGTAATAACAATCATCATCCGTACTGTGCATTTCCATCTGGATATAACAACAAATACAACATTCACTTAGCTTTTGGTAATCAAATACACAATCACATCATTGTTTTGGATTTGACGTTGACAGACATGGGTGGTTTACATTCATAATGCTTTGGCAGTTGTAGATTTTTTGGATTGGTGTTCAACATTCACTGTGATTCAGTTCACCTTGAGTGTTTCCGTCACGCGTCTTCGGGATGCGTCGTTCTGAGTGGCAAATAGTGTAAAACATGTTGACTGGTAATGATTCACGGACACGGACAACATCCTGTGAGAAATTAACCTAGTGTCTTAAAGTGATGTATGGTAATGCCTTGAACATATTAAAGATTGGTCAGTATGTAGCATTCTTGTACAGCGAGCTTATTTTTAAGACAATAGTTTGAAGCCCGGAGTGTCTGATCAACAGCAAGCACAAATGTGCGTGGCACATTTTTGCTGTTTCTCAGTTTATGATTCAGAATTATTGTACTTCAATTTAATCAAAATTGAAGGATATTAATGTAGGGCCCTTCGAAGCTTCGAGATTAGATTCGATTTCGAATCTTAAGTTGGTATTCGATTCGATTGGAAATCGGCTGTCCGATTCGTTTTTCTTCCAATCTTCTCACTGGAATTTCGGATGGTATCAGCGACCCAAGTCATCTCACAGGACGCATAGATGAGATAAAAAGTGTACATAAAAAATGTTGAAAAGCATAACCGAGTGTAATTTCCGCGATATTAACATAAAAGCACCGAAGCCATCATTCATCCTAATTCCAGCCTCACAAGTCACGATCACTGCTGAAAGCAAATTTAAAATCCACAAACAATATCGTCGATGAGCTCCCGCTTGCTAGCGGTTAGCCCTGTGTAGTGCCCCGTGCAGAATTCCCGGGCCCGTTTTTATTTTGAACAGAAATCCTTAATGGGTAATCTTCCAACTGCATCATCAATGCATGCCTTCGACGAAGGTATGGCTTGATGTTGAAGTTAGAATATTTTATCAGTCGGGACTTCAAGACCAAGACACCTGTATTCGATTCGAATTTCGATTGTATTTCGAATACTAGACTCGATTCGATTCGAATTGAAAATATGTGATTCGCAGGGCCCTATGTTAATCAGGGTTAGAGATAGTTGTAGTTTTCCTAGTGGATACCCTGAACACTCACCTGGATGAGTTATACCATGTTTTCTCATAGGCTATTGGGACACGCGTGTCCTGGCTGAGTCATCAGGCTCAGGCAGATATATCTTATCAATACCACGTGGGTATCCTTATACGAATATTTGAATATTTAATGACCACCGGATTATTTCATCATCGTCGGTATTTTATAAACAAACATGGTGTCCCACTTCCTTTAAATTGTTACAGATACACACACCTACCACCACACGACTCAGGGATGATTTTTCTCTCACCAGAAGCCCAATGACATCATCAAAACCAATAATTTCAAAATTGACTTCACCGGAATGCCAGCTGTTTCAGTTCGCTTCAATAAGTTGTCTTGAGGTGCCGCTGCCCTGGGCTATCCTAGTTCTCGAGGCCTGTGCCTTTGTGAATACCGAACTTTATGATTTTTCTGAATATCCAATTCATTTTTAAAGAAGTGGGAGAAAAATTGTCCTCGGGTGGTTTAGGTATAATAAGGGAATATCGAATTGGGAAGTGTACTTAACCTAGACAGTCGGCAAGCCCTTGTCAGGGTCAGCATCTTCTCTCTCCGGGAAGATTTCCCCAATCCCGCCTCAACTCTACTATAATTATCCCAAACGCGAGGTAAAATGAAGAGGGATATTATTTGGTGCTAGTGGCAGCAGTGAAGCACTTTGCCCCTCTCCACTTAAATAAGACATGATCGGTTGCAATTACACGGATTTACCATTCCCGATTAACCCTATATACTGCAAATGCAGATCCACCCGCGTTATGTACAAATTCAGCAGACATTTCACAGACGCCAGGCATTTTCCTGTAAAGTAGTATAAAAATACAGAAGCTGTTTTTTTATACACTTTTTTCTCCAATCAGTTTGAACTCTTGGCAGTTATTATCTGTTGAACCCCATTTGAAAATTATGTTATTATTATCAACAGTGCGCATCGTTACATATAATGCAGACAACGTTCGTTCCATTAATATAAAAATCTCGGAGATAAGATTTGCTATTTTTTTCATGGGAGGAAAGAAACTTGCAAATTACTGTAAAAACACATTCTCAAAACAAAAATCCCAAATGGGTAAGTAATGTTGGGAGGCGTGATTCTGATAGATATTCTTTCTGACGGATTACATGTGAATACGTTGCTTCTGATTAGCATGTCACAAAATAGTTTTCTTTAGTTTCGAGAGATGTCTGTTGTTTTCGTTTATTAACAGTAACACAAGGATGCATGGCTTTATTTCTACAGATATCATAGGTGATTTCTCAACAATTACTTGTTCAACTTGTCTTTCCTCACACGTCCAATAATTTCAAGGAAGATAACTTCATCATTGTCATGACCACAAATGTGAGGGATGTATGCACCATTATGCATATGATCAGCATAACTTATATGTCTGGAATCTTTCTGTAAAGTAGTTACAGTTAAAACTAGAAGTCTTGTCACGAATAGTGCGCTTATCTAGGCTTAATTGCGCGTTGGAATTGCGCGCAATTACCATATCGAATGGCATCCAAAGCACGGTAGGTTCTCCTGGTACCTCATAGCAAACACATGCAATGTTTCTGCCAATGGACCTCCGGGTTACCCTGAGGTCCATTGGCTGAAACATTGCCTGTGCACAGGCCATATGTACAGAATATGATAGCTTTAATTGGGCCATAACGCGCACATTAACGCGCATATCAACGTGCTATCTGTGCGCATTTCATGACAGGACTTCTAGTTTTAACTGTATCAGCATATTAGATGGCAACACTTGTGAGTTCTTATAACTTGTAAGATATGTTTTGGGGTAAACAAGAAGAGGAATAGCTTTGCCCAGGTAATGTCGTTACGTTAGATAAAGGGCTTTATTATTTATCACTTGACTTCCCTGTCCTCTGATTGACTGAGAAGTGTAATACGATTACCAATAGTTTAAGCCATCGTGGGTTCTGAAAATTTCCGTGCCCAAAACCCGTGCCCTATACCCGTTCACTATGCCTTGTCGAAACACTCATGGACTATCCTAGGACGTTCGACTGACAGAACACAACGCACCATTACGAGATATATTTTCCCGTAATTTCGTATCGTATGCAGAATGAAAATGCATGTCTTGAGCGTGGTTTTTGACATTAGACAGTGGCATAAGGATTGGATCCTGATGTGAAACAAGATTCTTCCTCGGCTTGTTAGATATAATATAATAACCAGTACACGGCATGTCATTGACTATGCCAAACTAATAGTCTTTGTGGATAAATAATAGTCCACTCCTCTCAGGTCCGTGAACTATTTTTTCTCGAGATCCACTAATTTGGTATAGTGAACTCCGAACCTTGCGATAATTATAATGTATTACATAACACTACGACTACAAAAGTGAAATAAAAGCAAATATGTCCATGGCATCAATTCACAACATGTTTTGATAGATTCCTATTAACTTCCAACAATGCGTTATTATTATCAATTTCAAGAAACTAACAAATTACTGATCCCCTGCCTAGCATAAAGGCCATCAACAGGAATAGTTGTTAGCAGAACCCGTCGTTTAGTTTTTGCTATTTTTCATTCTTTTGCCTCAAAACATTTTTTAACATTCCCATTGGATCCGCAAAAAATTACTGTTTGTAATTATGCCAGCGCCTGTCATTGGTTCTTGAAAAAATATCCACGAACTCGCCAATGGCATGTATTAAGTTACGCCAGACGCAGCCTGATCGTATGGTCCACCGGGAAAATTCCATGTGCCCCCCCCCCCCCCCCCCCCCCCCCCCCATCGATCGAGGACCCTCTAGGGCCACCAAATAGATGGAGCCGCCTAACATCTTTGGCGCATACAATTCCGTGAAAATTACTAACATGCGAAATGAATCTGACTGCATAGACAGTCGGTATATATAAATGTTCTCTGTGTGCACTTTCACAGGACATTTCGAAACACCAGCGGTCAAATCTGACATTGATCGCTCAGATGCAACCTAACAGCGTAATAGCATTCTTTCAGTTTGAAAAATCAACATATCTCCCACTGGACCGAAATGTGGTCGGCGCGACAGGCTCGGGACACTCTAGGAGCAACCATGTTTGCAGAGGAAGCGATGATGATATAAAAATGTCATCGAAATGTCCTTTATGTGGACTGCCACTGGTCGCTCAGAAGCAAGGAAGTAGCGTTCCTATAGTTAGAAAAATGAAAGTTTTCTCGCACTGTAGGAACTATGGTCGTCTCGATGGGTCCGCGGTACCCTTGGTGCAATCATTTTTGACGAGTGAGAGATTGAGATAAAATAAAAATGCTATCGATATGCCTTCTGTCTCTTCTTTCTTTCAGTTCGTAAAATTAAATTTTCTGCCGGTTCGGCACCACCTCCCCTCCCTCCCCTCTCCGGTGCAGTTTCCTGTCATTGTTTTGGCTCAGTACGCCCCTGTGTTATGCGAATCTGTCGGTGTCTAATATGTACTTAACACTAAAAGAAAATCAAGGTATAATTTTGATTGCTTTGAAGACAAGACTTGCAGTACGAAATTTGTAATTAATATTGGTTGCAAGGGTCACATAATAAACATATCCCAACCATATTCATGGCTGTTGAGTTGACCTTCATATTAAATAATAATATTGTAGACATTTGATTGTTTACTGTCATAATGTTCAGTAGCTTTGTGTCCTCATTTTTCCAGTTGTACTTTATTACATTTCTGGTGCAAGATGTTTTCTTGTCCTGAATGCTCGACGATGTCTTAAGTTCATGTAAATGCATTTTCCCATGTTTTTATTTCAAGGTGTTTTTCGATTCATTACTTCAAAGAATCGAAACAAATCGTGACATAAGTTCAACTACTCTTTAATACGCATATCACATTCAAGTGTCTGTCGAAGGTTTTGTTTCAGGCAGAAGAATAGATAACCTCTCAGGGGTACCCCATTGACACTTTTTGGATAATTCCTCCGCTATCTGAAATCTGATTCTCAATTTAAAAAAAAAATACGGTCTAGAAATCTTACACGTTCGAGAAAATTTAAATCATACACTACCGTCGCCGTGATCTGGGCACTTTTCACGGGTGGGTCACATATCAACGGACGCAATTATATTAGATTTCAGACACTACTTAACTCTTTTGGCGCGACAGGCGACTAAAGTCGACAGACGGCAGACCGTGGAAAGGTACTGCAGTAGTCATTTTAGCCAACTGTGTGTGTCCATTTCCAAGTGCTATAAACACTTTTACCAACGCAGACGATATCAAAATTTATTATTTTAAATATAATTTTTACAAATTTTTCAAAAGATTTCAACAAAACCATATCATGTGACCCCTCGTTGGAACGAGCTCGAATAGCTCGTTCCAACGAGGGGTCACATGATATGGTTTTGTTGAAATCTTTTGAAAAATAATATTTTCTCAACTGCTGAAGTTGCATATTACGCGGGAGGGATGCGGCGATTCGTTGGGTAATGAGTTGAACAAACACGTATTCCTATGCTTCATGCACCATTTATGTCCTATCCATGAACAACGATACCTGTTAATATGTAAAGAAATTTGTTCATAATACATGCACAGTCCCGTTTTTACACTATGCCAGTGTCCATAGTACAGTCCAGGTTTTACACCTCACCAAGTGAACTGATTGAGTTGAAAGTGAGGTCTAGAGACAACACATGTTTGAGAGGGATAATGAAGGAGGTTGTTTGGATGAAATAGGGATTTTATGGACCTACTACAAGAAGTATATGATTGTACTTAATATCATATTAAGGTATGTCTACCATTTAACAATACCGTCCCTTGAAAGTATAAAGGTGCCATTTAAATATATACAGGAACTCATTTGAAAAAATGTCAATGAGATCATTAGAACATTTTTTTAAAATAATAACGCTTTAGTCTAATAACTTATACTTTTTGTAAAATTCCTGATGCATATCAGGCGCTAAGAATTCTTTTTCTCATATTATTCCGCGCTAAAAGAGTTAAGGGAATAATTATCAAAAATTCAGAAAATGAACCACCGGGTGTAACCCGATGCTTCATTAATTCAAATTTTGCTGGTGATGATGTTTTATTAACAGGTGAACGCAGACATGGATATCTCTGCCCACACGTGGATCACGACCAGTTCACGACCACTGTACTGTAAGTACCAGAAATCAATACCAGCCAATACCAAATATCAGTCTCAGTAGTTTGGACATCAATTTACATGGATTGCGATCTTTTGAATATGTTATTTGTGAATGGAAAATCACCACATATTTATCTTCAAAATAAGTTTTTCAATTCGGAGGATGTTTAATGTCAATTTCTCCTTGTTATCATTCTATTGATCATTTCGTTTGAGGCATTTTAAGCCGCTATGCAAACAGCAGTTGCATTTTGATCCACAGATCCGTATGTCCTAAATGGAGGCTACTAACAGGAAATTAGGACATCCGTATGCAATAAGTATGACTTGAAATTAGGTAATTTACCCATCGTACGCCCAAATACCGACAAGCGCTGCTCACAGAATATCGCCATTCGACGTTTTCAGGTTTTTACTTTCAAAAATTGTTCATCATCTCTTTTTTATGATCTCTTAACTAGCTCTTGTTAATGAGAGGACACCAACTGTTGTTTAGCCAAATAGTGACACTTTTTACAATGTAGCTCACCTGAGCGAAGCTCAGTGGGAGCTTCTCTGATCACATTCTGTCCGTCGTCTGTCGTCCATCGTCCATCGTCCGTAGTCCGTCGTTGTCCGGCGTTAACTTTACATTATTGACCTCTCCTTCAAAACCACTAGCCCAATTTTATTCAAATGTTGGGTAAATGTTTATTACCTAATGCCAATTCAGATTTGTTCAAATGAAGTTGCCCCTCCTCCTGGGTGGTGTCATGCCCCCAAGTGGCACCAAAATCTTTGAAAATCTTCTTCTCATGAACCAGCAGTAGCAGAGACTTGATATATGGTATGCAGATTTCTTTTAAGGTGTAGACTCAAATTTGTTCAAGAGAAGTTTGATGGGCTATATTTGGCGTCGTTATGGGAGGGGCAAAATGTTTGGCCTCGATCGAAATTTTTATTGCCCGAACCGTGAGGCTGATTTGAACCTAATTTTATGTGAGGGCTTATTGGATCATAAGTACCTAATTTATGCCGAATCTTGTTTCCCGTAGCCCCGTGGGAACCGCAGGAGCTAAAATATAAAACAAAAAACAATTTAAAATGCCAATATCTCCAAAACTGCACTGCACTGAGAACTTTTATTTGGTGTGAAGCTTCCTTAGGCCCAACAGAAAGGATTGGTTAAAAAAATTGCTATCAGTTTTATCATAGGGTACAGTTTCGGGACTTTTGAAAAAGTGCTGAGTCGGCACTTTTTAACACTGTAGGCAATGGGAAAACATTAAAAAATCTTCTTCTCAAGATCCAGCAGGCAGAATCTTTTGATATTTGGTATGCAGCATTGTAGGGTGGATCTGATTGATGTTTGTTCAAACCGGCCCCCTGGGTTTATATTTGGGCTCGGTATAGGAGCCCGAATTCGAACTTAGTGCATTTCAGGCAAATTTCTTAAAAAATCTTCCCCAGATCCAGCAGGCAGAATCTTTTGATATTTGGTATGCAACATTGTAGGTGGATCTGATTCAAATTTGTTCAAATCGGCCCCCTGGATTCATATTTGGGCTCACTATAGAAGCCCGAATTCGAAGTTAGTGCATTTCAGGCAAATTTCTTAAAAAATCTTCTTCTCCAGATCCAGCAAGCAGAATCTTTTAATAATGGGTATGCAGCATGCTTAGGGGGGTGAGATTCAAGTTGGTTCAAGCCAAGTCCCTGGGTTCATATTTGGGCTCACTGTGGTAGCCCGAATTATAACTTAGTTCAAAATGAGGAATTTTCTTTAAAAATCTTCTTCTTCTTCAGATCCAGAAGTCGGAATGTTTTGATATTTGGTATGTAGCATCCTTAGCAGCATCCTTAGGGGAGTAAGATTCAAGTTTGCTCAAGACATGTCCCTAGGTCCATATTTGGGCTCACTGTGGGAGCTCGAATTGTAACTTAGTTCGAAATGAGGAATATTCTTAAAAAATCCTCTTCTTCAGATCCAGCAGTCGGAATGTTGTGATATGTGGCATCCTTAGGGGTGTGTGTGTGTGGGGGGGGGGGGGGGATTCAAGTTTGTTTATCCAAGTCCCTGGGTCCAAATATGAGGAATTTTTCTTTAAAAATCTTCTTTTTCAGATTGAGCAGCCGGAATGTTTTGATATTTGGCATGCAGCAACCTTAGTGGGGGGGGGGGGGGTAGGGAGGGTGAGATTTAAGTTTGTTCAAGTCAAGTCCCTTGGTTCATATTTGGGCTCACTATGGGAGCCCGAGTGAAAATCTTCTTCAGATCCAACAGATGAATGCTTTTGATTTTATGCAACATCCTTAGGGGGTAAGATTCAAGTTTGTTCAAGCCATGTCACTAGGTCCATATTTGGGCTCACAGTGGGAGCTCGAATTGTAACTTAGTTCAAAATGAGGAATTTTCTTTAAAATCATCTTCAGATCCAGCAGTGGGAATGTTTTGATATTTGGTGTGCAGCATCCTTATGGGGGAGGGGGGGATTCAAAGCCAAGTCCCTGGGTTCATATATGGGCTCCCTACGGGAGCCCGAATTATAACTTTGTTCAATATGAGGAATATTCTTTAAAAATCTTCTTCTTTTTTTTAGATCCACTGGTCAGATACTGGTTGGATATTTGGTATAAGCTTTTCTTAGGATGAGCAGATGCAACTTGTTGAAATCAATTCTCTGGGTTGATATTTAGTCTACCATGTCAGTTGAGCGCCTCAGGCCCCCTGGGCCTCTTGTTTATCAGATGTGTTTTGTACAATTGTCAACAATTACACTATTTACACGTTAATTTCATTCCAGTGACGACGAGGGAATAACCGCGCTGTCTAATTGACGTATGCTAATGTTTCTGGGCTATGTATTATCCTGTGAGGACATGTTTTGTGGCATTGTTGGAGTTCAGTTCATACATATATAAGGCATGAGAATACCCCTTGTTCCCAGAATACGTACAAACAAATGTATCAAACATGTCAAAACAACGTGAAATCGAAAGCACTAACAAACGCCTTCATTTTATTTTTATGAGTCGAACCAAACGCTCAGTTTAAAAAAAAAAACAAACAAACAAGGTTTTATCTTCAAGTTCAGAGCTAAACAGTGATTGTGTCACACATTCCATTCCTTAAATGCTCTCGGGTCAGCTGGAGAGTAACAGGCATTTGAAGGCCAGACAATAAATGTTCGATAAATTCGCTATGATGTTTGCTTATTGAAAGCTGTATACACATCGAAATATTTGAAAGGGTGAAAAACGCGAAGTGAGAGGTTGTTTCGAAATAGTTTCCAAAAAGCTGCACTGTAAAAAATTACCGTAATTGCTTACGGTCATATGACCGCAGCTAGTTTCCAGGCATATGACCGTAAGCGTTACGACAAACCGTAAACGTTTTTTTTTTATTGTCATTTGTCGTATATTCCCGTATTTGTTTTCACGGTTTGCCGTTCTTTGTACGGTCATATGCCTGGAAACTAGCTGCCGGACATATGACCGTAAAATATTTTAACCATCATCTGCCTTAATTTCCTGTAAAAATTACCATCAAAATAATTACGGTCAATATGACCGGTGGCAGTGTTATAAGGCTGGAACACTGCCACCGGTTATTTTGACCGTAATTTAATTCCAACCATCATTAACCGCATTTTACCTTGAACCAATAACAGCATATGGGTTTGTTGGCCTTAGCGGAGATCCGTGGCCACAAGCCATAAGATCCATCGAATATCGGTGACGCAGTACAAACAGTCTGCTATTCTGCATGATTACCGAAACAATTATACGCATAAAAAATTGATGTTGATTGATTACCATGTCCAAAACTGCAATGAACATGATTCACTTGGCCACAAACTTACAAATTGATAGTAATACGTCGTTGTTCGTCTTCAAAAGCATCGGGCGTCCTTCTTGAAAATGGCATCTTCCAGAGTGGCATATGGCAAGGCCGACCCCATAATTCACAATTTTAACCGCCGTGCGACGTAATTGGATAGCGTGACGGGAGAAATAGGTTCATTGGATCAAATTCGCGGATTTATCTACGGCAACACCGTTAAAATTAATTAACGGCCTCGAGACCGTTATATTTGACAGTCATCTGACAGTAGTTAACCGCAGAATCACGGTAAATTTTTACAGTGTACGTTGTTACGAAAATAATCCACCTTTCTGAAAAGAATCCGAAAAGAATTCCCAGGTGGGAACAATTCCCAGGGGCAAACCGACATAGGAGTTCGAATGCAACGGGACTTTGAACTGAATCTCATGGGTTTTCAAATTGCATGTATTGCATCTTCTAACTCCCGTAAATATTGCCAGTCACTATTTAAGTATTTAACACCGTCTTAACTATTTTGTTAAGTCAATAAAAACGGAATATACCGGGAGGTAATCACTGTGGTTTCGGAAATAGAACTTCCCAAATTTCTTCTATCATCACGTCTCCTTTACAAGAGATTTGACGATAGATTACTTTCAGATGAGATAATTAGAAGACTTCAAAGAACACTTGAAAGTTACAAACATTTATAATTACATTGTTAATGTAGTTATACGTTTTGGGTCCAAACACTCAATTCCTATTGGTCAGCTGGGTGAAAACGTCATGACCAAATGTAATTCATTTTCCACTGAATACATTTGGTCGAACTTTGACCCGCATTTATGGTAGAGCGCAGTTGACAGAATGTAATTTGGGCGGTGTTTGGGCGGGTTTTTAAGTTTTAACGCCTCTCGCTGTGATCAACTCCGCTGCTGTTTCTTTGGTGACATTTCCCAACTGTGTCATAAAGCCCGTTTCTAAAATTCTCGTTTCCATTTCTAAAGCTGTAAAAATTAAAGCTTATTTGCCTTTGGGATATCATTTAGACGGAACCGGCGAACAACTCAGAGTAGTGAACTTTGTCTTTTGTGTGAGGGTGTTTTTTCTCCTCGTTCGTTCGTACATGTTTTATTTCGTCTTTCTGATTTTTTGTTTGGTAAAAGTAGTTTAAACAGTTACGGAATGTAATTATAAGAATTGAATGCAATTTTTATAATCTTTATTGGAGTGTGAACGTGTGGGAATGGGTAAAAATTATGTATGAATCCCGAAGGATTCATACATAATTTGTACCCATTCCCTTACGTTCATATTCCAATAAAGATTATAAAAATTGCATTCAATTCATAAGTGGTTTAAACAGTTACGGAATGTAATTATAAGAACTGAATGCAATTTTTATAACCTTTATTGAAGTATGAACGTGTGGGAATGGGTACAAATTATGTATGAATCCTTCGGGATTCATACATAATTTGTACCCATTCCCACACGTTCATACTCCAATAAAGATTATAAAAATTGCATTCAATTCTTAAACAAATCAGCAAAACTGGAATCAAATTGAATGGAATTATCGAGTCGCGTAAGAATCTAATCGAATTTCCAAGGGCTTATTCCTATTCATCTTGCATACCGACGCTAATTAATCTATAGCAACAAACGTGCTATGAAGAAACGGCACAGGAAAAGAATAGTACAACAAAACATGGTACCGGAATAAATGATGCAGACGGGTGGGAAAAAAGGGTACAAGAACAAATGGTATAGAGGGATAGGATATATGTATATTTAACTTTTTTAGTTTTATAATTTTAAAGATTTGCGGGAATTAAATTATACAAATCTTGACAACCAACATATAGAGTACCAGTTGAATTAAATGGAGAAAATGTATATGATTGATACATTATCAATCATTTTATTAGTACCACTGAATATATGTTATACTACCATTTCTTTTCACACACACACACACACACACACACACGAACAGACCACAAACGAACAATCAAAATAAAAGATAAAAGCATTTAATGCATTAAATTATTGTGAAAGGAAAGCAGTACTTCAAAAAAGAAAACCATGAAAAAACTTAAACAAAAGCCATTTTATTCTACCAAAATATTTTTATTTTCCAATGAAATTAATTAAATTTAATATTTTTTAATCCAATGCATGAATATATATACATTATATCCGTATATATACATTCACAACCTACTTTCATAATTATAAAGTTGTGCCATTTATTCATTCCTACCCCTATGTACCATTTTTTTTATTAGGGTTTTACGACACATTAACAGCCAGGGTCATATCATGTCGGTGACAGTTTTACGGGCGGAGGAAGCCGGAGTACCCGGAGAGAACCACCGAGCAACGGCGAGCAGCTGGCAGCTCTCCAACATCGTACCAGTGAACACTGCACCGCGGCACAGGTAGGGTTAGATTGGTCGAAGACATGCGCACCATAGACGTGCAGTACGAATTAGCACACAGCGACCTCGAGCCCCCATGTAGGCAATCGGGTTTAAGTGCCTTGCCCAAGGACACAACGCGGGAGAACGAATCAGTCGCTGAAATGGTCACCCATCCAACTACTAACCGCGCTCGACGTTGCATAACTTCGGTGATCTGACGCGAAACGGTTACCGCGACGCCACCGCGCCCATGTACCATTTAGTCCAGGTTGCTGAAATACTGTACCGTTTTTTTTCTGTAGCATTTCTCCTGTATCATTTTTTTCTACTGTCGTGCCAAGTTACATTCTGTTTCAAAACAATGCCGACGAGAAGTATTAATTTCAGCGATGATGAGTTTCTTTTCGCTCTATTTTAAATAATAATTTTAGTATTTCAAATTTTATTTTAATTATATTTACTTTAAAAAAATAAGTAAAATATAATATTTTTATTTTTGTAACTAATAATGTCTAAATTCTTATTTTCAAACCTGAGCGCAGACGAGAGCGGACGCAATGCTTCCCGTTGCCAAGATAGAGAATAGACATCACGCTACGGATAGGCGAAGCTTCGTCTGAACACGGAGCTTCTCTTCAGTTCCACGTTGTGCAGGTAGGATTGTACTATTTAGGGTGTGGGTCAAAGCCCCTGTGTGCATTGTCTCCGGGTGATTTGGTCGATAGTAGACAATTGCATAAAACTACCAGCAGAATAGTGACCTGAAAATGGGTTTCGAGCTGAGCTATTGGCTCTGACCCCAGCGTTCCAGATTATATTGCAATCGTCGAGACACCTTCCTCTGGTAAACTGCAACAAATGTCTTACTCCCCAGTCTAGATTTCCTATCTCAATGGAATTGTTCTCCAATAACTCCATAACCCGCCTTGTCTATCCAGTTTGAATGTAGAATCTCATACATAGTTAAATGTCGTCTCACACCACCAACTGTGTGAAAGTTTTACCATGTAATTATCTCCAGGTTCCTTACTACACTTTCGTTCACATGGATCACATCCATTCTATAAGTTATGCTTGGTAAACCCACCCTCTCCCAATTAGTTTTCCAACGAACGCCTTGTTTAAACTGTTCCTTCCCAGAAGTTTTAACGCTTTGAGTAATTTTTTTTATCTTTTTGTATAAAGTTTGTTTGAGTGGTTTCTGTATATGCGTCTACCTGTGACACATAAGCTCGCTCCCAAGAATCCACATTCTCACGTCTCCCACAATGTTATATCCTTGTTTTCTCTTTTTACAAAAATAAAATGTACCCACCCTCCAACTTCAGAACTCATCTACAATACGGTCCACTGGTATTACATTATTCTTATTTTCGTTCATCTAAGTCCGAATAAAATCAAATGAATTCACTCTGTAAACAATTTGTCAATATCCCGTTTAAACCGATCGATAAGAACAATTAAGTGGAACAATACTCCAGTCAGCCAATGTTTGATGTTGAGGATAATCACACCTGAACTGGAGACAATGGGTGCGGGGGAATCGCGAATGACCGCTTCCATGTATTGCAAGGCCCAAATCAATAAATATGCCAAAGTAATGTACGCAGAAATGTCGAACTGCGCATCCCACGGTTAAAAACAACAAAAATATAGGATCCTCAATAGCCTTTTTGATATGAAACAAGACAGACAAAGTTAAAATAAAAGAGTGATATTTAAAATTAAAGTAGTATAAAGGATGAAAAGGAAATAATGGGAGTATTTGGGATTGAAATGAACACATTAAATGCTTGAACAAATTCGTCGCATGCTGCGACTACAAATGCTAATCGAAAATTGAAGTGTTACTCACATGAGTAATTTAATGCGGCAGCGCAACGTCCGGATGGTTCGAGAAACTCAACGTGTTTCTTTGCTACTTCCACTCTCAAGGATAATACACATGTGTGGATAGTTACAGAAAAAGTACCATACTTATCCACGTTTTACCTCCAGTGGACTAAGTGTAAGACGCAGCTATTCTACGTGCAATGGCATTTCTTTCCTGGCGTCAGAAAGATCGATCGAACGCTACCTGTGAAGTTTCTTTATATCATGATAGTCGGATATTGACGAAAAACTAACTCTTGAGCCACTCGAATCATTGGAAACTATTAATTTAAGCAATCTGTTTTGAAAGAGGTGAATATTATGTTACATACATACACAAAATATAACACAAAGAATGAACACAATAGTACAGGATATACAGCACATGACACACAAAATGCACATAACATAACAGTAGAGAAGATTGGAAGCTATTAGTGACGCCTGGTGAAGTTTCTTTGTATCATATTGTTCCGTTATTTACGAAAATTAAATCTTGCGCCACTCGAATCATTGGAAGTTATTAATGATACCCAATCTTTTGACAGGCCGGCGATAGATGGAGATCGGACATGATTTTACTGGCATGTGCGTGTGACTATGTGTGAGTTTATTTCTGCTTGTGCTCTAGACACAAAGCAGTTGCATATTTCCTCACTAAACTCCCCACATGTACGGTACTTGGTAACAACCGAACACGTATTATTATCAATCTAGCTAGATGCCTGTTTATGCAAATGACGCCCCATGTTAATGTCAAAGTAAGTTATTTAGGAATGTCGAACTGCGTATCCGATGAGTAAAGACAAAAAATATAAGATCCGCAATAGGTGTGTAGATCTGATACAAGAAGACAGACATGTGAGACAAAGTTAAGATGAAAGAGTGACATTTAAACAGGTATGTGCGTGTGAGTATGTGTGTGTTTATTTCTACTTATGCTCTAGACACAAAGCGGTTGCATATTTCCTCACTAAACATTCCACATGTACGGTACTTGGTAACAACCGAAAACGTATTATCTCAGGGGGGTTAAAAGGTCTAGGTCACCTCGAAATATGTTCACTAAAATCCATTTTCGAATCTAGCTACTTCCATTTTAATGCGAATGTCGCCCAATGTTAATACAATATGAACTTACTTTTGGATGTTTAATATCCACGATCAAAGATCAATGTCAAATTAACAACAGGCCAACGTACAGAATTTGTCATGGTGTGTGGTGTTTGTGCTCCAGACAAATCACAATATAAAAAACAATTCCATCTTTCCTCAACAGACCAGTAACATTTGTGGTTCTCTTATTTTTCATATAATCAAACGTCAAGACAACACTTTTCATTTGTGTACGTGTTCGTCTATATTCATTTACCAATTGTGCCTTTCGACTTCCGATATCAGTCAAATATACAGCGATATGGGATTACTTATTCCTGGATAATGGAGGTCTTTTTTTCACATGGTTCAAAAGAAGGACAGACACTATTTGAGGTGCATGCATGCATATCGGTTGGACGCCCTCTAGTTTTCACTTGGTTAATGACCGATAGTTTTGTCATGGCCTTCGTGAGGATTTAAGACTGGGTATATTGTCATTCTAGAAGTCTCAGATGGCATTCGCTTGATGAATTAAGCTTCATATTCGTAAGAAATCGCAATTGTTGCGACCGTTTTGATGTCCCAAATAAAATACCTTTACTTGGCCATTTTGGTATGCATGGTACCCCTTATTTATTTATTTATTTATTTATTTATTTATTTATTTATTTATTTATTTATTTATTTATTTGAGTTTTGAGAACACATTCGACAGGAGGATCACCTCATGTCGGACGGTTTTAAGGGTGGAAGAAGTCGAAGTACCCGGAGAAAATTATCAAGCAGAGCCAAGCAACTGTCGAACTCTCCGACGTACTAACACGGAGGGTAGCATTTATTGAAGGCAAGTGCACCATCTACGCGCAGTACGCCTTAGTGCACAGCGCAACCATGGCCCCAGGTTGGCATCGGGGTTAAGGGCCTTGCCCATGGATACAAAGTACTTACCCCTGGTCAGGATCTAGCCGTGGACCTCTCGGTTTGAAGTCCGATACTCGAACCACTGAGCCCAAACTCTCTCATTGGAGCCTTGAAACTCATCGTCTCCAGTTACGAAGCGCCCTTTATCTATGTCCGAAACCATAGCCGCTGAGACCTTGTTGACAAAGCATCACTGGCTACAGTACAGTCTCCGTGGACTGGTCGTACAGTTAAAACTAGAAATCCTGCCATGAACTGTGCGCTTTTCTAGGCTTAATTGTGCGTAGGAATTGTGTGCAATTTCCATATCTAGTGGCATCCAAAGCACGGCAAGTTCTCCTGGTTACTCACAGTGAACACAGGCAATGTTTCTGCCAATGGACCTCCGGGTTGCCCGTAGGTCCATTGGCTGAAACATTGCTTGTGCTCAGGCCATATGTACAGAATTTGATAACCTTACTATGGTCCTAACGCATAGATTAACGCGCAGATCGAGGTGCTATTTGTGCGCATTTCATGACAGGACTTCTGATTTTAACTGTAGTCCACGTGTGGGCAGTGATGTCCATGCATGCGTTTACCAGGTACTAAAAACCAGCAGCAGCAAAATTCTGATTAATGAAGCACGAATGAAGAATAAGCCGCATTTTATTAACTGTCATTTCATAAAAATGGATATGTCGATATATATATCGTCTCATGTTGAGCTTTGTTTATTGGGCTTAATGTCACTTGCTAAGCCTATATGGCTATCTTATGACCAAAATGAGTATGTTTATCCAATATAATTGTCTCCTGACCGCAATGTTTAGACGAAACTAATTTAACTGTTTTGTCACAACTCATCTGGAACTGATATACATGTACATTATTCATTATCCGCGGGTGCGAATTGATAAAAATCATGAACCGAATCGTCGGAGCCCAAGTGTCGAATCGTCCGAATCCAAGCGCCGAATTGTACACACGAGGTGCCGAATCGTCCAAGTGCCGAATCGTCCAGCATTCAGTTTTACTGGGCTCCGCCGAGAATATGCAGATACCGTATGTGACATCTTCTTTCAGTCTTTCGATTTTAAAAAAATGTCAGATGCGCTGTATACTCCTTGCTATAATTTGAAGTGAAGCGCGCTCTTGTTGAGTCCCGCCATCGTTAATTATTTCTAAGTAACCCATCAACGAACATCTGAACACCGTTCACTCCACCGGTGGATAGTAAGGAGGGATTCAAAAAATATTACCCGATTTTTCGAATAAGCTGTTCGCTGCAAGAATCAAATTTATTTGAGTTCGGAATAATACATGAAATGGAACTTTAGTGGAGCATTCGTAAGTCATTGAGATGATTCTCCACGAAACGCATGGGCGAAAAGACACCAAGTAGCATTAATGGTCTTTGAAGTTTGTCGAACTATGATGTTGTTTACTTACCAATTCTCGGAATGTAAAGTTTGATTAGTGTGATGTCTTGGAATGCTACAGCTTATAATTCATTGCGTACTGTTCACATTTTCGTGCACACATTGTATTATTGGGCCTATTTCCCACGAACAGATTTTAACCCTTTACAGAAAACCCTTGATATCAAAATTTGTTATTTAAATTGTTTCCCCAATTCTTAAAAAACACCCCCAAAACAATGACATATCAGGTGAGCCCTCACTGGAATGAGTTCTTCTGTGGGTGCACCCGAACTGTTAGAAAAGAGTAAATCGCTCGTTACGTGGATCGGAATGAGTACAAACTGCAGATGCGATGGCATGTAGGAGCGACAGCTCTCCTTAAAATCGAAAAACTGTGCTTGGCATACAAGGTCGCAGATTTTGAGAAAATACGAATAGCTGAGGCAAGGTTCTTAAGGGTGCGCCCAATAGTGTGGGTATTTCTTTTCTATATTTTAAGACCCACTGGGACGTTCTTCTAGAAAGACGCCACAAACACAATTCTTCAAAATGTATCAGCATGTAACTCTTCCATATATTGCTAACAAAGTACCACCGCTTATCTCGCCGATAATCAAGGACACAACCTCCGATCTTGTTAGAACAATGGAGTTCCGTTTTTTTAAACAAACTGGTGCCTGTGCTCGTTCATTCCGAACGCCACCAACCTATGGAATAGCCTACCCTTGTCTACCCGTGGAATTATTAGAGGCCGTCGAGGGTACAAATTCCAGCTGTGTAGGCAATTGCGGAAAGTCTGACCACTGACTCGCACATCTGTCGTTCGGTGCAGCTGCTGTTCAATTTCTGAGGCACTATGATATCGGTTACGTAATGCTGTGGTTCGGAAGAAACGATCCTGGTTAGAAGTTGTCGCACTTGGATAATCTGATCGACGCCTGTCATCAACATTGCCTGTCTGACGGTAGCGTGACCACAACCTGCTAATCACCGACTGAGTAACGTTGACAATTTGAACCACTGCAGTCTGTGTGTTGCCATCCTCCAAGATGTCACGGACACGTAAATGTTCGTCACGTGTCAGTCTTCAAAAGTTACGTTTCGACCAGAAACTATTGTTGAACGAGTTTATACCAAGAAAAGAACGAGGAGACCTCCAAAAAAGCCCGTCCAGTTCAAATGAACATTTCAAAATGTACCCACAGACGTTAACGCGGCTCTCGTGTGAAAACCATGCACGAAGTTTTCTTGGACCGGTGACATTCTTGATCCACACTAAACCTGGTAACATATTGATGTGTCTGTCCAATCACGCGTATCCAATACCATTTTCCGAAAATATCAACATCAGTTTGGATATCCCCCACTGTTTTTAATAATATATTATGGAGGATTCGAAATGCTCAGGAAATGAAATATGTTCATGTCAAGCTGGTTACGAACTTCACATTGTGCTAAAGACATGCAAAGCTGGTAAGTATTGTGCGGTAGACCGGATGTGAGCCATAATCTATGATCTGTGTACAAAAGCAAATTTGCTCGTTGTAGTTTTCTTCCATTAAAATCGTTTAAATGATACATACAAATCATGTGGTCACAGCACTACTACAGTTTCTGGTAACACTCTACGACTTAACGAAATGCCATATCCTCGTGGTTTAGTCAAACAGTTCAATCAAACATCGACCCACCGAAGGAAAGAATTTTCGAAAAACGCATCAAGTGGATGCGTGAACTTTATCTAGAGTAGAATTGTAAGTATAAAGTAATCCACTCTGAGTTTTTCTTCTTCCCTTGCTTCTCTCCATCGGGGTTTGTTTCAGTACTCCATCTCGGTTATGGGATAAAGGGCGTCAAAACGAAAAAAAAAACTCCATCCACAGATTCGCCTCTCTGTCACAACTTCACTACCATCTGGTGGGGAGGTGTGTACGGCAAGAATGGGAGTGGGCTATCCAATATTTGATATCCTCCTGCATTCACACTTAGCTTGGGTTGCATCCCACGTCCCTGGCCGTCTAAACTACAGTTTTCTCTATACTAGTTTAAACAATTTCTTATAATCTATAAAATTGAACAAAACCACCAATTACCGTTTTATTCCATTAAAGTCGTTTTAAGCGGTATCTGCAGATCATGTTGGTCACAGCGCTGCCATAGTTTATAGTAACACTCCCCGACTTAACGAAATCCCATACTCTTTTGGTCTAGTTGAACGATTTGGCCAAACATCGACACTGTGAAGGAACGAATTACCGGAAACGTTTGGTAGTTATTTCAAACTTTGACACAAGTTTTTGATTAAACTCTTGATATCACCAGATGTTCGGATAACTGAACTATCTATTATCTCACTTCGACGAATCTTCGCTTACGACTATAAATTTTAGTTATTTTAGTTTAGTTTGTAGAAAACCCTCTTCTTTTCTTTTTTCTCTCTTCGTTCTCCTAATCCTTTCTTATTTCACTCATTAATTCCCCGCCACACAAAAACTACTTCCTTTGGTCTAGTAGAGGCAATTTTATAGATTAAGTTCTACGATGAACTGTGAACGATTTCGCTGTAAACAAAATGGTTAACAGGGCTGTCAAGATTTTGTAATTTAGGAATCGATTAATCGTCGCAAATAATCGATGATAATCGATTGATCGTAACTAGATGACCCCCATCTCCTTCTCTTTGAAGTCGATAAAAATGAAGTTGAAGTGAGTTTACCTACCTTAAGTAAACAACGAAGACGATCCTCTTTTAGTTACATTCAAAGCTTTGATGTTCTGAACTTTTGAACCGTCAGTGTAATAATCAAGACCAGTCGGCAGTTGCGAACTTCGCAACTGCCGACAGGTCTTGATTATTACACTGACGGTTCAAAAGTTCAGAACATCAAAGCTTTAATGAATGTACCTGAAAGACAAATGCTTCCAATAGCTTCTTGGGGTTTAACATCGATGTTCTTAACTCTTTACCTTTAGAAACAATAGTTTTTTCAACATATTTTCTTTTAATTATTACATGTCTAAAACGGGATATAATTTACCGATTATTCGACAACGAAAAATACTAATCGATTTCTCCGTGACCGATCAACAATCGATTAATCGATTAATCGAGATAGCCCTACCTAGTAATCCATCAAGTGTAGCAACCCTAGCTTGGCTCATATCTGCCGAGGTCGGCCTCATATCAGCCGGCGTTGAAGTCATATCAGTCGTGTTTGAAAATAGACAATTCTGAGGAAGAACATCAACAATTTATCGTACCAGAAATACGCGCATTCAATCTTAAGTTCTCCAGCAGAGGTGATAACCTTAATGTTCCTTTATGTCGGAAAGGGTCCCTCAACATCATCGTCCTGTGGGTTTTAGTTATAATTAGAAACGCACAATCCAGTACAGATTTGATCTGACCATCGTATCTACATTGTCTCAACTCAGAATACAAGACCAGTGTGGTGTAAAGGCAATATAATTATTGTTAGCGACAAAATCGACTGCTATTTTGTAGAATTAAGACAAAAACTTTTAGCCCCAACAAACAAACAAAAGTTATATATTGGACATTATCAGATCCAATGCTGTTAATTATTGAACTTTTTCAGCTCCTTGCCTACAGTACGTGGAGAGTGGATAGTGACTAAATCGTCCGCGGAGTAGAGTTATCACCCAAGCTATAACTTTCAAATTGTGTACATATCGACAAAAATGCAAGCAATGTTTCAGCCAATGGACCTCCGGGTTTAACCCGGAGGTCCATTGGCTGAAACTTTGCTTGTGCTAGTTATGCTTTGTAACAAATTTGAAATTATTGCTTGGGTGGAAACTCCACTCTGTGGGTGATTTAGTGATAATACACTCTCCACGTACTGTATTTTCAAAGCCAGAAACCCTCGAATCTAAAACGTCACTTACTGAGATACCAAGATAAAAGAATGGTGGGACTAAAACGATTTTTTTGTTCAAATCTTTAGCCACGAAAATGAAAAGACATTTGCTGTATTGACGTTCAATAGTTTCTTTTATGAACACCAGAACATTTTCGCTTTTACAACAGCGATCCATACTGACATATCGTTAATGTCACCCTTTCCTTGCAGTGTTTTAACGCAATTGCAGCGATATTAACGATCGAGGTTAACAACAAACAACTCATTTCCTACACATTTGCCATTCTTCCTCGATCAGATCAGATCTGTGGAACATTGGAAGGTGTGGTGGGGTGGGGGTGGGAATGAGCAGAGTGCACGCCACCCAGTGACATCAGGATCGGTTCTTATGGGAAAATGAAGGAATGAGATAAAATCATAATGATAAGAATAAACATGGTAAACCACGTTTTGTCGTTAGTTTTACCGTAAAATGCATTTCGTACTTAAGACGTAAGTTTGAGAATGACTCACGAGTTTTGCTGAAAGAGATGTACAGGAAAGTTAGCTATCCTTAACGAAATCCCATACCCTCGTGGTTTACGATACATTTAACACAAAGTGTATGCGAATTTCATGTAAAGATTGAAATTTCGGAATGTTAGAGTATTTGTATCATTGATGTGTGCATCATTTCACAAACTTCAGCCATTTTCTTGCCGGATAATATAAAACACAGAAGCTGTTTTTTACGTTTATTCCCAATCAGTTTGAACGTTTGACCATTATTGTCTCTTGAGATCCATTTAAGAATACGAAAACAACGTATACCCCACCCTTTGATATCCAGAAGCCCCTTTTCTGTGCATTATATCAACAGTGTGTGCATCGTGACATGTAACTTAGACACAGTCCCTCCCAGTAATATAAAAATCCAGGATGTTGGACTAAATAGTTGTTTTCCCGGGAAGAAGAAAAACTTGCTTTAAACACACACTTTCGCTCAACAAAGAGTCAAAGTGGGCGGCCGCTTCATGTTTGTAGACGTGATACTGACAAATATTCTTAATATCTGTGAAGTAGTTGCTTTTAATTAGCTTGCCATTAAATACTCGTTTCTTTAAGTACCTTTTAATAAACGAAATAACAGACAGCTCCGAGAGCTGTCTGTTATTTGCATTTATTAAAAGTAACAAAGAAAACTTGGCTTTAATGGCTGCTGAAGTGATATGTGTTTTCTCAACAATTACATGCTTCTTAATTGGGCCTTCCTCGCGCGTCTGATAATTTCAAGGGGGTAACTTTATTGAAATTCGATTTTCAGGACGATTAAGACAGGGATGGGATCAAATATAACTTGATTTCCCCTTCAGGTAAATGGAAGATGGTATTTTTCATACTTTGGTATATTTATTCAAGTATTGGAACAGCAGGCCGGTAACTACTGGTACTATCCCAATATCTGTGGCACAGATTGAGATTATGCTCTCGATAAATCACACAAGAGAACACGATCACCATTGGAATAAACTTCAGGAATGAATCCCAAATATTCCTGTCCTATCGGATTGGCAAAATAGTTGACTGCCTTTCATGTCGTTCTCTGTAAATGGACACATATCTTAAAAAACGCCATGGTGTTAAAATAAGGAAAGCCTATTGCATTAGTGGGAGCTATAAGTTTTGGTACCGGAGTTATTAAAGCCCCAAAAATTATTTATTTATTTATTTATTTAATTATTTATTTATTTTTATTTATTTATTTATTTATTTATGGTGACACTTTCGATAACCAAAATCGACGAAACCGCCCGGAGAGAATCACCAAGCAGTGGCCAGCAACTGTGACGCTCTTCAACTTTCTAACTCTGCATAAGTAGTGTTAGCATTGGATGAAAACAAGTGCATGATCGAAATGCAGCACGCCTTATTACACAGCGCCCCCCTTCTCAGCTATCGGGAGTATGTGCCCGGCCCAAGGACAATGCAGTTACTCCAGTGGGGCCCGAACTGTGGACCTTTCGTTTTGAAGTATAACGCCGTAACCATTGAGCCATCGCGCCCCCAACTCCAAAAGCAGTAGCTTCAAAGGCACTGGGATTTCCTATAGAACATTTTGCAGTCGACTGCAAAATTTACTGTAGGAACTCCCACTGGACTGCCTGTCCCTATGATTCCACCAATGTTGACGGTATTAAAGGTACCCGTACCTGTAAAGACAAATCATTCTGGGGCTATAATTACCCGTTTTCCTATGGGAAATCCTACAGTACACCGTGTACCTATACTGACATTTTGGACTATGGGGAATTCTCTGCCAAATCTTGGTACCTACCTATACTGGCAGGTTCCACAGCTTATTGCCACCGACTTCAGAATACATATTTAACTTCGATCTTTTGTGGGTTTGATTGGACATAATTGATCTTCATCTGTTGATTGCAAAGTTGATCTCTCGGAATGTAGAACAGATGGAACTTGTGGATTATAGGTATAGTTTTCAACGTTCTACCCATACTTGTCAAGATGGCACGAGTTATATAACGTTAGATTGATTCTCGCTGATTTCCCGTACAAGTGAATGGTACAGAATTGTGTAATGATCGGAACGTGTTTTTTTTTTTTTTGGGGGGGGGGGGAGTTCCTCAGGCCCCACCCATTGAATACCCTACTGTCTGAAACAAAAATAAATTGTAAGACAACAACAGCGTCTTCATAAAAATTATGAACGCGACTGCACAATAAACCCACAAAGCTAAATATGGGTAAATCAAGTCACCGTTAATGTTGTCCATTCATGAACTTAAATTCACCAGCCGTGAAATTCCAATTTGCAATTTGTCCATTGAACAAGCTGCGTGATATATTCAATATGATGGGGTCTTATTTTTTTGCAGGGAAGGGAGGTCGGGGGTACAAACCATTAACCCAGAACGAAGTAAAATTAAATGTGGGGAATAGTTTACCCCTTCCCTCCACACTCATTAATTAGCCTGGCAACGCCACTAGAGGAGGATGCATCAGCTTCCACCTAACCTTCTGCAAAATTATACACATGGAAACTAAGCACATATTTTTTTTTATTTCCAACTCCATGCCGTGAAGATGAAATGATTTTCTGGTGATTAGTGATTAGCCATAAGGTGAAATCCCATCTCTTTCCCGACTTTGCTAATTCATATCTACTTTTTCGCCCTTTAACCGTCTCGTGTATCAATCGCAAAAACAGGAATTGTTCATCTATCAGCATAGTTGGTCGATTAGGTCTCAAAATGATCATATTAGCTGGAGGTTCATGCTTCCATGTTCAGTACTTTCCCGGTTGTATTTATTTATTTATTTATTTATTTATTTATTTATTTATATATTTATTTATTTAGTTATTTGTTTATTTAGTTATTTTTATTTATGTATGTATATAAATAAATAAATAACTAAATAAATAAATAAATACATAAATAAATAAATAAATAAATAAATAAATAAATAAATAAATGCATTCTTGAAACGAAAGACATCCCTAGTAACATGGTTTTCTCTCCTCAATCGTCATATAACTTACAGCAACCATATATGCAGAACCCTCCGCCTGGTACGTCAATACAACTAGGGTACGCAACCCCTCCTCTGGCTCAAGTTCAACAGCTAGTCCCACGCATATGAATCTGAAATTTTGGAGGAGGTGAAAATGAGTGTCTTTGATAGAATTAAAAACAAAACTGTGGACTCGATCAATTTGAAAGTTACCGGTTTGGTTGGAAAACCAAAGCCCTTCACACGACAATGACTGAAACCGATAAATCCCCTGAATTATCAGCAAAGGAAATATAACAAAATAAAAATGACTTGAAAAGTATTAAAACTGATGTCACAAAGTTGAAGAAAGCATGCGAGTTCCTGGAAAGACTTAGTGAATATAGGTGTCTGAGTGATAAAAAACAAGAAAAAGACTCGAGGTTACTAGATTTTGAAATGAGATCGATGAGAGATAATTTGTTGTTTTACGGGATACCAGACGGGGGGGGGGGGGGGGGGGGGAGGGGGGAATGATGAGGACTGTTCAAAGTTAGTCAGTAATGTTATAAAAATCATTCTTCACATTAGTAAAGATATGTTATTTGACCGCGCCCACAGAGTGGGCAAAGATTCTTAAAAACCACACTCGATAGCAGTAAAATGTCATTATTATAATGGCCGTGAATTGGTTAGGACAACTTCATATAATTATTCTGACAATCTAAAACAGTAAAACCTCAGGGTGGGTATTCAACAACCCAGGGAAATCCGGGAAACTTGGAAGTAACTATACCCCATTATGAAAACGGCTAAATACTCCAGAAAAAGTGACCGGTTCATTTGTAAAAAAAAACTGTTTGTTGATAAGGAATATCACGATCCAGTAAATTGGGAAGCCACGAAGAGTACAAAAACTCAGAGTTACTAATTGGAAAATAAATGGTCTGATGGTTAAAATAGCTGACAGTGATTTTGTTGAAATTTTGGGTCAACATGACATTACTATTTTGAGTGAAACCAGGTTATCGGGAAATGAGAACATAAGCTTAGAAGTTTAGGTTTTGAATGCCACCACATACCCGGAAATAAGATTGGAAAAACTAGCCGAGGGGGATTCTGTGGTGGTCTTTCCGTATATTATCGGACAGAATTCAAAAATAAAATGCACGTTGTGGAAATGTTTGAAAGAGGTTTCATGTGGTTGAAACTTCACCCCCATTGCCCATGTGGGGGCACGGTGACGTCGTGTACTAAGGCGTACTGCACGTCGATGGCGCACTTCAACCACTGCTAACACTGCTTGTGTGGAGTTTGTACGTTGATGAGCTGACACTTGCTCTCCGTTGCTCGGTGGTTCTCTCCGGGTACTCCGGCTTCCTTCACTCTTAAAACTGTCACGGTCATGACTAGCCGTTGTGAAGAAATATGTGACCTTAAACCCCAATAAAAAAATAAATAAATAATGTGGTGGAAACTACACTGCAAAAAATATAGGTTCTCTTTAGAACCAAAACTGGTTCTAATCTTGTCCCTTAGATGGAACCAGTTCTGTTTAAGCAGTATTTATTTCAAATCAAATAAATTTATAAAGATTAACATTAAATATTAACAGAATTAAACATAAATTGAGGGGGTTTCAGCCGTAAGTTTAGAGCTTATACGAGGTTTTCTCAAATTATTATTAAGCAAAGGAGATATGAACAGTTGGCATATCGAACCAGTTTTGGTTCTATACAGAACCAAAACTGGTTCAATATGCCAACTGTCCATAACTCCTTTGTTTCAAAATGTTTGGCGACTGCGTTGAATAAGCTCCAAGTTTACTGCTGAATCTACTTCAGTTCATGTAATATTCTGTTAAAATTGAATGCTAATCTTGATAAATTTATTTGAATTGAAATAAATACTGTTTAAACAGAACTGGTTCCATCTCAGGGACAAGATTAGAACCAGTTTTGGTTCTAAAGAGAACCTATATTTTTTGCAGAGTAGATACTAACCTTTTTACTTTACAGGACATCTATATTTGCAATTTATTTGCAATTTATAAAGACCCCCTCATGACTCAAAACATGTAAAGAACAGTGAGTTTGACTATTTTGACAAAGTTGAGATGCAAATTCTAAAGTATAAAGAGTAAGGTACAGTTTTCATTTCGGGTGATTTTAATAGTCGAACCGCTGGTAGCCCAGATTGCCTAATATTCGATAAAAATGTAGACGCTAATCAACCATCCACTCACAACGTGCCGACACAAAATCACGTAAACAACGACCGCGTGCTTGACTCATATGGGCGTCGCCTGTTAACTATTTGTATAAAAACAGGTTGGATTATAGCCAAAGACAGTCTAGGTAACGATGACCAAGACAGTATAAGTTATCTAGGGCAGCATCCAGGGTACATGGAGGTTTAATACCTGGATGTCGGTTTTCAACCATGAGGCGCAAGCCGAATGGTTGAAAAGGAGACATCTAGGTATTAAATCTCCATGTACCCTGGATGTTGCCCGAGATAACGATTTTGTCCCGCCTCCTAACACAGAAATAATACCGAGATGTAAAATATGATCCCACATTAAGACTGAGGCGACGAAGTTTAAACCCCACACTGAGCCTCAAGTTTGGAACTAAACAGCGAAAGAAACGTCACAGCAAAACTATAAATAGACCGAGTCTATTTCCGAATCGTTGTTTATAAATCAGGTCACACATGGAGACGTTTTTCACTTTTGTGAAGTTTTAAAACCGATTCAAATTCAGTATCAAAGTCTTTCTCTGACAAACATGCTCTAAAAAGCCGTGCGACAGTATTATTTGATTTGGCGGTGGACTTAGGCTCGAGTTCAATCCGTTTGTGAACGATGTGTCCATCGGAGTGACAAGCGAAGCGAGAGATTGACATTTTGTATTCTGCTCAAGCGATATCGAAGATAAACAGATGAGTTGCTCCCCTTGATCTTCTCACCCCGCAAAGCGCAAAAGTATATTTGCGAACCCGATTCAATCTGTTCAGTTCTCATCGAATACGACAGCCAACACGTGCTTCTACTCACAGGGCTGCAACGATGTTTTTTAATTAGTATTAGTATTCACTACAATACGACAATAAGTTGGATATAACTTAACAATTCTAATAGGAATTTCTGCAATCGATGTGACCCAGTCGGGGTCAAAGGTTATTTTTATCACCTGGATGTTTCTTGAGTGACAAACGGGGAACAACGGCGCGCGCTCTTATCACCCGCATGTTTGAAGATAACCGATACCATTTGCTATTTGTTTCGGTCACGTTGACCAATCACAAGACGCGATGCATACTGATACAGGAACAATTTATTTTTGTTCCCACAGAGGACTCAGTACAATAATCAATTATCTTCTGTTGAACAAATCTAATCAAGATATAATTACAAACTTTACTGTTAACGATTTTAATGAATTTTCTTGTCATACATGTATATCATTCATGCTCCCCCAAAATAATGGACACAAATATATCCCAAACATAACTTTTGCAGACACTCCAAACCCCTAGAATGTAAAATCCGTCGAGACGAGGAAATATCCTTTCTTTTCCATGAATGCTTCGCTGATAACAATGACACATTGCATAGGCTAATCAGCGACCTCGAAAATGCACCACTAGACAATGTCGTGCAAAATTTTACTACATTTGTATACAATATTCCCATGGAGGCGTCTCCCACACTAACCGATGTCTATATTCCAAAATCCGGAAATCAAAAAACGAATAAGAAATGGTTTGATGCTCGCTGCTTTGAAGCGAAGAAAAAATTAAAAACTGCGAAAAACAATTTTACAGAAATAAAAGCATAGACAATAGAGTGAACTATATCCAGGCAAGAAGCAAATACAATACAATCAGGCATAAAGCGCAACAGGCACATCGAATTAACCCTTTACCCAACGAATCGGCCGCATCCGCCCGCGTAATATGCAAATTCAGCACTTGAAAAAATATTATTTTTCAAAAAATGTCAACAAAACTATATCACGTGACCCCTCGTTGGAACGAGCTCGAGCTCACATGATATGGTTTTGTTGACATTTTTTGAAAAAATAATATTTTTTCAACTGCTGAATTTGCATATTACGTGTCACATTCGTATATTGGTAAATGTACCATGAGTCACTATAGTCTCTCGTTTAAATTAATATGCCACTGTGTGTTCACTGTCTTGTCCTTTTCTTCTACTTCGGGATGGACTATAGCAGAAGCAGAAGAAACGGATTTTCAAATAATGTTACATGGATGCCTGTATATTGACACATTTGCATGCGCCCATTTTAACTCATTGTGTAAACATATTTGGGAAAAAAGGTTAAGGGGAACATGCCCTCTGTGCCCCCTGTGCCCCCTGGCTCCGCCGCCTCTGATTTCAGCCGAGTTGGTAAATGTAGTGTTACAATAATTCACCTAATTCCTTTTTACAGCTACACGAATATGACATCTTGTCCAGCTTAAAACTTGGGGAATGTTTTTTTAGCATGGAAAGGGTGCCTTGATTTTTAAATCCATAAACACGGGGGTTTGACATGATTATGAAACTCCACACAGATCAGTATGGTAAGGACATCGTTTACCTCATTGTTAGGATTTTGTTGAAATTGACGTCGTTGGCTAACAAGTAGGCGGGCTGAAAAAAAGCCACCTGGGAAAATGTGTCGTGGGCAGTAGGCGGGCAGCCCGTCAGTCCACCTTGAAAATGTCAGGTCTGATGTTATTTCACAGCTGCATTAAGCCAATGATGGGGAGGGGGGGGGGGGGCTGCGGAAATTTTAGGGGAGGGGGCTCTCCCCTCGCTACGCTTCTGCGTCTTATAATATCGCCAGCCAATAACGTTGGCAATTTCCTTCTGTGTGTCACTAAACAGTGGCAATAATATCATTTTGAGAATATACTTTATAGGCTATTAGAAATTACCCTTTTAGTGATAAAATTGTGAATACGAGTTTGAGTGGGTCTCCTTGAGTTCTTCTTTGAAATTGTTTTGAAACTTTTTTCTCCAATATCTGTTTTCCTTGCTTCCTTTTTGTTCAGATTACTAAAATTCTCATTTTGTGTTTCTGTATTTCACCTTCCAACTTTAAAGTTTCATCTAGATTATTGGGGAGCGCGGTGGCTCAGTAGGTAGGGGTGCAGGCTGCAAACCGAGAGGTACCCTGTTCGAATCCCACCGGCAAACGGGTTGTGTCCATGGGCAAGTCACTTAATCCCCATCGCCCACTGGTAGCACGGTGGCGTTGTGTACTAAGGCATACTGCACGTCGATGGCGCACTTGTCTTCAACCAATGTTAACCCTGCTTGTGTGGAGCTAGTACGTTGGGAGTCTGACAGTTGCTCGCCGTTGCTCGGTGATTCTCTCCCGGTACTCCGACTGTCCGACACAAGGTAATCCTGCCAGTCAACATGAATTTACAAGTACTTTTTACAACAATAAGTAATTTTACAAAATAATTTCAAAATATTGCAAGTAATTTTTACAACAATAAGTAATTTTACAAAATAATTTCACAAGTAATGTTTGCAAATTCATTTTTACTTATTGCAAATTCATTTTTACTTATTGCAAATCCAATTTGGCTGTTTGCAAATCCAATTTAACTATTTGCAAATGTGTTTAAAACCATTTTCGCTTTGTAAAAATTACTTGTAATTTTGCAAGCCTGATTACAAATACATTTTGACTATTGTAATTACTTGTAAATATTGATTTTTATGTTAAAATAAAATTTAATAGAGAGAAAATTTAGAGTTGTTCATTCCGTTTCGGCTTCCGCCACAAAGCCATCATCAGGTAACTTTATAACTATCAAGAAGAGAACTGAATTCTTTACCAGTAAGTTATTAAAGCATAATCATCTTTGAACTAAACATGTCAGAGAGAATGTTTAGTTCAAAAATGATTATACCATGGCAATTACGACGGATATGGGTATTTAATGTTTACAACCTGTTTTTCCTGTTCCATTGACATCCACCTCCATATCCGCCCCCTCTTTCACTATAGTTCCAGAGGGACTGTACTTCTACCATCGGATAACACTTGGCGTTTGGGGTAGAAGTACGACAGTCGTGCTCGTATTTGTCTGTAAATAAACACTGAGTTATCGTGTATCACAAATCCAGAATTTGTTTCAGATCCACTCTCCTTTGTTTGCAGCACATCCAAATATTTTTGTTTGTTCAAGTCAGTGTGGCGCTTGCTAATCCCTTTGCAGCTTAGTTTGTCTGTGGCTCCGAAACAGTAATATGTCTTACTGCAGAGGCTGATTATTCCGTCACCTTTGTACTCCTCCTTGAACAGTCCTGGTGTCCGTTTGTCGAACTGTTTCCTCTCTTTGCAGCAAGGCAATGGCTTCCAATCTTCATTCCGAAGTCATGTGGATAGAAAATTCAGTCTTTGTGTGTTACAGGCTTCAGCTGGAAACCATTTATCCCATTCTGTGTAAAATTTTCTTCTCCGCTCTGGTCGAACCACATCTTCAAAGTTGGGTGCCATGTACGCAGAATCCGTATCCACTTCACACATGACAAAATATTTTCTATCCACACGGACATCCACAAAATCATTATATAATTCCAGCATTCTGAGTTTAGCGTACTGGTACACAAAGTAACCGATATGGAGTGGCAAGTTGACTTTGCTCCGTTTTTTTGTTGTTTTCCACTTCATAGAGGTTCTCTGTAATCTAATTTAATGATCTGAACGAAATATCATTGATGTGGTTGGAGATTTCCTTTCCATTACAATATCTGACATCCCGTTGCTTTTCTTTTGACGTTAATGTCTTTCCATAGGTCGCATTTCCAAGGAGCTTGTATGTTTCTGCCAGTATTGCATGATCAATGTTAGCATCTCCGGCACGCGGAGCTGATGAAACTTGTTCCCCAAAAGCCTTCAAGCATTCTTTCGCTTCATATTCGATGACTTGGTAGATGTGCATCACTTTGAGTCCATGATCCAGATACCATTTTAGTAGTGGTGTTGTCAGAAGAATTATTTCACATTTGAAACTTCCATTCAAACTTCGGCGAGGTGCTCCCATGATCTTATTTTCCTCAGAAAAAGTTTCCATGTGCTCTCCTGTATCCGATCTGGCAATTTCGGTATTCTTGAAAATTGGCGTCATTTCTTCAAAGTGTTTTTTCAAGTTTTCTGGAACGCTAATGTCACACTCTACCAAGCCAAACAATTGGTTGTTTCGAACTCTATTGGTGATGGTGTCCTGGTTCATTTGGTTGTGGTGTCTCCATGACGCATATGTCTTCAAGAAACGCCTTCACGTCGCTGTTCTGTTTTTTCATGGCTCGCCACTCACATTCGCGAATCTCGATGAGGGTATAGCACAGAAACTCAATGTATTCCCGGTTCTTGGTGGTGTTCTCATTCAATTCCGCCATACTCTTATCCAATAGGTCGTTCCACTCAAGTTGCCGTCCACCTCTATCTCTAGTCAACTCACAGGCGTGACCGTGAATGAAACAACCATGGAATTGATGTACGGTCTGAGTGGCTTTGCACCAACCATCTGCCGGAAGTCTTCGGCGACCAACACGTTTTTCCATTCCATTTGCTTGGTGTCTGATATGGATACTATCCCTTTTGGCGATGAATTCTAGCATTGTTGAGCCATCCGTGCATAGGTTGTATACTCTGGCTTGAAGTTATTTTCTTCCCGTCGTCTGACGCACCAACCATTTGGCATTTTTTGCATTAAAGCCCAAAGATAAAGAGCATTGGCGTCAAAGCCAATTACACCTTGACATGTCTTGGCACTGTCCCCGAAATCTTGTTTCCTTATCAGCGTTTCTCCTTTTTCCTGATATCTGTCAAACACAATGGATGGTTCTCCAACGATATTGGCTTTAATAAGATGGTACAAGTCTTTGTTTTGTTTGTTGACCATTGTGAAATATGTGTTTTCGTCCAATGTGTTAAACAGATATTTTAATGTCAATCCAGGAACGCTGATGCCGTCTTTGAACATATCGATTTGTCTGTCCTTGTAAAAAGAAAACTGCTTTTCTACAGCTTCAAGAAATGGTTTGACGTCCCTATTGTTGTACCACACCAAGAATTCACGAAATGTCGTCATCCCTTCTTCAGACCATACGTGTTGACAATAGGTGTAATCTGCGTCCGAAATATTCGCTTTCTTGAGTTCACTGTAGAAGGCCGCGTGCTCTGGTAGTCGGTTTTTCGTAGTTCAATTGTTGGATTATTCTTTCCCCGGTTATAAGGGTGTGTCTGATCTTCTTTTTCTTGATTCTGTCATCTCTATCTCTTGATCGCTGACTCTTCTGTCAATCTCATCAAAAATCTTTTTCAACTCATTCCATTCCAACACATCTAAGGCAATACCGGTCTTTGTAGGTGTCATTGAATCCTGGGTATATCTTCTGATGTGAACTTTTAGCTGACCTTTAAATGGAGTCACGCTGACTAAAGTATTTCTCGAACCAAGCTGAAGTTTTCCCATAGCTTCTCGGTGTTTCGCTCAAAATAAAGGTGTTCTCACTCGGATGACTTTGAAAGAATGAGGAAAACTTCCCAATCTCGATTGCCTTTTATTGGGCATATTACAATGCATCATCAATCACCTGGTGAATATCCTATTCTCTTTTGACATGTCAACCATCATCCATCATATTACGACACACCATCAATCATCTGACGACTATCCTATTCTCTTTTGACATTCCCACAAGGTATGCCTTGTCATACATCATATTACGTAACTATATGACACACCATCACTCATCTGACCAGGTTCTGACATACCAACCAGGTGTGCCTTGTCATCTATCATATTACAATGCACTATCAATCATTTGACTAGATGTTTGACATACCAACCAGATAGACTTCAAAATAATCTTTATACATGTACATGACGTTACTTAGAGACATACATTTATCAAGAAATACAGTTTAAAATAAATACAGGAGGGTGGGGGTAGGGGATGAGGGACCTGTTAGTACTCATACAGGGAAAGCCATAACAATGTGGCATGCCCTTAAAATGGGCTTTGGGGAGGGCTGGCCTAAATACTGTACTTACAAGGCGTGAAGGGGGCAGGGGTGCCTACACATAGCCTCGGCCTGTGTCAATGGGGTAAGGGAGCGGGGAAGGAAAGGCCTAATGGCTTTGGATGTGCCTAAATAGGGTACTTACAAGACGTGAATGGAGCAGGGGTGCTTTAAAATAGCCCAGGCACAAGGCGTAAAGGGTGCAGGGGGCGCCTAAAATAGCCTAGGCCTGGTGTGGAGGGGGTAAGGGAGAGGGGAGGGGAAGGCCTAACAGATTTGGGCGCCGGGGTCAATGACCCCGGTCATGGTCTGATCCCGAGATCCTGGTTTATGGGTGCGAAACGTGCGAGATATACTACTTACATCCGAGTTCCCCTCTGCCCGCTTCCAATGCGGCTACGTTACCTGATCCGGTTATCCACCGACCTGTATCATTTTGAAAAACCTCCAAGTTCCCCACTGCAGTTTGGTTCAAGCATTTGAACCCTCGTGTCCTGGACTGGTATCGCATTTATGTACGTTACAGTGAGATGGGTCAGGTCTGTCCAATATCGATATACAGGGAGGATAAAAAAATAAAATAATAACTACATTCTGCAGCCGACCGGCTACAGACAGCAGTTATTATTTTATCATCAACGTCCCGTGTATAGACCTCTTATCATAAGACAGAAATCGGACGAAATTATGCGTTGGACCGAAGAATCGATATTGTGAGTTCAAAGGGTTAACGGGATCACATACTTGGTAATCCGACCTTCTCCCAAATAGCTGTCCCACCGAACATCTTGTTAAAATGTTATTTCCAAGAAGTTTTAACTGCGTATGCGCTTCCCCTTTGAATTAAGTTTATTTGTGTGGTTTCTCTAAATGGTTCAATACTTCAAAAATATAGGTTCTCTTTAAAACCAAAACTGGTTCTAATCTTGTCCCTGAGATGGAACCAGTTCTGTTTAAACAGTATTTATTTCAAATCAAATAATTTTTTGAAGATTAAAATTAAATATTAACAGAATTAAACATAAAGTGAGGGGGTTTCAGTCGTAAGTTTAGAGCTTATACGAGGTTGTCTCAAACCATTATTAAGCAAAGGAGATCTGAACAGTTGGCATATCGAACCAGTTTTGGTTCTACATGTATACAGAACCAAAATTGGTTCGATATGCCAACTGTTCATATCTCCTTTGTTTCAAAATGTTTGGCGACTGCGTTGAATAAGCTCCAAGTTTACCACTGAGTCTACTTCGGTTCATGTAATATTCTGTTAAAATTGAATGCTAATCTTGGTAAATTTATTTGATTTGAAATAAATACTGTTTAAACAGAACTGGTTCTATCTCAGGGACAAAATTAGAACCAGTTTTTGTTCTAAAGAGAACCTATATTTTTGCAGTGTACTTGCAACACCTAAATTCATTCCTATGTATTTATATTCTCCCGTTTCTCCCACTGTTATATCCTTGCTGTCCTATTCACCAACATAGGATTTAAACACCCACCACCCCCGCGACTACCCTACGACCCACAGGTATTACCTTGCTTTTGTTTTCATTTACTTCAAGTCTCCATTTATCCCTACAGTTTCCTGCACTGGCTAATAGTTTTCTGTAGTCCGGCTTCGCTCTCGGCAATTAAAACCACATTAACGGCAAAGTATAGTCATGGGATATTTTGCCTCTCCATTGTTGGTCGCTCTGTGATAGCAATCAACTCTTCTTATGAACAATGCAAACAAAATCGGTGACTTGATGCAGCCATGCTAAAAATGCTATCACCACTGTAACACTTTTTGTTGTGATGTTTCCCAGGCTGAATACATTCTGGACATCTCTGTACAGTGCTTTTATCATTGCGGTAAAACTTCCTCCAAATCGAGCCCCTCAAGTTTCTGCCATATGCTGTCTCTCCGTACTCTCCCGTACGCATTACTTATTTGTACATCATGGAAGTCCGTGAGCATCTTTCTCTTATTGAATTCTGTTGATTTTATCAGTTGGAAGAGAGTAAACAAGTTATCAGAGACTCTTCTTTCTTTCAATAACCCCTTCTGGATTTCCCTCAGGAATCTGCTTTATTCGGCAGTTTCCACAATCCTTCCATTCAGAATCTAGCATAATACCTTCCCAATATTGCTGCTAACAGATATCCTCTGTAATTATTTAAAATGTCCCTATCTTCTTGTTTTGTGTATGAATGTTACCCTGTTTTCTCGTCACTCTGTCTTCCCAATATTGATGTTCCTCCAGTAATTGTTGTAAATTGTGGTAAAATCAGATCTGAATTATTTATGTAGGTTTAGTGACATTGCTTGGAGCATTAATCTAATCCATAATAGACGTCTTATCAGTACCAGTTCGTATCAGTGAATGGCAGCAGAAGGAGATTGTCCGCCAATGAGCGTATCAAGGGAGATAATACTGTACATTTACCTAACGGACGCATCTGTGTGCACTGGATGTTGAACTCCAGTACTTCGACGCCCCTCCCAGCCTGTTTGGAGCTATTTTAAATTTTGAGTGAGACTGATGGGGGTGTGTGGGGGGGGGGGGGGCATGGTCTACCAAAGAGGTGCATATATAAATTATCAACAAACAGCAGATTATTGACAAAAATTATGTGTAGTCATGGTAGCATATTTACAAAACTGTTGGTTAATAACAACAATCGGGTTAGAAACAAATCGTGCAGGCAGACGTGGATAACCGGAAAACCTTATATTCCAAAAGGAAGTGAAACCAACAAGTGAGTAATTATAGGAAGATTTACCAACTGGGGAATAACCAGGTATTAAATCACCTCCCAGTCTGATCTGTCCAGTTACTAAACTGTCGACAATTATAATCAATGCAGTGCCATGAATAACCATTAATTACAAAAGTGATCTGCACTATGTGCAAAAAATGACGGACAAAGAACAACCATTCCCTAAAACTAGGTTGCAACCTCTCTTATTTGTCGAAAAATACCAAATGAATCTGATGAGTGGATTCCGTAAAGAAAGCAACAAAGGCCTTTTCCAAAATGTCACCACTCATCAAAATGTTCACTGCCATGACAGGAGTTCACACTGGATGGGTAATGTAATTATAAAATATTGCAATCTGCGTAACATTTTTGACAGGCTGGTTTAAACACGTTGTTGGGTAAAAGCATGAGACCATAGAAAAAAAAAAGATGAAGGTTTTAAAACGAACTATAGATGAACGTTAAGAATAACTAATAACTAAGTGTGTATGTCTGTGTGATTTAGAAGGACACAATCATGTTTTAGAGGAATTTAGAATGTTGATATCTGGTCCACTGCCGGGAGTCGAACCTTCGGCAACCCCGCAGGAGTACAACACATAAAGCACTAAACTATTGCACAGCGTCAAAGAAACGATAGCTAGAATCTAGCCTTTTAGATGAAGTTGTCATGATTACTATGTCCATCTTCTCTTCTGTAGCAGCATGAAAGCGTGGAACGCGCTGGCTAGAGTACGACGAACGTTCTGTACATTGCCTGACGGATACTGGTATGGGTCTGTATATGTTTTTTCAAAGGACACACTCATGTATTAGAGGAATTTAGAACGTTGGTTTCTGATCCCGTGCCTGGAGTCGAATCCTTGGTATCCCCGCCTGGTAATCAGGACTCCAATACCTAAACCACTAGACCATTGCACGCCGTCAATACAAATATGGATGGAGTCTAGCTTTTCTGATGAAGTACTTGGTTCATCTTCCTTTCGGCTACAGCATGAACGTGTCGAAAACGCTAGCTACAGTGGGATTATTATGGTAATTTAATCATCATTGTGATGCCACCGTTATAAGGGTAGGTGCTGTCGTTGCGACGAAGCAATTAAGTTTTGTTGTGTTTTGAAGTTGTGACTTTTTTTTATTGCGCTGACATATGCTGAATGCTTTCCGGGAAAGAGAGCGATTAGGATAGGACAGTCCTGCACTGGAAACTGTGTGTCGTGTGTTGTAAGAGGTGTGTGGTGCTAGTTATGAAAATATTGAAACTGTTTTGAAAATTATTCTTGTAAGGAAGCGATTGAACCCTCCCTACACTGAATAATGCTTTTATTGTTTATAGTATGTGATAAAGAGTTATGTGTCTGTACCTAATTGTAAACAGGGAGAAGGCTCGTGTATATGTGTCGGTGAAAATGAATTCCGTATTGCATGTATTTGTGTTCTTCGACATTTGTGTCAAGTTGTTGAGTGAAATATGAATTTACCTCAACGCTTTTCATACATTTATGTACTCTCAACGTCTTTGGTGAGGAACACAGGTATTGTGAACCTGGGTGTATGTACTGCGTTTCTGACAGATCGTTGCAGTCGTGCGCGAAGCACATTTTTTTATTATTAAAACCTAAAACGTCTCCACCGGCAAAAAATTATCACAGCAAGGGCCGGCGCAGAGCGGTGTAGCAAACGTATTGTACAGGATAAACACTAGGGGTTGGGAAAGCAGACTAGAAATTAAGAAGGGAAAACGGAAAAAATAACCGGGTTACACATGGGATTAAATACATTGACTGGGTAACTCGCCGTAATTAAGTATTAACCGGGCTAACCATTTTCATGCATATTGATGAAAGAAAACTACAGGTACTAGTGAAAGGAAAAAGGAAAAACTTATCGTTAGTAGAACAAATGTCAGAAGTTTGAGTCTAATAATGGCAAAAACTCTCCCGAGGAAGTCGTTGGAAAGCGACTAAGAGGCGAAAAAGAAATTCTTCCAGGGAGGGAGGAAGCTATTACTTGAGTGGAAATTGGAGCAGCAAACAAATTGTGGAAAGGTTCATTTTGTCTATATCAAATGATGCTAATACGCTTTAGAAAAGGTCGAACAAGATGGGGAAGCGTACAGTTAGAACTAGATGTCCTGTCACGAATAGTGCGGTTATCTAGGCTTAATTGCGCGTTGGAATAGCGCGCAATTACCATATCGAATGGCATCCAAAGCACGACAGGTTCTCTTGGTTATCCATAGCAAACACATGCAATGTTTCTGCCAATGGACCTCCGGGTTTTATTGTTCGAAACATTGCTTGTGCACAGGTCATATGTACATAATTTGATAGCTTTACTTGGGCCATAACGCGTACATTAACGAGCATATCATCGTGCTATTTGTGCGCATTTCATGACAGGACTTCTAGTTTTAACTGTAAGAACAAGAATTGTGACCGGATTTGGTGAAACGACAGACCCGATGAGAACTGAAATCCAACGGAATACAAGATCCAACAGGGGCTGACACAAAGGAGTCTCATAAAATAAATGTTTACTGGTTTCGATGGCAAAACGACATAACTGGCAGTTTTTGCGCCTCCAAATCAACTATTTCTTTTGAGGTGGATGACTTCAGATAAAGGTTGACTATTCTTTGGTTGCGTGTTACCAGATTGACCAGGAAACATTATAAATTATTGTTAGCAATCGACAGTAACATGGTCTACGGTTAAAACTAGAAGTTCTGTCATGAAATGCGCACAAATAGCACGTCGATCTGCGCGTTAATCTACGCGTTATGACTATGGTAAGGATATCTAATTCTGTACATATTGCCCGTGCACAAGCAATGTTCCAGCCAATGGACCTCCGGGTAACCCGGAGGTCCATTGGCAGAAACATTGCTTGTGTTTGCTATGAGTAATCAGGAGAACCTGCCGTTCTTTGGATGCCATTCGATATGGCAATTGCGCGCAATACCTACGCGCAATTAAGCCTAGATAAGCGCACAATTCGTGATAGGACTTCTAGTTTTAACTGTAGGGTATGCAGCTCAAAGTGTATGTTCACTCGCGACGCTGAGCGTGGAGAATTAACATGAAATCGAGCTGCAAACCTCAGACCATGTTATCATCAATTCATCACAATAACGTATATGTTCCAATTAGACCCTATGCACAGCCCAAAACCATCATCGTGCAGTGAGCAGGGCAACCTTTAACGATATCAAGTTCAGTAATAAACGTCTCGAGTACCTTCACGCCATCACTGGACCAGTAATCAATGACTAATAATAGTCGAGGACACTCCATCTCACTTCAAATCGTAAAATGATTTTTAACGGAAACAACACTATTTATTTATTTATTTATTGATGTTTAAAGTCACATATTTATGCACAATGGCTAATCATGACCGTGGCAGTTTTACGGGTGGAGGAAGCCGGAGTACCCGGAGAGAACCACCGAGCAACGACAAGCAGCTGCCAGCTCCCCAACATCGTAACTCCGCACTGCAGCACAGGCAGGGTTAGATTGGTTGAAGACATGCGTACCGTCGACGTGCAGTACGCCTTAGTACACGGCGTCATCGTGCCCCCACGCGGGCAATGGAGATGAAGTGTCTTGCCCAAGGACGCAACGCGGTTGCCGCAGGTGGGATTCGAACCGAGGACCTCTCGGTTTGCAGCCTGCACCTCTACCTACTGAGCCACCGCGCTCCCCGGAAACAACACTTCATTCGGAACATCGTCAGCAGAACGTGTAGAAAATTTAGAAAAATAGAGCGGTCACGCCGTTGTTTTAATAAATTGCGAAAATTGGTTACATCATTTCAAATGTATCGCGTGGTGACGTCAAACGGTAACGTGTGCTACCGGAGGCGTAAACATAGCAGAAACTACGCGATATCCCATCCAATCAGAGCGCGAGGATTTTAGTCATATTGGAACTTTGTTTGATGAGGAGTCAGTGCTCTTCATGTTATAGTCTGTAAGTTTATCCGATAATGCAGGATCGGGCAGAAATGTTTTTGTATTTTCTGCTAAACGCATTTAAACTTCAATACTCAGAGCTGAATAACAATACATGTGTCGATTGGACCACTGTGTCTTACATTTACGAGAAATGTGCCGTGTTGCAATATTAGGTCAGTTTTCTTTATGAGCTCAACAATACAGTCTTTAAATAAAATTAGTTTCTAAGTAAATTTGATCCCGTTTTGTAAAAAATGGGCGTCACAGTCTTTCTGTGTGACAAAGATCTGTATATCGTTTTGTTTTATTGTACAGCTTTCAACGACTGAGTTTCGGTCGAGTTACGACTCTTAATTACAACATCACTCATCTGAACACTGAACTTAATATCTCCAGTTTAGCTCAATACAAAGCACAGCTGCCATCTCGTCACTTAGTTTAGTGCATCGCACAAACGGTTGTCTTTTAGCTAGGCATTCATGTTCAATGTTTTCAGTTTTGTTTTGACTGATAATTTTCTAATTTCTCTCTTGTTTCCTTTTGCAAACCGTCTTGTTCTTTATTGAACATTTACCCATATGAGCTCCCATTTGTTTGCTGTTTTTACAAATCTCTTACCTATGTATTTTCTAGCCAAATGCTGTGTTGTTAAAAAAACATCACAGTTTCTGTTTGCATCATCCAAAGTCAGCCATGATTTTTTTTTTATTTAGTTGTCCGTTCCTTTCTGCTTCATTTTTTAGATTTTTTTTATTTCCCCTTTTAGCATTTTACGAGATCACACCAGTAGTTATTCTCCAAGTCCATTCTGCCCCCGTTCCGAGATCGGAAGTTATTTAGTTCCATGTTTTTATCTAATGAATGTCTCCTCGGCTGCTTCATTTTAATTTTCCTTCCATCAACCAATTTGATTAGATTTAGAATGGAACACCCGTTTCCCTTTTCAAGTCTTCTAGCTCTAATCGTCCATTTTCCTTCATCCTATCACTAAATTATGAGCATTCAAGTCTTCAATATATTTTAGTTTTTATAACTGTTCTAAACTGTCTTGATTAACATTCATGATGCCTATTTTTCAACACAAAACTTATCAGCTGAACCAATTGTAACAATCGAGATTTGTTATGAATCCTCTGAGTATGGGCAAATTATGTTTTAAATTATCCCTTACTGGGCCTACAAGGCACACTACAAAAATCTGTTTAAGGGGATTGATTGTCCAACCTAACTTTGACCAAATTGCAGGAAATTTTCCCCAAAGTCTAAAAATGGACAAAACAAAAAAAAAAATAAAAGAAACAAAGAATACGTGGAAACTAATTGAAATTCACCATGGAACTGTTGCCATGATGCTGGGAGCACTGTCTGAAAGTCTGATATGGCATACGTAAGAGACCCACATTTTTAGATAAAAATGCCTTAAAATGACTGAATCGTTGTATTTTGCAATCCCTTAAGTACATTCTCAATAAATCTTCCTTTCATTCACGAGAAGACCCAGAAGCAAGAACAATTCCAATCCACGGTATCTGCAATTCCCAAATTCTGCCATGTTGTCTTGTTTTTGTTCCCCAGGGGTCAAGTTTGCTCAGTTCAGAGCAACATGTATGGTGCCACATGTGGTGTCAATGAAAAATGAAGAATGTGAAACGTGAATATTTTGCAATAATTATACCTTATAATTATTTTGAAGATGGTCTAACATTCTTGTCAAATTCACACAAATGATTCCATTAGTAAATTAAGGGAACTAAACTACCCTTATTTATTTATTTGGTGTCAAGTGTATCATTTCTGGTGTTTAGTAATAACAGCTTTTAGTGATCATTTACACCTTTATCCAACATAACGGCCAAACCCAACCAGCACTATTCACAAAAAAATCACCATTCAAGTCTCCCAAACATAGCCATGTCCCTTCATTAGAACGAGCTCGATGAACTCGTTCCAATGAATGGTCATAAGCTGGCCGTTTGACGCAAAAAATAAAAAAAAAGAATACTCAAAACTCGGAGTCTCTCATTGGAAAAATTTGTATCAACCATCTGATTTTGTTTAGAGTGCGTGAATGTTCATACCATGATTTACTTTGCAAAATTTGTTTTTTTCTTTGTTTTTTTTTTAAACTGTCGTCCTCCGATAGTACTATTCTGGGAAGCTGACTGTTACCAGAATACCGGGCGATTTTACAACAATAATTGTTCATTTGTTGGTTGAATCCAATTTGATAGGCAATAATGAAAGCCGTGAACATAACCACGGTTATTTTGTTTAATGAGTTCATTTGTCCGCAATTTCATAAGTGTTCGGGCATCATTGTGGTAATCTACTCACGAGAGAATGTTTATGCTGTCGATACACGTTGACATGCGATTTCGATGGTAACAGTCAGTTTCAAAACACAAAATTTTTTGACACCGAATATAATTGTATGGCAAAGAAAGCAAATTTTAGATGTTCCAAAATGTCGCTGCAGGTGGACCGCTCGGTGCGCTGTTGATATCCAATTTAAAGTCGTTGGGTATCAAACACCACATGAAAATGAAATACCGGAAGTTCTGTGATAAATAGAGTTAGGTTTCAATCACACAATATTTTGGTACAAACGTAACTATGACGATTACCATTAATAACTGTATGAATATATTTTTTTTTGTTTTGAAACCTAATTACCTAGTTGTATATGTTACGTATCGACAACAACAAAATTATAATATTTCGAGACAGAGTAGTAGTGATCCATTTCTAAAAAAATGTATCCCTTGCGGAGGAATTTGAAAACTGTCCAGCAATTTTGACTTTATCTCGTAGTAATGACATTGTCAATGCACCCCCCCCCCCCAAGCCCCTGTGAATGTACATTGCGTTTTCAATTCCACCGTCTTGCAGGTTTGAAAAGAGTGTGATTGTTTCTGCAGTTCATAGATCTTTGAAATCAATTTTTTGTCTGAGTTTATATATATAATTTGCCTTATGTTGTTACAAACCGACATTACTTAACATAGCGCCTGGCAAGCACGGCCAGATATCACGTGATCACGCGTGCTCACATTTTCCAAAAGGACCGTCGTGAACGTCTGTGACGCCTTCCAATATGACTGCATTGTATGGACAGAAAGAGGTCATGACTCTATCTCTTAGGCTATTAAATTGGTACTATGCATGAATTTTGTAGTACTTTCACCCTTTCACTCTTAGGTGGTCACCTGTTTGAATTGACATTCATAGAAAGCAGTCTCATCATTTTTACCTTCCCGAAGTTCCTTCTGGTAGCATATAATTATCTTTGTGTCCGTCCACCCGTTCGTCCATACTACCTTTGTCCGGACAATGAACATGATTCAAGGAACCATTATCAACCGTAATTAAGGGGTATGTCATAACCCTAACATAAGTTTACACATCTAACTTAATGTCAGGGAGCGCGGTGGCTCAGTTGGTAGAGGTGCAGGCTGCAAGCCGAGAGGTTCACGGTTCGAATCCCACCTGCGGCAACCGCATTGTGTCCTTGGGCAAGACACTTCATCTCCATTGCCCGCGTGGGGGCACGATGACGCCGTGTACTAAGGCGTACTGCACGTCGATGGTGCGCATGTCTTCAACCAATCTAACCCTGCGTGTGCTGCAGTGCGGAGTTACGATGTTGGGGAGTTGGCAGCTGCTCGTCGTTGCTCGGTGGTTCTCTCCGGGTACTCCGGCTTCCTCCACCCGTAAAACTGTCACGGTCATGATTAGCCATTGTGCATAAATATGTGACCTTGAACACCAATAAATAAATATAAATAATAACTTAATGTCATAGACTGTTCATGCATTGTAAATTGATACAGACCTTAAAAATTAATGCAAAGGACAGATCTTATTCACGCTACACAAATAGCTCACTCAAGACACACGGATGTATTGCCAAGGCCTGAATCGAAAAGTCACTGCCACAGACCATTCGCGTCTACTAACTCTTCTGGTCCTTAAAAAATATTCAATTGGTAGATCGTGTTCACACTTCACAAAATGTTTGATTCTAATATAAGATTACGTAATAACTTTGACTCAATGAAATAAATCAAAAGTCGGGGTCACACACCATTCGTACATTCCTACTGTGTCCGATCCATAAAATACCTCAATATGCAGTTCTTGTTTAGCGTCATACTTCACGCAGTGCTTGTCCACAACTCATGGGTGTGTCATGACCTGGACCTTATATCATATCCGCAAGATTATAGATCACATATCCGTTCTAACTTTGTCCGCTTCATTACAAATGTTTCAGTATGTAAATCTATTTTTAAAAGCATACAATGATTGCTCAGGTCTCCAAGGTGTGCTCTGGTCTTGTTTAAAAAAACGAAAAATATTTGCAGGCTTGTAGACAATCTGATTTCACCGATACGCTTGTTTCTCCACTGTACTAATAGATGCCGCTGTCATTCCTTTTGGGGCTCGCAGTCGGGTAACATCCATCGGCTAAGTTGATATTTTCTTGCAACTTTGAGAAAGAGCTACTGATATGGGAATTCAGTAAGGATAACCGGCTCACACATTCGTGAATCGGTTTTGTCAGTAGCTGGTTGTCAATCGGTTATTCAGCCAATCATTTGAGCACCCCAAAAAAAGAAAAACAAAAAAAAAGGAATAAAATAAAATAAAAGGGTCCCCATGAACACATTCTGGCACGGACAATTCTTTCTTGGGGAATGTTCTATTTTCTATTCTTTATATCTCCATATCAAATGAAACACATATATAATCTTTACATTATACAGATACAAAATATAATACAAAATATCAATGCTGATTTGTGTGAGAGGGAGTAAACGGTACGTCTGTCGACAAGGCGCAAGGTGCCGTGCATACTCCCGGCCCCGAACACATATCCAAGCAGGTCTGACCACACTGTGACCACCGCTGACTGACCAATTTACTCTCACAACCGTAGTGTGTCAAAAGAGTTAATCCAATCGATCAACGAACGAAACGATTATTCCCACAGTTTGTGCTTGCTTGACATACATGTACAATGTGTGTATAAATGGCGTTTATTTTTTAGTTATTCGTTTTTCTTCCCCAAAATTCGTTTTTCTTCGTATTTCCACATCCACTCGCCGAAAATGGTATTCCACTCCCTGCATCGCATTCTACTCTCAGCGATGACGGACTGTTTTTTTATTGTTTCAAAATACTTTGAGTTGAATAAATTATAAAGGGTTGTTTAGGGAAAGGGAAAACAAATAGAAAATAAAATAATTTAATCATTTGCCCCGCATCTGTGTTTGATTGGTTGAAAGCATACAGCGTGAAACTCGATAAAATCGTATAAACCAAATCACGGAATGTCTACACTGTGGAAGCCCCGTCCACTCAATCCAATTGTCACCGTGAGGGCGTGACGACAGACTGATAGATGGATAACAAGCTTGTAAACAAAGATCAATGATCGATTTTTCATCGCCTCCAGTCAGCGAGAATATAATGATAATTTCTCGGGAACAATTGAATTTAATAAAATACACCGAAGTGGGAGACGAATAAAAGATCATACACCCAAACATGATTTTGGGGAACTTAAAAAAAATGTTGTTAATGATATTGTTACCTGACTGACGTCATACTCGAATCCGAACAATGAACTATTGCCTTTTACTTCAATGAAGAAAAGATGTGTCTTAATCACTGAATGTAAACAATAATTAAGTCAGCGATCGTTAGCCTATTTTTTCCGGCTGGAAACCACTTCCATCGTTTTTCTAAAATTACAACCAGTTACAACAATTTGGCACATTTCTAAATGCTCATCCGATATTGAACATTCCGGTTTCAGATGTTTAATTTTCGACCTTCATCCAAAACTGGGCCACGTCAAACTTTCTCTCTATCCTTTAATATCTTTGCCCCTATCAAGTCTCCCTCTTTCAATTTGTTTCCGAATGTTTTAGGAATAAAGTAAGGGACAAACCCATACAACAAAAAGCTGCTTCTGGCGCTGGTACAGAATTCTATCAAGCATACACTACGGCCGCCGTGAACTGGTCACTTTCCATTGGAGGGGGTGGGCATCATTTCCACGGGCGCAATAATCCAAGAATACTAGATTCCAGATACTAATTATAGGACTAATCATCAAATATTTAACCCTTTACCCAACGCAGACGATACCAAAATATATTATTTTAAATATATTTTTTTTTTAAATTTTTCAAAACATTTCAACAAAACCATATCATGTGACCCCTCGTTGGAACGAGCTCGACGAGCTCGTTCAAACGAGGGGTCACATGATATGGTTTTGTTGAATTTTTTTGAAAAATAATATTTTTTCAACTGCTGAATTTGGAGATTACGCGGGCGGATGCGGGCGATTCGTTGGGTAAAGGGTTAATTAATGAAGCCCCAGTTACAACCCCCGTGCTTCGTTAATTAAGATTTTGCTGATGATGTTTTTTTTTATTACCTGGTAAACGCATGCGTAGATTACGACCAGGGCTCAATTCTATAAAACTTTTACAGTTGTATTTTCCAGAATAGTATTTTGTAGCTACGACTTCAAATGGGTTGAAATGAACCATTAGCATTTTCAAAGATATCGCAATTTGCCAACTGAAAAATTGCCATATATTTTAAAATGCAAATGAATCATGTTATTCAGTTATATTAATAATGAGAAATACAATTCTAGAAAATACAATTGCCAAAGTTTTATAGTATTGGTCCCAGTCAACGACGTCTGTACTGTAGCCTTAAACAATTATATGTTTGTCGTTGTTTACTAAACGCAATCTGAAGTTGGCTGCAGCAACCATAATGCGACCTAATATTTATGTTCTCACTGACAAGAAAACTTGTGTTTGCTTGAACATGCTCTGAAGAGTACGACGGCGGTCTTAACGGTAAACGGCGTTTCAAAAAGAGGCCCTGATTGTAATGGTTAGAAATTATTCACGTATTTATACTTTCCTTCTATTGGTGTGGATTTCGGTCAGTGCACAACAGCATTAAATACGCATTGGAGTTGAGTGTTGTCTCCTCTCGCAAAGTATGTCTCAGTCACGCACTAAATCTTCTCAACACACGATGCGTGTGGCCTTTAATTGAATAGACTTTGGCGCTTACGGGTTTGTAAAACTCTGGAGTTTTGTGTAATGGTCGTTGTCGTATTGCTTAGTATGGAAAAACAAACGAATTTAACGGAAACAGTAACGGGAATGTATGAAAATATGTAACTGCTCAATAGGCCAGTAAATAAGTAACTATTTCCGAGATAATTCATCCCTACAGCCCTATAATCTCAGGCCTCTTGATTGATCCAATTCAGATACAAATTTTACTCTCCCAGTTTGCCAGGGAAAATAATACAATTTGTAGAGTTTTTGCATTTGTTTGCACCATGTACCAGTGATTAGCTTAGGATAATAGGTTAAGTTGTGTAGATTATCTTCTTGTTATATGGTCTTTCTCTTGAGCCCAGTTCTTCAAGAAAAGAAAATCAGATTTTGACTTATTCATATGTAAGTTGCATATAATGTTTAATTAACAAAATAAAATAATAAAAAAAATAATAAAAAAAAAATTAATAAAAAGCGTAAATCGGAAATCATCACTTTCAGAGCAACCCTGAAACTGAGCTACTCGGTGAAAAACAATATGTGTGGACAGTATCATGGTCGACACCGTTGGCACAACGTGTCTACGTCTGGGCCCAATGATATAAAACTTTTACAATTGTATTTTCTAGAATTGATTTTCTAGTTACGAATTTAAATGAATTGAAATGCACCATTAGCTCTTTCAAAGATTTCGCAATTCTCTCAACACCCTCCCTCACTTAGCAATTTGTTTATTGTTAAACATATATTATATTGTGAGCTGTTCTCCTTGCACTGTTATTTTTCTGGTGTTCAGTTCAATAAGGTATAGCATATTCATTGAATAAAATATTGTTTAAACTAAATAGTTCGCCTGGCGCCGTCAAACAGTAACATATGCTAATGGAGCTTTGAACATAAAAAAAAAAACTGCGCTTGCTCTCGTCTAGACTGGGAGCTGAGATCGCAGTCTTATCGGAACATAAGTTTATGTTGATCAGTTTTTGGATACCCGATTATTATTATTTTAACAATGTAGTTGTTCTGAATTGAATATTAACCAAGATGATTAGGTTTACTAGCTACATAGAAAGTGAGAGTGTTTGCGTTATGTTTTATAAATCAATGATATTTACATGTATGTATGTATGATGAAGTCTGTGTGAAACGAAAACATGTCAGGATTATGTTTAAACTGACTGTTGTTGTCAGGGTTGCGATTAGAGTGATTATTGATGTGTGTAACGGAAGCATACAAAGTGACAGGATATGCCATTTTAGCTGCCAGCTCGACTAGTGTGGGTAATACCCAACATTTACGGGTTTAACTTATATGTGATGTTTCCACAAACGTAGTAACTTGCACGATCAGACGGTAAACTGGTCGAGACACCTTTACAATAGTTCATCAATAAACAAAAATAGCATTTAAGAAGAACACTGTTTGTGTTTCTTTTTATCCTTCGAACCCGATAAAATATTCCATATCAGTTCAATATTCATCAGTTGGAAGTGTTCATATTCATTATTTCGGGATGAACCAGTTACTATTTTCAACGTGCAATCGTTGGGTTTACGTTGAAAATATTAATTGGTCTTCCACCACTGCAACACATACATTTATTGACCATATTTGATTTATGAAATTGCGACGAAGCATGTTGTTCCCGATCCGGGAAAAACTATTTTCGTGTTTAACCTTTTGCCCTACGCAAATATTTAATTTTTTTTTCAAAACATTTCAACACAAACATATCTATCATACGACTTTTTTATTGGACAAGCTCAGCTCACATGATATGGCTTTGTTGACTTTTTTAAAATAATATGTTCTTTTTAACTGCTCAGTTTGAAAATTGGGCAAGGATGTTCCAATTCATTAGACAAAGGTTTGAAGGGTTAACAAACACACAATTCTACACAATAAATTATTATTATTCTGCAATATGAAATTCTTGAATAACTAAATTTTTTGGCATCAAAAAACATAGCTCATGGCCCCTCACTGGAACGGGCTCAATGAGAAGCCATAAACTATGTTTCTAAGATAAAAATGAAAAAAATATAATGAAAATTAAATGGTTATTTTGGTGAATAGCGCCGTTGTTTTTGGGGGTGTTTTGTTGAGTAAAGGGTTAAATACTCTGCTCGCCCGAGGACTCAGTGTTGTTTATGATCTCTACATATCGAACACTTCGTAACCAACTCGACCTCATTGCGCAGAATATTGTTTTTTTCTTTCTCAATCTGGCAGCTCTGATGACCAGCTGACGTTATCAATGGCGTCCACTTATTCATAAAAACGAAGCATTGGGGAAGTTCCCGGATGGCACAAAATGAAAAAAAAACTCCATAGAGTCCATATAATTAAGATTACACTGAAATACTGCCTGGAAAAATGCGTGATACATAACTCCTAGTGCAGGTCCCTTTGTTTCAAATATATCCACGCGTGTTGGAGCTCTTAATGATTTTCCGTTGATCACGCAAAAAGGGATAAATATATTTTCCCCATAATATTACATGCTATTTTCTGATTTGGTATTCAATAAAAGGCGCTGTACACATTTTGTCAGGAAGAGTAGTACCTGCTTAACCCTCTGGTGTCAAAATATTAAAACTTCAACATGCAATTATTTCCCATAATGCAGCTAGGAAATTAACCAATTCAATCTTGTTAGACAGAGCTCAATGAGCTCTGTCAAACAGGCTTGAACTGGTTAAATTCCTAGTTGCATCATGGGAGAAATTAGCAGGCTGAAATGTAGAGATTTCGACATCAGTGTGTAGGGGGATAAAGGCCTATAACTCTCTGATTATACGATGCAATGTGGGCTTCCTGTTGTGTCATTGGCTTATACTTACCGGGACCAAATTCGGTCGGTCAAATTCCCCAAGTTGGCGATTGTCATACAATGGAGAAGACTGTTGGCCTCAGTATGTCTCTGTAAGTATTTATATGTATCATTGACTGTGCTATCGGACATGGATAAACAGTGTTTGATAACTGGAGAGGATGAGTTTGAAGGCTGCAGTGGGAGAGCTGTGGATCAGTAGTTCGAGTATCGGAGTTCAAACCGAGAGCTCCAAGCTTCAGTCCTGACCTGGGGTATCCGTATTGTGCCATATTGCAAAGTACATAACCTCGAAGCCCACTTGGGGGCAAGGTGGCGCTGTGTACTAAGACGAACTGCTCTTAGATGGCGCACTTTTTTTTAATCTTACATGTTAGCAGGTTGGGGAGCCTGACACTTATTTGCCTCTTCCTGACGATTCTAAATAAATAAATAAATAAATAAATAAATAAATAAAGATACCAAACATACCAAGCACAAGTGGCAATTTAAATGTGTTTCTTTTTCGGACATCAAGTCGATAGCAACAAATGCGATTTCACACGAACATCAAGCTTAATTCATCACGTGAGTGCCATCTGAGGCACTTAGAAAAACAATACACCCAGTCTTAAATCCTCACGAATGCCAAGACAAAACCATCGGTCATTAATAAAAATAAAACTACATGGCATCCAGCCGATATGTACACCTACCCCTCAAATAGTGTCTGTTCGTCATTTGACCCATATGATACAGATCTCTAACAACCAGGAATAAGTAATCCTTTTTCGTTGTACATTTTATTGATATCAGAACATTTCACTCCCATTGCCCACGTGGGGGCACGGTGACGTTGTGTACTAAGGCGTACTGCACGTCGATGGTGCACCTGTCTTCACCCAATGCTAACCCTGCTTGTATGGAGTTGGTATGTTGGGGAGCTGACATTTGCTTGGTGGTTCTCTCCGGGTAATCCGGCTTCCTACACCCTTACAACTGTCACGGTCATGGTTAGCCATTGTGCAGAAATATGTGACCTTAAAACACCAATAAATGAATAAATAGATATCAGAAGTCTTCAACTGCAATAGATAAATGACGAAAGCCGAAAACGTAATTAAATGAGTTGCTTGTTTTGTTGTGTTTGCCTTCAGTACGGTTTTTTTCGAAAAGGTCAAAATTCGCGCGTGGGAAATATTTTCACGCATGAGTTAAAAGTAAATCTCTGACATTAAACAATGTAATCGCCTTCATCGTTTCAATGAAAGAAGCAGCGGGTACGACCGGCTGCTTCTTTCACTGAATATTTGTTGAAAACTGCAGATTATTGATTGACAATGTGTCCTCAAAGAGAACTGCGCATGCGTGGATTTTGACAATACCACGGTGGCTGCACTGTAGAGCACAAACACACACTCATCATGGCAAATGTTGTACCTATTTGATAATCTGGCATTGACCTTTTATTGAGGATATTAAACCTCCAAAAGCAAATTCGTATTGTATTAATATTGGGTGGCTTTCGTTAAAACAGGGAAGAAACCAGATTCGAACATGTATTTTAATAAATATATTTCGCAATGTCCTTGTACTTTTAACCCCCTAAAATAATACGCGTTTGGTTGTTACCAAGTACCATATAGTTAAAACTAGAAGTCCTGTCATGAAATGCGCACAAATAACACGTTGATCTGCGCGTTAATTTACGCGTTATGACCATCGTAAGGCTATCAAATTATGTACAAATGGCCTGTGCACACGCAATGTTCCAGCCAATGGATCTCCGGGTAAGCCGGAGCTCCATTGGCCGAAACATTACCTGTGTTTGCTATGAGTAACCAGGAGAACCCGCCGTGCTTTGGATGCCATTCGATATGGCAATTGCGCGCAATTCCTACGCGCAATTAAACCTAGATAAGCGCACAGTTCGTGAATGGACTTCTAGTTTTAACTGTACATGTGGAAAGCTTAGTAAGAAAATATACAGCTGTTTTGGATCAAGAGCACCAGCAGATATATTGATTCCTTCCCTTTTGGTCAATTCACTCTTGGTCATTTCGTTTTTGTTCAATTCACTTTTGGTAAATTCACTCTTGGTCAACCTTTTTTTTTTAATTTCTAAGTATTCACAATATAATTTTTTGTGATAGATTTGAACTGATAATTTTTAGTATATGTTTGCTTTTGATATTGCGAGCTTGTATTGAAGCTTGATGATCTACGTTGTCACTACTGTCAATGTTTTATAACAATAGTATAGTAGTACTGCGGTTTGGATGTTTTTACAAGGATATCTTCGTCAGATGATATGTGCCTGTCCAAGTATTTTCTGTCTAGTGTTCACATTGCATGCATTCACTGGAGGACAACAATTTCAACTTGTTTATTGTTGTTTATTGTTTGCTTGACAAAAAATCTAAAGAAACTTACAACCAGACATTTTTACTTCTGAAGGAATTGGCACATCAGACAGGACAATATTTTAACCACAGGAAAATAATGTTTGATTTTTAATCCGGCCTTGTTGCGTCAGTTAAGATAAGATTTCCTTTGGCAAAACACAAGGGGTGATATTATGAGTTTTCTCAAAGCACATGAAGAAGGTTATAAGATATGTTTTGGAAAAAAAAGGTAAAAGAAATTGGTCGCCGATTTTTCGATATTTCATATTCAATAGTTCATGTATACCGTTATATACCTTTCCCCGTTCTGTAATTTTTAAGCGAAAGTGTTGGAAATGTTGATACATAGATGATAAAGTTAATAAATATGAAAATGGTTATTCGACTGTGTTTTCTTTTCTGTCTCATTTGACCCGTCCGCCTCACCAGTAAATCTCAGAAAATGTTCTAAACGATATTGACCAAGCGTAAATAGACCAAAAGGGAACTGACCACGAGTGAATTGACCAACAGAGAATTGACAAAAAGGGAAGACACCGAAATAATCGCACACATAGTCGCACACACATACATGTACTAGTGAAACTCTGTCCAAACACCATCTATCGTCGGAATTGGTATTATGTTGAAACGGCTTGTCAAAAGACCAGGTGATATCAATAGCTTCCAATCATTTGAGTGGCTCAATAGTTGGTTTGTCGTGAATATCGGAATATTATGATATAAAGAAACTTCACAGCTAGCATACGATCGATCTTTGTGACGTCAGGAAAGAAATGTTCTTGCAGGTTGAATCTCGCTGCACCTCACACGGAGAACACTGGAGGTGAAAAGATGATACGTCTGGCTCTCTATCTCTGTAACCATCCAAACTTGTGAATTCTCATTGGGAGTGACAGACGCAAAGAAACGTCTCGTTGAGGGGCTCAGCATCCGCGCCGTTATGTTGCCGCATTAAATTACTTATGTAAGTAACACTGCAATTTATGATTAGCATTTGTAGTTTCTGTATCTTAGAATTTGTTCAAGCAATTAATACGTTTATTTGAATCCCAAATGCTGACCATTATTTCTTTTTCATCCTTTATACTATTTTAATTTTAAATGTCACTCTTCCATCTTAATTTCGACTCATATGTCTGTTTCTTGTATCATATCATCACATCTATTGCGGATCCTATGTTTTTGTTGACAACACTCTTGATTCGCAGTTCGATATTTCTACATTACGAACTTAAGCTCAATTATTAATGTTGTTCTTGCAAAATTTAGAAATTCAATCCTATTCATTTCCAAATCCGCTCATTAAATCCCATCGATTTGAATCGAGTTGCGCTGATTCGCAAATTTTCGAATCGTTGAAGTTTTTGTTAAAGTTTACCATTTGTCTGATCTGGAAATCATCTTCTATCAGCAGAAGACTGGGTGCTAGAAGAAGAATTAAGTAAGTTCCATTTCCGAAACTACTGCGATTACTTCATGAAATATTCCGTTTTTGTAATTTGACAAAATAGTCGTGACTGTGTTGAATACATGAATAGTGACTCAGGCGCGGATCCAGGATTTTATAAGGGAGGGGGGGGTGCTATTGTTGGTCGGCAAGCGCCGAAGGCGCGCAGCGTGACGGCGCTCTGTGCCGTCCTTGCGAGCGCCGAAGGCGCGAAGCAATTAGCGGGGGTCTGGGGTCCTCCCCCAGAAAAAATTTTGAATTAGGAACCCATCAGATGCTATCTGAGACGTATCCTGGTCATATATTTGTCCTTTCTCTTAAACCTATTTCCTGCCGATTTGGCTTGAAATTTGGTAAAAACAATTATGGTACTGACACTGCCCAATGAAAAACAAAATAATCATTCGAAATTGTTACCTACCAAGAAGCAAATATAATCACTCCTGGATTTTGCATCAAATTAACTGAAATGCGGGGATTGCCAGGAAGAAACATAATAATTTTCACCATGACATACCTGTTGTACGCAGGGGCGACAGAAGTTCCAAGAAGTATGAGTGTGTGTAGGTGGGTGAATGTGTGGATGGGTTGGTGCCACTGGGTGAGTGGCCGAGGGGGGGGGGGTCACATTTCTTCTGGTCAACTTTGAGATGCATATACTATTTAAATGTTAAACGCCCCAAAGGCAGATTTAGACGGGGGCGCACATGGCGTGCGCCCCTCTATTTTCTCAGAAATCATTTCTGAGAAAATAGAGGGGCGCATGCCGCGTGCGTCCCCGTCTATTAATCAGATATAAAAAGTATATGTCGTTGAAAATTATTTTGTTAGAATTGACTGGAGCGTGCCAAAGGCAAAGGTACGCCCCAGTCAATTCTAATAAAATAATTGAAGCCAGTGCGTACTATAAATTAATAGTATGTGCACACTTGCATCACAACAGTTTGTGACCATATAAGTATAGAGGGCGACGTCCCTCTATTTTAAAATCCTGGATCCGCTTCTGAAACACCCAAGTCCTGTCTCAGTTTGTGCGCTTCAACCGTGCTATGTGAACGCATAAACTTGTACACTGTGTAAATACATTGTTCCATCAACTGATCTTAACTGGTAAGTAGCTTAATTATTTTATTCATGTTATCGAAGAAATAAGTCTGGATAATAGATGTCCTGTTGCTCTGTAACATTAAATTGTTTCAGTTTACAAGAGAATGCCTGTAGGCATTATCCAGCAAGTTCAACTGTTGCGACAATTTAATATTTAACAAAGAGCATTTAACATTGTTGAATCATTCACCAATGTTAAATGCTCTTTGTTAAATATTCAATTGCCCCATTCAATCATCTGTCATAGTGTAAAACTATTGCTGAAGGCGAACGTCACTATAGCATCACTGATTAAGCTGAACAAAGATATATTTACGAACAGAGCTGATAAACGTGGAAACTTTGTCCATAAGACCGTAAATATATGGATGACATTGGAATCAGCTCGTCAACTGATTCAAATGCCATCCATTTTGGGAAAAGCTGTGATTGGTAACTGGTTAAATTCCAGGCTCATTCTTATAACAATTACATTTTATTGAAATTAAATCTTCAAGATAGATTATTGGAGGCTGGATCGGAAATACAGTAATCGCGTATGCTTATTACAGTAATACTTGTGATTGGGATGAAGTTCTCACTCTTTCAGAATGTCTGCAAATTCAAATTTTTTTGGATGACTGTGAGTAGTGAGTAGGCCTGTGTGTGTGTGGGGGGGGGGGGTGTTCGAGCACCCAGAGCACCCCCACCCTGGATCCGCCCCTGTGACTGGCAATATTTACGGGAGTAAGAAGGTGCAATGTTTACAATTTGAACAAATCCATGAGATTCAGTTCGAGATCCAATTCCATTCGAACTCCTATACCGGTTTGTTCTCGGAAATTCTTTCCATCTGGAAATTTTTTTCGGGCTCCTTTCAGAAAAAGCGGATTACTTTCGGAACAACGGATCTGTTCGGAAACAATTTCGAAAAAGATCTCACTCCGCGTTTTCCGCCCTTCTCGAATATTTCGAGGTGTACACAGCTTTCATCACGCAAACATCAGAGTGAATTCGCCGACCCCCGAATGCCTTTTACACTCCAGCTAATCTATGAGCACTAAAGGAGTCGAATGTGTGACACAGTCACTGTTTAGCTCTGAACAAGAAGATCCAGCCGCTGTGTTTTTAACCCGAGCGTTCCGTTCGACTGATACAAATGAAATAAATGGCGTTTGTTAGTGCCCCTGATTTCACGTCGTTTTGACATGTTTGGTACATTTGTTTCTACCAATGCGGATTTTGGGCATAAGGTCCATTATCGTGCCTTATAATTATATATGTATGAACTGAACTCGTAAAATCTCACAAAATTTGTTCTCATTGGATAATGCATCATTCATAAACATTAGTACATATCAATTAGAAAACGCGATTAATTCCTAGTTGATCACTGAAATGAATTGAAATTAGAGTTCTGGGAATCACACATTTTCGATTCGATTCGAATCGAATCACAAATCCATTCAGGTCTATTATTCAAAATCGAATCGAACATCGAATCGAATAAGTGATGTCTAGAAGATGACCCATTGAGTGAAGGGTGTGGGGGTGGGTACTGTAAACCTGATATGTTGGCCTAATTCTCAATTTGTAAAATATTCGTCGAAAGTATGCCTTGATGATGTAGCTGGAATATTGCCCAGTAGGGGTTACAGTTCAAAAACAGAAACGAGAGTATGAATTGCCAGTACTATGTACTGCACAGAACTAACCGCAAGCAACAGCTCACCATCGAGATTGCTTGGAAACATTAAATTTGGTTCAAACAGTGGTAGTGACTGGTGAGCCTGGAATCAGCATGGGTGGCTGCATTGGTGCAGATGCTATGTATGTTACTATAACGAAAATTACACCAAGTCTTCACTTTCAGCATTATTTATTTTTGTATGAACGGAACTCGTAAAATCTCAATTCTCGCTTGATAACGCATTGCCAATGAACATGTGCACACATCAATTAGAAAGCGCGATTAAGTCCTGGTCGGACATTCGATGGTATGGATTGAAATTAGGTTCGTGCGAATCACACTTTTTGATTCGAATCGAATCTTGAATCGAATCAGGTATAATATTCGAAATCGAATCGAACCTCAAATCGAATCAGATGGTGTCCAGATGGTGACCGATTAGGGGAAGGGGAGATGCTGTAAACCTGATTTGTTGTGACTGTGATGGCTCAAGTCGCGGCTGATAGAATATTCCAGCTACGTCATAAAGCATGATGTAGCTGATATATTACCCAGTAAACGTTAGTGTTCAAAAACAGAAAACGAGTACGTAAATTACCAGTACTATGTATTGCACAGGAGTAGCCGCTAGCAACAGCTCCTCGTCGAGATTGCATGGAAACTTTTCTCCCATCAGTGGTTGTGACTAATGAGACTGGAATTAGCATGGATGATGACGTGGGTGCAGTGGCTACTATTGTTATTATAGCGGAAATTACACCAAGTCTTCACTTTCAGAATTATTTATGTATTATTTCCCTCTGAACTATGAGACGACGAATATGACTGATGCCAGGCTTTATTCCAGTGACGGAATTCGAAGGGAAGGAATCGGGAAGTCAGTTTCGAATCGAACCGAATACCAACTTGATATTCGAAATCGAATCGAATCTCGAAGCTTCGAAGGGCCCTAATTGAAATGAAACAATTACCCTTTAATTAGCACAGTTCTTGGATGACACCTGTACAAAACACATCTGCTAATAAAAAAGTGTCAGTTTTTGGCTAAGCAATAGCTTATGTCCCCTCATTGGCAAGAGCTCGTTGCGATTTTTTTAAATGATCTTCTTCATCACTCAACAAAAATGGTTGCACCTTGTGTGTCCCGGACCCTCCTATCGGATTGATCACAGTTCAGCCAAATGGGAAAACGTTTGATTTTTCAAATGGAAAGAATGCTGTTACGCTGTTACTTTGCATCTGAGCGATCAATGGCAGACTTTGCCGGTATTTCGAAATGTCCTCTATGTGGACTACTAATGGCCGTCCACATACGCCTTCCGCACAGAGAGCATATAGATATATCGGTAGTCTATGCAATCAAATCCATTTCGCCTTTTGCTAATTTTCAAGAAATTGTTTGCTTCAAAGATGTTAGGCTGCATTGATTTGGGGCCCTAGGGGTCCCGATCGGGGGGGGGGGGCACCGAAAGGTTCCTGCGTGGACCATACAGTTAAAACTAGAAGTCCTGTCACGAAATGTGCGCTTATCTATGATTAATTGTGCGTAGCAATTGCGCGCAGTTGTCATATCGAATGACACCCAAAGCACGGCAGGTTCTCCTGGTTACTCACAGCAAACACAGGCAATGTTTCTGCCAGTGGACCTCCGGGTTACCCGAAGGTCCATTGGCTGAAACACTGCTTGTGCACAGGCCATATGTACAGCATTTGATAGACTTACTATGGTTATAACGCGTAGATTAATGCACAGATCGACGTGTTATTTGCGCGCATTTCATGACAGGACTTCTAGTTTTAACTGTACGTCCAATCAGCCTTAGGTATAACAGTAACACATGTCCATGGCGGTTTAGTGTTTTTTTTCCAAGAACAGATGTCAGACGCTGGCATAATTATGAACAGATCCCATGAAGATAGTGTGTTAAAGATAACAAAATACTAAACGACGGGTTTTGCTAACAGCACTTCCTGGTGATAGTCGTAGTGGTAGGTAGGAGTTTAGTAATTTGTTAATTTCTTGACATTGACAAGAATAACGTGTAAGTGGCTGTTTACAGACACTGTTTAAAACACTGAAAAACATCTTGCGGTGAAGGTATGCCGCGGGAATGTTTATTTTTATTTCACTTAAGTAGAGCGACATTTGTCCGACATGTTGGTGCTATGGCTGTGTAAGTCGTAGTGTTTATAATTTATTTAAGATGTTATGTAATATATGATAAATATTACACGGCACGAAGTTGAGTATACAAATGTAGTGGACTTCGAATAAGATAAGCACTCGCAACTGAGACGCTGTGGAGTAATTCGGTACAGTACAGTCGCCTCGGACTTGTCGTAATCCACAGGTGGGCAGTGATGTCTACGCATGTAATAAAAATTATTATCAGCAAAATTGTAATTCATTAATTCAATTGTTGATGATCATTCCTATAATCAGTGTTTGGAATCTAATATTACTGCGTGCGTGGGAATATTGCAAGCCTATTGAAAGTTACCAGTTCACGGCGGCCCCAGCAATGGACCATCAGCTTAGCGTTGTCAACAACATGCCGTGCACTGATTATTATGTTATATCTTACCTCCTACACGTATTTGGGAATTGGTTCAAAGAGGTCACATGCAGACTGCATATAAAACCATATACTGCCTGTCAACATCAATAAACGCTGACAGCGATTGGTAATCTCCCCTTTGTTCATTGATTATTCAAAATGGCGACAGCCGATAAACGCTTCAAGTTGAAAGTTTGCGTGTTGGAAGCCCATATTTGGTCTGAAGTGCAGGTTAGGCGACTTAAAAGGTTTCATATTCCGTGGATGTGTGTCATGTTACCTTCGAAATGAAACTGTTTGGTATGTATGAATTTGCACTCACTCTCCCATAAATTGTAACAAGGCAAAGACACGTGAACACATTGTGAGAATTCTCTCATTTAATTTTAATCGCTGTTGTTATTAGTTCTGTGCATCGATGCAGCAGTCGGTAAGATATATTCGTTACACAGTTTGTTGGTGGCTTAATATGGTGCCTAATATGGTGTCAGGTAATTTCAGATTGGACGAGAGCGAAATATTGGACGAGAGCTTCGCTCTCGTCCAATATGAAATTAACTGACACCATATATACCATATTAGGCCACCAACAAACCGTGTAACTAATAATATCGAACAATCAGAGGAAGAAACTTGTTACTCATCAGGATTCCAAACCTAATGCCACTGCATAATGCCAAAGACCATGCCCAAGACCTGCAATTTCATTCATGTTCCGTCAGTCGAATTACCTGACCAATGCTATTCACGTTTTATCATTTACACTTAAACATATCTTACTAGTTTTTTAAGAACTTACAAATGTTGCTATCTAGTCATGTAGAAAGTTTCCAGACACATAAGTTGCGGCGATGAAAATATTATCGTGTATACATCCCTGACTTTTATCGTCAGGAAACTGATGAAGTTATAAGCCTTGAAATTATTGGACGCGCATGAAAAGTCAAATTAAGCAAGGAATTGTTGAGAAAACACCTGTGATATCGGTAGATAATAAAAGCAAGCTTCCCTTTGTTACTGTTAATAAACAAAAACAACAGACAGCTTTTGGAGCTGTATGTTTGTTTCGTTTATTAAAAGTAACAAAGGGAAACCTGTTTTTCGTGGCAAGCTAACCAGAAGCAACTAATTCACAGATAATCTGTCATCAACAATATATATTAGCTTCACACCTCCCAACACTAAGTATCCATTTTGGCTTATTGATTGGCGAATGTGTTTTTCACAGTAATTTGCATGTTTTTATCCTTCCCAGGAAATAAACTAGATCGAGTTATTTGTGTGCAAAGCACACAATGGTGTATCCCCGCATTTCCTTAGCAACACCTTAGTCTTAACGTTTCGAATTAATACCCTATGAGCCTTCCGATGAAAACTGATTTTCTAACGATAAAAGTCGTTCCACTGGAACCACCAGGGGCAAAATCAAAATTCTAAAATCTTCATGCACATCTAGAGACGTTACCTGAACACATTAGCATAGTTTAAACGTTTCGAATTAAATACCCTAGGAGCCTTTCGATGAAAACTTATTTTCTTACGATGAAAGTGATTCCACTGGAACCACCGGGGGCAAAATCAAAATTCCAAAACCTTCATGCACATTTAGAGATGTTACCTGAACACATTAGCATAGTTTAAACGCTTCGAATTGAATACCCTAGGAGACTTTCGATGAAAACTGATTTTCTAATGATAAAAATGGTTCCACTGGAACCACCGGGGGCAAAATCAAAATTCCGAAACTTTCATGCACATCTCGAGATGTTACCTGAACACATTAGCATAGTTTAAACGTTTCGAATTGAATACCCTAGGAGCCTTTCAGGGTGTGACGTACGGACGGACGGGCGGACGGACGGACGGACGTACGGACGGAGATCACGACAATGTCCCAGCATTTTTGAAAATGCGGGGATAATTAGAACATTTTGTCTCCTAGATTTTTGTATTAATTGAACGACCAGTGTCGACATTACTTGTCACAATAAGTACAATGGTGATATAATGAACAGAAAAACAGTTACAGAACTTCAAAAGATGGTGAAAGCGCCGTTTTCTAAATTTTAAATGGGCTTCAACAGAGAATGACAAGTCAAGCATTCAAACGAATTGGAAACAAAATTGTAAAAGCCCCGCTTCTGTATTGTTGTACAGCTTTACAGGAAAATGCCACGCGCTTGTGAACGTATGCGCGCATCAATTTTACAGTTAAAACTAGAAGTCCTGTCATGAAATTCGCACAAATAGCACGTTGATATGCGCGTTAATGTACGCGTTATGGCCCAAGTAAAGCTATCAAATTCTGTACATATGGCCTGTGCACAAGCAATGTTTCAGCCAATGGACCGCCGGGTAACCCGAAGGTTCATTGGCAGAAACATTGCATGTGTTTGCTATCAGTAACCAGGAGAACCTGCCGTGCATTGGATGCCATTCGATATGGCAATTGCGCGCAATTCCAACGCGCAATTAAGCCTAGATAAGCGCGCTATTCGTGACCGGACTTCTAGTTTTAACTGTATGTGTAACGTGGGCGGATCTGTGTCGCCGGGTAAAGGGTTAATACGAAATGGTAGTTGCAACCGATCATTCTCAAGTGGCTTATAATCCGTTTCGTAAGATGCCAATTTGTTTATATATTTGTATTTAAGGTGGCATTTAATATATATTGCTATACATTCATTACAATACTGTACACATTAGGTGATATCCACCAAGCTCTCAGGCCAACAGTCTAATTCTGTTTGAAATTTAACGCTGTTCTGGGCTGTTTATTTAGCCACTTCTTGCGGAAATGTGCGCGGAGACGACGATTAATGTAATTTTATGTGTCTCTACTTTCAAAGAAACACGGGTATGACGCAGTTATAGATATTCCAATCAAAAATAATTTAATTCCTCTTGAGAACATCACGATATTTACATAAGTTGTTGAACAATCCGGCGTAATCACAACACTACGGCGGTGGGGAGACTTCATTTGGGATTGTAATGTCCTCAAAATGTCGATCACATCAAGTGTTGATTGAGCAACATTTATTGCATTGATTCACAGAGATGAACGTTTATGAATTCTTTCAGCTTCAATCGCCCGGAAGATATCAGTTGGTCGGAAAAGTTTTTCAAACCAACTGAAAAAAATCCAGACGACTGAATCTCAACATTGGGCATAACATATTTGTGAGTTAGACTGGTTCTAGTCCATAACAGCGTGGACTGTCTTATAGAATTATACTGGTGGCCTGAGAGTGGACATCCACGTGTCGGTTCCGGGATCCTATTTTATCTGTACAACAGCACTCTTGTATTTTTTTTTTAATACAGTGAACAAACTTGGCTCCATTTCTCGAGATTGTATCGGAATTGCAATATTAATAATGTCAATGGAATTCGGGAATCCTGGTTACCAATTTGCATTATAATTTAACATCGTTAGATGGAATTTTCAGTGGAATAGAATTAACATTATATCTGTTGTATATCGAAGTTAAAATAATTTACACATTAACCGCAATGGAACAATAAATCTCACTCGCCTGTCGTAAACCGTGCTAGTCCTAGATTCTTAAGGTCGAACATATAGTTGTCCAAAGGACAGCTGTTGACCCACAAGCCATGCATACCGGTTCCGATGTATCTCGCAGATAACCAGGTTTAATCATATGATTAATAAAATATCTAACTACTGTAGCATCAGCCTGAAGCCTCATTGTGAAACTACAAATCGTACTATGGCAATGAAAACCGATATTTAATTCTATAGAATAACAAAAAATCTTCCTATCTTGCCTCCAAAATATAACCAATGACCCGTCATTTGAAGGAGTTGGACGCACCACATGACCGATATATTAACATATTTGGGCTTTATTCTGAAGTGCAGGTACCACAGCTTGAAGGCTCATATTCAATGCATGTACTTTGTATTATGTTTGAAGTGATATTATTTAATCTGTAAGGGTTTGTCTTTTTACAATTTATGGGAGAGTGCCCATAGGCACTCTCCCATAAATTGAAACAAGGCAAAGACATGTGTACAGGATTTGAAGGCCAAAAATAATTTAGCACTCTACCAGTTAAATAAAAGATTAAGTACAAGAGGACTAGACGGTTAGTTGATTTGTACAGTTGTATCCTATTTTCAAGGTTAGTGTCCAAATTAACTTTAAATTATATTTTGTTCATGACCATCACTCTCTAATTCCAGCTGCGTGCGCTGGGTTTATTTCTAGTTTTACAAAATAGATACCAAGCGCCATTACTATAAGACTTTTACAATTGCATTTTCTAGAATTATATTATCTGTCTATTGGTTCTCGTCAGATCACCGAAGGTAAGCAACGTCCAGCCCGGTTAATCCTCGGATGGGTGACCGTCTGAGCGATCGATTCGGACTCTCGCGTTGTGTCCTTGGGTAAGGCACTTAACCCCGATTGTCCCCATGGGGGCACGACGACACCGTGTACTAAGGCGTACTGCACGTCGATGGTACGCATGTCTTCAACCAATCTAGCCCTGCCTGTGCTGCAGTGCGAAGTTAAGATGTTGGGGAGCTGGCAGCAGCTCGTCGTTGCTCGGTGGTTCTCTACGGGTACTCCAGCTTCCTCCACCCATAAACTTGTCACGGTCATGATTAGCCATTGTGCACAAGTATGTGACCTTAAACACCAATAAATAATAATAATAAATAATAATCTGTCTATTAAAGTCCTAAAACTGACTAAAATGAATCATTAGCGTTTTAAAAGATATGGCATTTGTCAACTGGCAGATCGACAGATCTTTTAAAATGCTAATGGTTCATTGTAACCCATTTAATTTCATAACTAGAAAATATAATTCTAGAAAATACAATTGTAAAAGTTTTATAGTAACGGCTCTTGGTATCCAAGATGTTTAACTATGCTACATATAAATCAATACTCAATGTTAGCCGATGGAGAAGCTTAGACCACCCGGAAGGCGTTTATTTACATACAATTTGTTTGGTATTCAAAGTAAAACAATGTACATAAGCACTTGAAATCTACAGTAATATGATGCTTCTATGCCCTTCCTTGACATACAATGCTACCCAGGAAAAAAATAGAGATATAATACCTTTGTTATTTTAAAGGGGAACTTCTAAAAACCTGTATCCATTAGCAACTGCGAAATGGTATCAGAGAAGTTATTTGACTTATAACTAGAAAGCAATAATTAAAGTGAACAAGAAACCTCTTCACCTAGAACTTGCTCAGCTAAAATCAATGAATTCGAAGTAGACTGGTCTGAGCAATGACGAAGGCTAGAATTGAAAATACTAATTCCCCCCCCCCCCCCCCCCCCCCGTCTTCTTCAGGCTGTCGCATGAACCAAATCTGAAACAAACTATTGGCTCTTCCAATAAACTGTTTTTAAAGTCACTGTTTTCTAATTAGCTAACAATTTCCGAATTTTCTCATTGGCTCAGGGTACCAAAATAAATGAACCAAACGTTCAACACAACGTGAAGACAAATGTTTTCGCTCTTCTCTGAAAAGCGGGGAAATAATATTACCCTACACCGACAGCTTTCTATTATGATGTTCTGGTATTGGCATTACTGGAATATTATATGCGTTCGCAGAAAACGTGACAACATACCCATGAACTAATTGTCATCTTGTTCATGTTACAGGTGAATTAAAGCGTCAGCATTTACCCACAGAAATAAACAAGATGTTACTTGCAACACTTTTGTTCGTGTTTTTGACATTCGTTTCCGGACAAGAATCTGAACTATTGAAGGGGTACAGAGTATATACGACAATACAGAATACTGAACTAGTGAACACCAATTCAAACGTCAGTTTACTAGAAAGTCGTCAAGCAGACAGTGTGATTGATTGTAACAGAAGATGTGTACACTCAGACGACTGTTTGTCATTCTTCTTTGATATGAACAATCAAGAATGCCACCTACACGGTAGAACATTAAATGTGACTGCCAATGACTTCGTAGCAGCAGAAGGGTATCGCTTTTATGAGCTCAAAAGAGAAAGTAAGTTTTATATATTCATATTTCTTCAGCAAAATATGTTGCTCCTCAATCTGCCCAATAATATGCGCTCTCAATCTTGGACATGCATGTAAGAGCGTGGTCTGAAAGCCGAAATTTATTTATATATTTTTTATTTATTTAATTATTTATTTATTAGGGATTAACGATACTTCTACAGCCAGGACAGCTGGTGTCGGACAGTTTTACGGGTGGAAGAAGCCGGAGTACCCTTAGGGAACCAGCAAGCAACGGCGAGCAACTGTCAGACTCTTTATCGTACCAAATCCACACAAGAGGGGTTAGGATTGTTTGAAGACAAGTGCACCATCGACGTGCAGTAAGCTTTAGTACACAGCGCCATCGTGCCCCACTTGTGAAATCGAGATCATATGCCTTGCCTAAGGACACAACGCAGTTACCCCGGGCGAGGATCGATCCGTGAGCCTCTGGGTTCGAAGTCCAATACCGTAACCACTAAGCCACCGCACCCCCTAATCATCTAGAATGAAACATGGATTTTACGGTTCCTCAAGCACGTTGATTTTGTGTCCCACCGTATTTCTAAAGGCACCACTAGGAGCTCGTCCGAAATACGTTTTTTTCCGGCTCTATCACAAACTGTGATTAAAGACGAAACCGGTGCTCCTTCAGTGGAATTTCTTCGAGAGCCGCCCTACATTATATTAGTAAGTAACTATTTAAACGTTGTTGCTTGATTAGTTTCATATCGGCCGAGATATCAGCCTGAGGTAACTTTATATCAGCCTGATATCGAAGGGGAAGGCTGACGTGACGCTAGCGAGGACTGATATCTCGACCGATATGTAACTAACAAAGCAATTACCTCTTTATCATCAAACGAACACAAATAATTAAAAAAGCCAGATCTGTTACAGTTTTCTGAGAGTGATATGGTTCCTCATTCTTTTCACAGAAGTCCGAAGTTTCCGCGTCTCTTAGTTGACCTATCCGAACGTCGCGGCTTCCCAAGTGCCGCGTCGTTCGGATAGCCGAAATGTCTCTTTTTCCACTACGACGAATACCCGCTTACAACTCTGTTTCTTTAAGTTGAATTTTCTATACAGCGCCATCATTTCACCACTTCATCCACTAAGTCATTACTTATTACATCATTAATTCCTCATCACACAAACTCTGCTTCAAATCGTTTGAAACCGCATTTGTTAACAGGAAATTCTGGGAAAGAAGATCACATCTAATAAATAACGTTAGATATCACAATTGGTTAGTTTCATATCGGCCGTGATATAAAGACATCAGTAACTTCAGATCAGCTTTCGACCTTCGGTCTCTGGCTGATTCGAAGTTACCTAGGGCTGATTTCTCGGTGAATATGAAACTAAACAAGTAATAACCTCTGAAGGTGGAGCCCTAGGGTGGCGAGGGTTAGACTTTCTCTTCGAGATTAAGATCACTGGGGTGTGTTAACTGTTGAGTATAACTCGACTAATATACAAGACGAGATTAAATTCCATTTAAAGTTATTTTGGGAATATAGCAATAGATCTTAATGGAAACAAGGTGCCAATCAGAATTAATCATACTTCACAGTGTTGGTATTGTCTCCAAAATAGCAACCGTCAAAACAAACATTTGCTAACAAGAAAAGAAGCTCTGAATAAATAGAGGATATGGAATGAGTGTTTTTCTCATATAATATTTATGAAGCGAGTCTAAGAATTGTCCGTTTTGGCGAGCCTTTGGCGAGCCCAAACTGACAATTCGGACGAATTTCATAAATATTATTAGAGAAAAACACTCATTTCATATTCTATTTATCATAAGACACACACGCACGAATTAGCCACTTAGTATGACTTTTTAACCCATCACCTAACTTGAGTTGCAGACGGCACTTGGAAAAAACATCATCATATAACTAAAAAATTTCATTTTTTTTCCAAACCATAGGCTATGACCCCCCCCCCCCCCCCCCCCATTGGAACGAGCCCGTCGAGCTCGTTCCAATGAGAGGGGGTCGTAACCTATGTTTTGGAAGCAAAAAAGTTAAAATATAAAAAAATGAATGGCGTTTTTCTTGTAGGTAAAAGATAATACAATTAATAACATTCCTCAGTTTGTTTTGCATTGAATTTAATGTTGATTAAAAAGTGGTAATGTCACGAGTGAATTATGTCACTTCAATAGTAACTTTGGAACGACTGACGTATATAAGCCATGCCCCCACCGATTTGTTGATGTTTTGTTTTCCAGTTCCACATCAGTTAATTAAAATGAATTTTCCTTCTGAATATTTTTAAAAATCCTTTCTTTCCCCTATGGACAGGTTCGTGAGCACAGTTGACAAAATCTAAATAGAAATGTTTTACCTTATGGCTGAATGCCATTCCCCAAATGCGACTGGGACGCCACATAAAATAGTAAAATATCGAACGAAAGTCACAAAAATAAAGCTGGGCTATGTCCAATCGAAGATTTGACACAGAAAGTGATGTATTCATACGCGCTAATTTCAGAAGTATTTCAGAGTTGCATTTGCGAATATTTTGTGTTGAATTATTTTTAATGAAAGACATTTTGGTCTAAAACGTCATTTACTAAAGAGAGTGACCCATTCTTACGGCAAGTTACGGTATATAATTCGCCTCGAGACAGGACTATTTCGTATTTCCTTCCTGCTAATTTTAGAAATGTTTCTGTGTTAATACTAAATTGGATTATATCTGACAATAGTTTGGGTTGAATTATTATAGTAAAATACCTCTTTATTCCAAATGTCATGTAATAAACAGAGTAATCAATTTGTTTTGAGCGTTACGGTAAATAATTCATCGAGAGACGGGACGTGAGTAAATCACTCGGGCTACGCCCTCGTGATTTACTCACGTCCCGTCTCTCGATGAATTATTTACCGTAACGCTCAAAACAAATTGATTACTCTCTATATAACCCACCCTAAATAGGACAGATAACGTAAATTCTCCCTACTGAAATTATGCAAATGTGACCCAGTTGTATTTTGTTTAGCCAAACAAATTGTCCAGTTTTGGAATTGACCAATGAAAACTCCCAACTCTAAGTATGCAAATTATGAAAATGTGGCCCAGTTGTATTTTGTTCAGCCAATCAAATTGTCTAGTTTTGAAATTGACCAATGAAATTGGCGGAAAACAAAATATCAAATGTTTTAAAGTGAACAAAACGGACGAGTGATATGATACATATAGATTATACCAGGAATGAAAACAATCTTTAATATGACTATACATTTAAGTGAAATTATTTGAATTGGGATCAGGTGATCAGCTACAGCTAATAGAATGGAAACTCTTCACAACTTCGGTTTTACGATTACGCCGTGCTGTTCCACCAATTGTCGTAATATCTTAATCGTTTTAATGTGAATTTGATACCTATTGACAGGAAAATCTACAACTGGAAAACGAAAGAATACATATACATGTACATCAGTTAGAGTCAAGATACGTCACATTACATTGGCGGTAGTCTGAAAAGTGGGTAAACAAACTGCCCATTAGATCAAAGGATTTTCTTACATACTTTGACTCGTGGGTTGATAACTTATGATTTAATAGGATCCCGGTGCCCTACTCTACAGTTAAAACTAGAAGTCCTGTCACTCTATTGTGCACTATTATGAAGTAATAGTACGGTGAGTAAGTGCGGTGTTGTCTCTGCAAATCCACACCATTAGCGTTAATCAATTTGTTTAGAAAAACAACGTACCCAACGCTGTACAATTCTAGACTAGTAAATAGAACCCTTAACATCATTCCTTACCTCTTCTGGGATATATGTACATGCAATGACGGAAATAGATGTTAAATTGCGACTGTATATACAAAATGAAAACAGTGGATTACCACAGAATCGCAGCGCTTTACATTTTCCACTCGAAAAGTATTTATAATTGTCCATAGCAGTACACGAATCACTTGATAACATTCATTACATGGATCACGCATGCAATCTGGGGTTCCTCTATGATGAAAGTTTGCAAGTGCTTCTTGTGTTTTGTCCGCAGAAAAGGTCAATTACTAAGTGAGAAATCTATCCCACATCGATTGAGTAGTAATCCACTTCCCATATACTGTAGTCTCAATATTTTCTTTCTGTTTCATCGGTTCAGTTCGTGATTTCACTACCGACCTCGCTAATAGCGCATTATATAATGATCTGCACAGCGCCAACGCTGTTGTGTATGTAGTTCAGACTTCTTCATTCTTTTGCAGTTAGAACAGTTTTATCTAACGACCATTTTCAGCGCTAGTTGTGAGAAGACGCCTAGTTTCAACTGTAGGAGTGCAGCCGCAACGTGGCACTGCATGACTGACTTTACTTATTATCTTGTTAAAGCAATCGAATATCTTGTTAAAGCATTGTCTTTATCATGTTAAAACAATTTAATATATTGTTAAAACAACTTAAAGTTGGTATAAATTTGTTTGACATACCAACCAAATGCCACCATAGAAACCACGATGGCTGCCTGTAGCATACAAAATGGACCACGGAAACACTACAAACACGCATGTGCACCGACGCCACGTATCACAATAATAATGTCACAACATGACCGTGCCCAGGGTTACCATGACAACCAAATATGACGTAACAGGGTGATTTGAGTATGGCGTCACTTGAGATCCTCAAAAGAAGGGGAGGGGTTTAAAACCACATTCTATACTACTTATGTGATAGTGCCTACAAGTCCAAGTAATAACTGTTGAACATAAGATATCAAGAAAATAGTGCAACGCAAAGCATTGCATATGCCCCCTCCCACAATATGCGAATATCCATTCCCTCAGGCAGATATATCACCACACCAAAGGACACCAAATTCCAACAATCGATGCCAGAGTGCTAATGGAAAATGTTCATATGGAGGGTGTCGTACGTGCAACATTACAATGGCAATAGCCCTGGTCTTTATGCATGGACTGAACCAGCAAAATATGGATGTCTTTTCTCTCCTACGTTAGTCTCTCACCATTCCAAGGGATATTAAAGTCTGCACACAAACGACTGAGTTAAGTATAATGTCAGGGTCACTTCTTGCCATTTAGCGCATTCTTGTGCAGGTTCTCATCTGAACTCATCAGTCACGTGACGGGGAGGGGGCCTTGTGGGTGTTGCAAATGTAGCGCACGTGAGTGGCCATTTTGTTAAGACATTCCGATTGTGACACATGGTCTCACTTCGCATGCGCAACTCATGTTTCTAGGGTGACGGACTGTAGCATAGTACTCTAGTTCTATAGTCACCTTGGTTACCAGGGGTGGCACATTGTTCCTATGATACCGGATGGACTTCATTGGATATGGGCGTGTTCTGATTGTGTGTTCTATTGTACGGGAGTATGTTGAATGTTCTGGAATGCTCCCGAAGAACTGAAGTCCGCCTTTTGAAGGTTTTTAGTGATCTTCGAGTGCGTTTCTTTTTTACCAAAGAAGCACTATACTAATGTGGTATCCCGTGACCAGGGAGTTGTTTGATTCAGTGGGAGTACTTCGGTGGAGTAGAAGAGCGTTTTACTTGGTGCAGTTTATGCCCGTTTGCAGGCTTTCAACCTTTCTTCTCTCTGATCGACTCTGTCGACTGAAACGGCAGGAACCAAGGAGCAGTCCTTTGGGGGTACTCTTCGAAGGCCTCTTACCTAGCGAGCAAATGAGCCACCGAGGAGCTGCTCAAGGGAGTGACCCCTGGAACGACTCTCTACTCGTCTACCTTTTTGGAGTGTCCCCCGAGCACTGATCACCAAACGCCTAATGATCAGTGATTAACATCGACCACACCGATCATCAATGACTGATCCGTCGAACGAATTTTCGAGCTTGGGGTGGGGAGGCTATGGTTTCTGGGAGAATGAGAAGAGCAACTATGTCGTCCTTGGTCGAGAAGCAGGGGATAGGAGTTCCCGGATCACTAACATAAGTGGGAAGACTGGGGCTTCTGGGATAGAGTCGTCCCGTCATTGATTGGGTGAGGTGGTGGGTCGATGGGTCGATTGGGAAGGTTAGGGCCTCTTGGCCAAGCTCTTTGGAGCAGACCACCATGTCCCATACCGACGTAAGGGAGGCTAGGGCTTCTGGAAGATGGGGAACGAGCACCTGTGTCGCTCGTGACCAACGATTCTGGAGCAGGATTACCAGAGGTGTTCTAGGCCAGGTCACCTTTGGGATAACCTGCATGATAAACTGTTAAACGGACAAGAAATGACCCTGGTGTACTACTGAGTTATAATACAAAACAGTCTAACAGCGTTTTTTAGTGTAACAAGGGTCATACTTTGGTAGAAATGTACGGACAAAAGCCGCGGCATGAGGATATCTTTACCCCCCCCCCCCCACACACACACCCATGCTGGTCTATCACCACACCGAAGTATATCAAAATCCGACAACAGATGCCAGAGTTGTATCACAAAATGTTTGTATGGACGGACAGACGTAGACCCACTACATACCGGGAACCCCGAACCTCTTTTCGAGGTTGACGGCTTAATAAAGGAGATGAACTTTGTGGCTCGTGGAAACTTTCAATTCGACAATATTATATTTCTTCCTAGTCACTTAAAAGTTCTCGATATTCATTGTATATTATCATTGTTATAAACATCTGTGAGTCTATGGAGCTTTAAAATTTAATTGTTTTAACAAGATGAATACTTTGTTTTCACAAGATAAATTAATTGTTTTAACAAGATATTTAATTGTTTCAACAAGATAAATAAATTGTTTTAAATTGATAATAAATTGTTTTAACAAGATAAATAAATTGTTTTAACAGGATATTAAATTGTTTTAACAAGCTCATAAGTGAAGTCAGTGAAGCGGTTCTACGCTACCGTTGAGTGCAGATATATGTAAGCTATGTGGTCATGACCAAGCCACAATTGTTTTAGTTGACGAACCAAAATTAAAAAGAAATGAATAGCACACAGTATTGCAAACCCTCTGGACTGTCAACTCCAAATTTAGTCACAGGCGTAGGAAATATTTGACCAAACTAATTGTGTCGGTAGCAAATGGGGAAAGGAAGTGGGGGTACAAAGTTCGATTTGTGTCGTGAACCTGGAATTCAGAGGGTGCCAATATGTACATTTTCATACCAGACATTAGGGAGGGAGATGAGGATGGAGGGAAGTGACCGCAATTTGCTAAGTGGAGAATCCCATATTTTCTAGAACATCTGGTCACATCCGTATGTACGAGAGAAATGTTCCAGTAATGATTGGGTACAACTTTCGAAACAAACGTTATTATTATTATTAATATAATAATAATAATAATAATAATAATAATAATAATAATAATAATAATAATAATAATAATAATAATAATAATTATTATTATTATTATTATTATTATTATTATTATTATTATTATATTAAATAAACACAAGATGTTTTTCATTGGAATGTTGGTATCAGATAGCCCTAAATTTGTGAAGCAAAGTGTTTTCTATGAAACATGTGTGAGACAGACAGTATCTGAAACACCTAAGATGGCATAATTGTCTACTGCCACACCAAAGGGCATTGAAACCTGCCGACCGATGCGCGGGATAGCATATTCGTACACACAGTTTTCTAATTCTAAAAACAAGAATCAAACTCTGGTAAGTAAACATGTACGAAACTCGCAATATGTGGATATTATTTCCCCATACTGGTTAGTCCCTCATTGTACGAAAGGAGATTAAAATCTGACAAACGATGCTTGAGTTATAATGTAAAACGGTCGTATGGACAGTTTTTCAAAATGTAACAAGAGCCATAACTCTGATGAATGCGCGGGGGACGAATCATGCAATGCATGGAATTCCTTTCGCCTATGCTGGTCTTTCACCAAACAAGAGAACATCAAAATCAGTCAAGCGATGTTGGAATTGTAATGCAAGTTTTTGGACAGTTTTCTAAGTTTAAGAAGAGCCATAACTTGGAGAATACTTGGAGATAAACCAACAGTATGTGGAAATCCTTGCGCCCGCGTTAATCTCTCACCATATCAAAATACATCAAAATAGAACATTGAGTTATAATGTACAAGGGCGGACAGTTTTTTAAGTCTAATATGGGGTGTAATGTTCGTAAAACATGGGTGGAAAAACCCGCAACATGTAGATGTCCTACCCCCGTACTGCTCTATTACAACACTGAAGGATATCAACATCCGATAAATGATATTTGAAATATATAATGCAAAATGTTCGCACGGAAGTACGGACGTATGGAAGTCCAGAAGCAGGGATGTATTCCATGACTATACGCCCACGGAATCCTCCCACGGAGGTCGGGTCTAAATAAACGTCCAACCGAACATTAACGTGAATCTAACCGGAAACAATCCATATTTTGTTTCCGACAAACGGATGTACGAATCTGCAAGAAAACGTGGCGTAGATTTTTAAGCAGGATGGTAAAGCAGGATTTGTGTGGACTCATACAGATAACAAGAGATGTTTTAGCTGATACACTTCCGGATTCAACTCCGAGGTCCATTAGTTGAATCACATAGCATTTACCTCGTCTGAGTAGAAACTTCACTCAGTGGCATTCGTTTGCGGTAAAGTCTAAACAGTTACAAATTTGTTTCGCAGGCACTTCCACATGGTCATCTTGTCTGCCGAGTGCTCTCTTTTTATAACCAATTGAAAACTTGAAAAAATAAAAATTAAATGGGTTATGTCTGATATTTTGCCCAAGGTAATAAATTTGATACATTTGTCACTTAACTACAAAGCTTTGCAAGGCCAAAGCATTGCAAAGCCTTGTGCTTAAGGGATAAATTTATCAAATTATCTTGCACATAAGGGACTAAATACACCACCATCCATGCTATTCTGTAGATTATGAGGTCTAAAACATAAAACAAATCAAGAACATGAATTTTTGATGACAAAGAAATAATTATAAAAATAAAAAAAATCCCCGCCCACATGCAGTTTTAGAAAAAAAAAACAGGCCGGGAAACGGTAGATCTACTTTGTGGAGGCTGATACACGTACTATACAATTCCAAAACAAAATAAAATCACAAACGCTGAAGAGACAATCGTTATTGTGATATTCACGAATAAAAAAAAACACTTTTACTCACCTCTTATTTGACATGAAAGTGTAAAGCTGTGTTCTTGTGTTTGCAATATGAGACACATAATCGATTAGTTGTAAAAAGATACACTCATTGCCATTCTCTGACGTGCCATTTTGATAGAAGATGCCATTAATTCAAATATCAAGCACCCTTCAACATCGCAAATCATTATGTGTGGCTCACAAAAGGCACGACCTGCCAGGAACCAATACTATAAACTTTTAAAATTGTATTTTATAGAACTGTGTTTTCTACCTATTAATATAACTGACAAAAATGAATCATTAGTATTTTGAAAGATATGGTAAATTGCCACATCTTTGAAAATGCTAATATTTCATTTCAGCCCATTTAACGTCATAACTACAGTTAAAATTAGAAGTCCTGTCATGAAATGCGCACAAATAACGCGTCGATTTGTGCGTTAATCTACGCGTTATGACCATAGTAAGACTCTCAAATTATGCACATATGGCCTGTGCACAAGCAATGTTTCAGCCAATGGACCTCCGGGTAACCCGGAGGTCCATTGGACGAAACATTGCATGTCGTTGCTATGAGCAACAAGGTGAACCTGCCGTGCTTGGGATGCCATTCGATATGGCAATTCCTACGCGCAATTAACCCTAGATAAGCGCACAATTCATGACAGGACTTCTAGTTTTAACTGTAGAGAATACAATTCTAGAAAATACAGTTGTAAAAGTACAATATTGGAGCCTGGATGGAGAATGAAGAGTAGGCGTGATAACGTTATTAAATATTAAATGTTATTTTCACCATGCCGACATCTCTACCGCAAACTCCCACCAAAAATGTTATAACAAAATACGAACTATTAAACATATGCAGTGCAGCCGCCGTGGACTGGCTACTTTCCACGGGTGGGTAATATTTCAACGGACGGAATAATATTAGATTCCAAACACTAGTTTATTTTAAACATGTTTTATTTGCTACACTTATCGCAAATTGGATTGGAGGACAAGTGCTAAACACTTAGTTTACCCTCCTCTCCTACAAATTTGAAATATATAAATTGCATGGCAAACAAAAACATTTAATAACAAAGTAAAATTGCTGTTTTACGAAAATAACAAAACAAACACTAATTATAGGAATAATCATTAAAGTTGCTTCATTAATTAAAATTTTGCTGACGGTGATTTACCTGATAAACGCCTACGTGGACATCAATGCTCACACAAGTCCACTACGGCTGTACCATATCAGGTGTATTTATTTTAGCAATTTGTGAATGTGCAATAAAATGTGATGTATTTTGCGAAAGTATTAATCACGCACACGTTTCAGACCAGATATATTATACATGCTCCACTACGAGGCTCCATAGGCGTCGTGAAGATTATCGATTAGAGAGGTGTGTAAACATGATTTGAACCAACTGTTGGGTGCAGCGCAAGTTCGGTTTGACGAATATTCCAGCTACATTTACAGTTAAAACAAGAAGTCCTGTCATGAAATGCGCACACGTTGATATACGCGTTAATGTACGCGTTATGGCCCAAGTAAAGCTATCAAATTCTGTACATATGGCCTGTGCTCAAGCAATGTTTCAGCCAATGGACCTCCGGGTAACCCGGAGGTCCATTGGCAGAAACACTGCATGTGTTTGCTATGAGTAACCAGGAGAACCTGCCGTGCTTTGGATGTCATTCGATATGGCAATTGCGCGCAATTCCAACGCACAATTAAGCCTAGATAACCGCACTATTCGTGACAGGACTTCTAGTTTTAACTGTAATACAGCTAACTGTGTATATCATCCAGGTATGCCTCCGTCGAAGGCATTTCTTGATAGGGCTCTGCAATTTTTTAAGATTCGATTCGATTTCGAATCATACGTAGATGTTCGGTTCGATTCGAAATCGGCCGCCAGATTATTTTCCTCTGCAAATCTTGTTCATGGAAATGTAGTTTGGTATCAGTCATTTTCATCATCTCACAAAACGTGTAGTTCAGTTGGAACTCATACATAAATAATGTTGAAATAAAAGACTGAGTGTAACTTCCAACACATTTAACAGTCATAAATAACATCTTCACTCATGCCACTGGCCATCTTAATTCCAATATCACAAGTCCCTACCACTGTTAAATACAAATTTAAGGTTTACAAGCAATGTCGATGATAAATTATAATCCTATTAGGGTAATATTCCAACTACATCATGAAGTAGTTGGATTATTTTTATCTGTCAGGACGTAAGCCATCACAGTCCGAACAAAGCAGGTTTACAGTACCCCAACCCAAATTGGTTATCATCAAGATGCCACTGATTTGATACAAGGTTTCATTTGATTTTAAGTAATAGATTCAAGTAGTGTGAGTCAGTTTGAGCTTTGATTCAAATCGAAAAGGTGTGATTTGCAAATTTTTCTTTCTAACCCTGAGCTCCAAGTGTGTTATGTTATTTCACGGAGTGGATGAGGCTGATGTCTGGATCATTTAAATGCGCAGTGGAGTAAAAGTATGGAGGACCTTATAGGACATGTAATTTTCGGTTTTAGATGCAAATTTTGGCGATTGGTGGGTAAAATTTGCGTTTGGCCCTTAATATTTTAGAGTTAGCACCAGCTAAGTCTGGGTCATTGGTACAGTATAAAAATATAAGCAGACTATCATCTGAAAAATGAGGTCCCCAGAGGGTGAATTTGCTATGCAGGGTAGCATCACTAAATTTACCCTCTGTGAACCTCAATCTGAATTAAGGTCTCAAACATAAACAGAAAGAGGTACCCAGAGGATAAACTGGCCCACCGTATGGGATAGCTTCCGCAAATTCACTTTCTGGGGACCTCATTCTGCAAATGACAGACTGCTTATTTTCAGACTTCAATATTAATAACATTAAATACATTTATAAATATTTATAAATATATCAAATTACTGATATAGAATTATTTTAAAAGTAGAATGCGTGAGTTGGTCTTAGGGGAATTGGTCTTTGGGGAATTGGCCTCGTGGGATTGGTCTAAAGGGAATTGGTCTAGTGGGAACGAACCATCTTCATCATTTCGCAATATGTATAGTTCAGACAAAAGTCATACATGAATAATGTTGAAATAAAAGACTGAGTATAACTTCCGATATATTAACATAAATAACATCTTCACCTTTGCCACCAGTCATAACAATTCCAATATCACTAGTCCCTGCCAATGTTAAATATGAAGAGAAGGCTTTATCACTTTGAAGGAAAGGAGGAAAAGACAATGAATAATGATGTACAAGCTCATATCTGGAAATTCTCCATCGTATCTTACGCATTTGTTACCAAGACAGATTACTGATATCACACCTTACCACTTAAGTTCTTCAGATAACTTTCGTGAAATACAGTGTCGCACCAGACTCTTTTCTGATTCATTTCGACTTTCGGCCGCGAAATTGTGGAACAGCCTGGGCGCTGACGTGCGATCCTGTGATTCCCCAGGGTCTCTGAAAAAGTTCCCTTCGCGGAAATGACAGGGTGATTCCAGAGTATTACTATGCTGCTTGTAGACCTGGTCAAATACTCCATAGTAAACTTAGAATGAGATGCAGTGACTTGAATGCTCATAAATTCGAACCCTTCTTAACAAACGACCCTTAATGTTCTTGTGGAAACGATTATGTGGATGCAGCTCATTTCATCTCCTGCTGTCTTAACTTTCCTACCCAGCTTCAATGTCTCATCTAAACATTGAGAACCCAACAAACAATATCAGTTATATACTGCACGGTAATCCAGAATGGCCTAATGCAGTTAATCAAAGAGTCTTTGTGTCCTTTCAAAAGTATATTGTAGAAACGAAGAGATTTGAATAGAGGCTATCTCCAACCCATGGGATAAGATACAATAAGTTCATACAGTCACAAATGCACCATACGTTAATTAATCACAGAAGACATTTGGCTTCACACAATGCATCCGCTCATGCACTCTTATTGTTTGTAAGTTCTTCAAAGTAACGGTGAGGTATTCAAACAGGCTTATTGTCTAAACCATTAGACAATTGCACACCGCCAAAGAACGATGGCTGGAACCTAGTTTTTTAGATAGTTCTCATGATTACTTGATTCATCTTCCTTTCGGCAGCAGCATGAAAGAGTGGAACGCACTGCCTACAGTACGGCGAAAATGCTGTGGTTGGCCTCAGAAGACGACTGGCAAGGAATATGTGATGTTGGTTTCTGATCCGTTGTCGGGAGTCGAACCCTCTGCCACCCTGCCTGGCCATCAGGAGTGCAGCATCTTTTTTTTCTCTCCTTTTTTCTTTAAACAACAAAGCGAAATATTTCCAGTTATCACGGATGAAAACATCAGAATAAATAGAATAAAATATCGAATAAATAAATCTGTGCAAGACTAAGATTACTTTTCAATTATTCAACTAGGAAGAATTATCATCATATTCACAATTCATCCATCACAAAGGGCACAAATGAAACGGTACACAAATTTTAAGGCACCAGACGCCGCTGACTTTTCTGTAGAGGATCGAAGTATTTCCAATGTGTGTCTGATTAGGAGTCCAACAGCGGAACCACTAGACCCTTCCATGTCGACATAAAACGATGACTGGAATCTAGCCTTTTAGAAGAAGTTCTCACGAGTACTGAATACAACTTCTTTTCGGCAACAGTGTGAAAGTGTGAAACGCGCTGGCTACAGTACGCCGAAAGTGCTGTGAATAGCCTCAGACGAAGACTGTCACGGGTCTGTGTGTGTGTTTTTTTTTCGAATGACACAATCACGTTTTAGAGGAATTTAGAATGTTGGTTTCTGATCTCCTGCCGGGAGTAGAACCTTCGCCAACCCCGCCTGTGTTGTTTGGGGAGGAGTGCGCTTGCATGTGACGGGGAGGGGCGGTGTCATTGTTCATACCAATAATAAATCAAGAACAATAGTTTAATACAAAACATCATTCGGGTGCAAGTCTAACAGCGCATTCAGTGTATGAAGTCCCCAGTGTCGAGGAAGAATAATAATTTGTGTTTTCAGCTTGCGAGTGGGGTGGAGATGAGGTGGAGGGCTGCGTGAAGCTAATTCCATCAAGATTTTATAATAACAACAGTGGCGCCACAACATATGGATCTAACTGTGAATGGAATAATGATACAAAATATTCGGATTAGAGTTACCTGTCTTGAAAAGTTGCATTTGTAAACTAAACAATATCCGAAACTAAGCAGCCTTGAGAAAAAAATGTTATTCTGAAATCTTTCATCATTGTTGAATATCCCAGAGATAAAAGGGGGATGGGGGATTTGACGATTTTTTAGGCCTAAAAATGCAATTGCCTATTGGTGTGTTTCTGAGGGTATTCCCCGTATGAAATGTGTCCCATGGCCGGTAGTTTCTTTGGTGTTAATTTCCTTTCTTATTTGTTGCATGATCCCAGGTTTTGAGGAAAGAAAATGTTGAACAAATCAAGTCGTATAGCAACTGAATGACGCATGTTAATCACAGAGTTCATCTTAGCGAACATCACTAATTTGTCTTGCTGATTTGGTCTTTTATTCAATGAATGTCGCGATTCACACTTGAAAAAAAAACGTTTGTTTCATCGTCATGGCTTAAACGAGGGCTTATGACACTTTATTGGAACGAGCTTGTTCCGATGAGTGGTCATAAGCATTTTTTTTAGACAAAAAATGAAAAATAGTAATAATTGAATGGTGACTTTTGTGATTAGCTCTGGTCGTTTTTTAACTGGTATGTTAGGTAATGAGTTAATACAGCAACATTGTATGAGTGAAGTCACTACTCGATCTACTGGTATAAATGTTTTGAGACTTGATCAAAGTCTGATCGAGAAAGGTCAACTCTTCCGACCACATTATTGTAAGTACATTCGTTCATTGGGTGCAAGAAGGCGCCATCTGCAATGCTGTAGCATTATAGATGGCGTCTTGGTGGTTCCCAGGCAAGAGTTTATTATGGTTTTCACCTCGTGTGTGTGTTATTTCTATCAATTAGTTTCTGCACATGCGAATGAAGCTTTTTTCGTCTTGCAGGACTGGTTAAAGAAACCTGCATTGGACCCACTGAATGCATTATGCAGGATTCCACATGCTCAAACAATGGAATATGTTCCTGCGAAGCTGGTTACGAACTTCATCCTGTGCAAAAGACATGTCAGACCGGTAAGTGAAATACGGTAGTTCCAAGTGGGGAGATGTTCGTCATAATCTGTGATTTGTTCAAAATCAAGATGATGGAGTTTCTAACCGACTCGTGGTAGATTTCCTTTATTAGAGTCGTTTCTAAATACGGTATAATACAACTTTGAACCCTGAACATTTTTAAATTTTGATTATAGCTGATGACTTGAATAACCACACTGCGACCAAAGATCGAACTATGGGTCCAATGAAGAAGCAAAAACGTTTCGCAGACATTTCGAACTTTGGCTGAAGAGTATAACTAAACTACGGAGTTTAGGATGACGTTCAAGCAGTCGGGTTCTACCACCAGTCGAATAGATTTGTTGCGGAATAGGGTATGATTCAGCTATTTAACAACACAACAACAAAAAAAACACATGGAAGAAAATATTACTCCGAGTCTTTTTGGAAATTTCGCGCGTTTGAAGTCGGGTTCAACCAACAATCGAAGAGATTTATTGCGGTATAGGGTATGATTCAGCTATTTAACAAAACAACAACAACAAAAAAACACATGGAAGAAAATATTACTCAGAGTCTTTTGGAAATTTTGCGCGTTTGTCTATTTGTAAATCCCGGATGAGGACGATTTCCAGCCTCGCAGAAATGCATTTCTGTACGTTAATCCAGTTTTGTCAACACTACTTGGGTCTGATACGTGATGAGTATGCTTTTTCTCTTATTTGCAGGCCTCCAGTCCCGTACACGCTAGTACAATGATAACGCCCAGATGATATTGCAACGAATGGTATAAAAACAAATCATGTAGCTTTATTATGTCATGTGTTAGAACTGGAAAGGCACGAATATGCTACACAGGATTATTAGTGCTGAGATGTTCAGTGGTATGCTGTATCGAATTGAGTTACGGACCTTCAACCAAACAGTGTTGTACGAATCAACGAGAATCGTTACAAAAATATTTTATGGATGAAGTCTTGCAGTACTGGTGTAAGTGTCTGGAGCCTAGATCGAGATCTGATCGAGAAAGGCAACTGTACTGATGATCTGTTTCTTATGTACCTGCCCCTATTGGCGTCTCGATTTTGAAATTTGTCGAATCTATTTTGCACGAAAGCGGAAGACAAACCTTTTTGTAGATGTTGTTTCGGTGGGTTCTTTATCCCTATCCCGGACTGAGTTGACTCCATCTACCTTGTCATCTCGATGTATCTGCCACCAATTTGATGTCGGTTCTACACCATTCGTTGATAAACGAAATGAATTGCATTAGAACATCGCCGAAAGTGCGAAGAATCTTAATTATGTAAAGGTGTGTAGATTTCGTGCGCGTTTTGGAGAGCGGGGTAGAAGACGAGGACACAATTCTCACCCTGTCTCGCTTTCCGTTTTGCGGTATAACACGGCGTTCATTTTGCCAATATGACCGAAATCGTACCAGTATCGATGATAGTTGTTTTTATAAAGAATTATACATGACAATTTGAAAACAGGGTTCATTTTAGAGGTGCTGAACCAATCGTCAATGTGACTAAAACCCTCACCACGTCATCTCGCAATACAACAGCGTGAAATTGGTTGGGAAATATTATTTTTGGAATGCCGCTTCTGAAGTTTTGAATCACGTTTTTTGAAGCGGCTTAGAGGAGATAATTTTTTTCAGAACTTATCGGTAATCTAAGCAATGTACTGCGTGTTTTGGTAATTTTTCAGTTGACCCCCGCATCAATACAAACTATATTATATGCATCCAATTTACACTCACGAATTGTAAGTGGGACCAATAGGCCGCACGGTTAACCTGTCAATAAACTGAAAATGAAAAAAGACTCACTCCAGTTTAGAGTATAAAGTTTCGAAACACAGTAGCTTCCGTTCACATCTTCTGACAGCACATTGCTCTTGAAGCTATGGAGAACGTCACGGTCGTATTCTAAAAGAGTGTGCTCATTTCGTTTCGATATCCCTATGTTATTGTTAGCCCAGGCGCATAAAGAAATATCGCCACGTGAGAAGCGCAATGTTCTGCCTCCCCGTAGGAGATAGAACATTATGGTTCTCACATGTGAGCATGTCCACAGATAACTAATGGGAACGTAATATGTCTGATATTAATTAAATGCGTCATACGCTTAATCAATAGAGAAGGTTATTTCCCTAAACACTAAAAGATACGAGGTGTTCACAAAGGGGGTGTTAGCGGCGCATATAATGGGAAGGCAAGTGCCCTAAACAAATAATGACATGGCTCTAAACAACAGGCAAGGTCATCACTCTAAACAATAGACGTAGTATATATAGGTTTTTTTTCAGTTTTCATGATGATGTAAGTTAGATATGATAACAAGAGACATTGGCAAGGAACAAGAAGCATACAATAGGAAATCAGTAGAACAATGGCAGTCCTAACATCCCTGAATGGATTTAAAGTCCCATATTACTACCACTACCTACTACCACTAATAATACTACTACTGCTACAACTACTTCTAAATGTATATCAGGCAACCTTTGTCATTCAATGCTGTTTATTTATGTAACTTAGTTTGAATGATGTTAGGCATCTGACCACACATTTTACTTATTGGATATGATTTTCTTTCCTAGAATTGCCCATTATCGAGCTAGTTTCATAAACTCAAATGCAGTTTATATATATCTGCTTGGATGTCCCATTGATCCCCTTCTTTTCTTTATATATATTAATGACATAGTTGATGCTATTTTCTGCAATATTTGCCTGTTCGCTGGCGAAACCTCCTTGTACCTTGACGCTGAGGATCCGCCCAGTACGGCCAAGCTCTTAACGAGTGACATAGTAAAGGTCGACAACTAAGCTAAACAATGGCCTGTTGATTTCAACCCAACAAAGATAGAACCCAATATCCACCTCTCAGAAAGTCAGGTACTAAAATCAAAGATGCCGAAAACCAAAAGCCTTTAGGATTAACCATAAATGACCACGTGGCGTGGGGAAACCACAATCCGGAAATAACAACAACGGCTTGGTAATGAATTTCACAATTTATAAAGTACAAATTTAGTTTTGATTATAACATTCTTGAGAAGATACAGTTTGCATCAATAATATGGCCCTTAGTAGAATATGTCAACACAGTCTAGGACAACTGTACTGAGACGGAGTTGACGGAGCCGGAAATTGTTCAAACTGAGCCTACTAGAACAGTGTTCCGTGTATCATGATGCGCCAGCAAAGCCTTGTTATATGCTGAAACTGGATGACAAACGCTACAGACCCGTCGGAAAAATCTAACCCTGCCTGTGCCACGGTTTAGAGTTCAGAGTTACGATATTGGCGAACAGACAGCTGCTCGTCGTTTCTCGGTGGTTCGCTCCGGGTATTCCGGCTCCTCCCACCTGTAAAACTGTCACCGACATCATATGACCCTGGCTGTTAATGTGTCTTTAAACCCTAATGAAAAAAAAATGTTTTCCATCAGCAAATAGACCGAGGAACACATTCCCTATAGGAATCCACAGCCCCATTTCGAACTTTATATCATCTATTAACAGAGACAAATTGTTGATTCTAGGCTTTTTCTATGATCAAGAATCTCGTAAATCTCAAATTCATCACTACAAATTGCGATTAGGTTCTACTAATCTTAACGGCCACCCATTCAACAATCACATGACTAGCTTTCCATTTTTCTGTAGTTGTGGGCCACGAGAAACCTCCCGCTATTTCTTTTTTGAGTGTCCACTTCACTTTCACTTGAGAGCTACAACGCTCCATTCTGTAACAAACAGTGCAGTCTTCTGGACTGGTCATAATACCACGCGTGGGCAGTGATGTCCATGCCTGCGTTTACCAAGTAATAAAAATACCCGGTGCTTTAATAATTACATTTTTGATGCTTATTCGTATGATTAGAGTTTGGAATCTAATATTATTGCGTCCGTGAAAATATTTCCTACCCGCGGAAAGTGACCAATCCACATCGGCAGTAATGTATACGATAGATACCATTATATACTATTAAAAGAAAGTAGGGGATATTTGATAAACGTGATACATATATATTTATATTTTCATTGAAAAGACAGTTGAGTCATTGCTCTGTGGCATCTGGTGATTTATTTCAGCGATGGTTGTGTGTCTGACAAGCACACATTCCACGCATTAGGGTGTAGACGACATGGACGGACAGTCAGAGGATTTACCACAATCAAGCCAAGACAACAATACCTTGTAAATCCTCCTCGGTTCGCGAGACAAGCATACACCTCATCAACCGTCCAATATCAGCTTGACTGATGCTATTCCATTCTCCCTGCAATGCAGCCGCGAGTTCCTGGACATAATAATAATAATTTATTTAACAGTACAAATCCAATACAATTACAATGTGATAAAAATACTATAAATTTACAATTGTTTTCAACCGTTGGGCGATGACATAAGCAGACAATGGTGGCGGGGGGGGGGGGGGGTGATGTTGGCGTTGTCGTAGGCGCCTGCCATGCATATCCCAGACGTGCTCGAATGGTGAAAGTTCTGGACTTAGTGCTGGTCAAGGCAGTATAGTGATGTTCTGCTCCTGGAGGAACTCTGTAGCGATACGGACCCTGTGTGCTCTTGCATTGTCATCTTGGAAAAAGAATCGACGGCCGTGACGTCGGGCAGATGGCAGCACATGAGCTGCTAACATGTTGTCACGATAGCACTGCCCTGTGACACGCCCTTGGATGGCATGTGGTGCTGTTCTAATGTCGAGATTATGCCTCACAACACCATAACCGATCCACCACCAAAACGATCGGTTACTTCATGGTATCGTTCGTTCCGCTGCCGCCGCCACACTCTGTTTCTCCTGTCGTGGAAGTCGAGAGTGAACCTCGATTCATCGGAAAACATGACGTTCTCCGCCGACGATTGTCTCAGCGCTGTCGTACCCCACACCAATTACGCTTTGCTGCGATGTGACATTCAGTCAAACGAGGTCGGGGTTGTCGAGCGTACAAATTCCAGTTGTGCGGGAGATTTCGGATAGTCTGACCACTGACTCGCACATCTGTCGCTCGGTGCAGCTGCTGACCAATTTCTCAGGCACTTTTGTGGCAGTTACGTAATGCTGTGGTTCGGATAAAACGATTCTGGTTGTCTCTCTTGGACGATCTGACCGACGTCTGTCATCAAAATTGCCTGTCTGACGGTGGCGTGACAACAACTTACTAATCACCGATTGAGTAACGTTGAGAATTTGAGCCACTGCAGTCTGTCTGTTGCCAGTTTTCAACATGACAATGGCACGTAAACGTTCGTCACGTGTCAGTTTTCGCATATCTCAAAAGTTACGTTTCGACTAGAAACTATTGATCAGTGAGTTGATCTCAAGAAAGGAACGTCGAGACCTCCGAGAAAACCAGTCCAGTACAAATGAACATTTCAAAACGCACAGCACAGACATTAACGCAGCGACCGGGCGAAAAAACTGCATTAAGTTTTCGTGGGCCGGTGACATTCATGATCCACACGAGACTTGGTAACATATTGATCTGTCCAATCACGCGTATCCAATACCATTTTCCGAAAATATCAATATCAGTTTAGATATCCCTTACTTTTTTGAATATTATACTTTGGCATGGGAATATCTATTACATTACTGAAGTGAACAAAACAATGTTTAACCCTTTACCTAACATGAAAAGCAGACGACACTTGCAAAAAAAATTCTTGAATAATTAATTTTTTTCATTTTTTGTCTCAAAAACATAGGTTATGACCCCTCGTTGGAACGAGCTCGACGAGCTCGTTCCAACGAGGGGTCATAACCTATGTTTTTGAGACAAAAAATGAAAATATTTTGAAAATTAATTGGCGATTTTTGAGAATAGCGCTGGCCGGTTTTGGCCGATACGTTGGGTAAAGGGTTAAATGTTGCCATACCTATTCCCATGCAATTGGTAGATTTAATAAATAGTAAATTGAAGGTAGAGATGCTGGCCTCTATGAACAAGGGACGGGTGGTATCCTTTGTTATGCTACTCATTTCAGATAAGATATCGACCATCAGGGTTTGTCCATCATTGTAAGCTTTTAGTTTAGCCTTAGTTACCTCCTATTTATATTTTTCTTGTTCTTTCTGTTTCGGTCTATACTTGCATATTCAAATACATTTCGATGTGATTTTGGATCGTATAAGGTCTAATGTGGAAATGGTGCATCCAATTCTTGTGTGACAACTCGACAACGAATGTATTATTTCATAACGCGTTGTTTTCATGCAATAAAACATATATTGTTTAAACTACACTTAAACTGATTGGGTCCAGATACTGAGCCATATATGAATGCTGACGCTTTTGAAAGACGCCTTCTACATCCACCTTTGTTTTTGTGCCGGCTTTGTCCGAATCGATTTTCATTTCAAGAGAAAGGTATGTCAACCCAAACAGTATGTTCACCGGCATTCATGTCGACAGCCATTAACTTTCCACCCAACAATGACATTTCTGCCAGCATTTGACATAGAGTATCTGTTCCTATCTTGTCGGGTTTTCATTCATATTCAAACCACTCTAATCTACAATGTCGATTTGTGAGATGCCAAGATATAAGACGGATGGAACAAAAACATTTTCTTTGTTCCAAGCGTTTTAGACAACACTATTTACGGAACAGTAACCATGAGGATAAGTAGACATTTGTTCTACAGTCGAATAATAGTTTGGTAAACACCAGAAAACTGACACTTGTGGTGTAACGATCTATACTGGCTTGACGTTTATTTAACCCCCAGCTAACAATATGTTTTAGTAAAAATATTGCGCTACGTACAATCTAACGCTGAAAGCAACTCATTTAATACAAAATCGCCATTCATCATGGCAGTCATCTGTCTTAGGAATAGGGAGGGGAACCGCTGACTAAGGAAGCGGCTTTTCTAGAGAGAATAAATCGGAAAAGGGGAATAAAAACGATAAACAAAATAAAATAAAATACAAAATTATATAATTATAAGAACATACAGTTAAAACTAGAAGTCCTGTCACGAATAGTGCGCTTATCTAGGCTTAATTGCGCGTTGTAATTGCGCGCAATTGCCATATCGAATGGCATCCAAAGCACGGCAGGTTCTCTTGGTTACTCATAGCAAACACATGCAATGTTTCTGCCAATGGCTGAAACATTGCTTGTGCACAGGCCATATGTACAGAATTTGATAGCTTTACTTGGGCCATAACGCGCACATTAACGCCCATATGGACGTGCTATTTGTGCGCATTTCATGACAGGACTTCTAGTTTTAACTGTAGTTAACAACGTTTTCACCAAACGTTACTTTAAAGAGTCATCACTGTTGTACATTGTAAATTATACATCTACGAGAGCGTGATGGGTAAGTGGTTACAACATTGGACTTCAAACATGAAGGTCCACACTCTGACTCTGGTCAGAGATAACCTCGTTATGTCTTTTGCAGACACTCATTCCTATTGCTCACGTGGGAGCACGATGATGCTGTGCACTAAGGTGTACTGTACGTCGAGTATGTGCGTGTTATGAATCGCTGCTAACCGTGCTTGTGCCTAGTCTTACAATTGCTCTTCGCTGCTCGAGTGAACTATCCGGGAACTCTGCTTTCCTCCACCAATCAAACTGTCAAACAAGATGTGACCCTGACTACTGAGAGTGTCGCTAAACCCCAATGAAAGAAAATATACAAAAATGTTTGCATCTAACATCCTTTGTTCCCTGAAGATAATTGTAATATTTGTAAATTATTATTCATGTCGTGGCAGATTCTAGTATTGAAACTGGAGACCGGTATCGCTTAAGAACTTTGGAAATCACTTTTGCTGTGCCACACAATGGAACACGACTACCTATTGACATACACGTCCGGAATGATTAAAAATATTCTTGGGCTATCGGTATGGCAAAATAACTAATGACATTCATCTCGTTCTCTGTTAATGAGCACACACCAGTCTCCTTATATTAGGAACCTCAAACGGGCTGATGGCCCGCACAGGGGTTGCACATACCCAATCAGATAAATGTGTTCTAGAACAGAACTCTCAATGCCGTCTAAGCCATTTTTTGAATTGGATACTAAATTTCAGTGAAAAAAATCACGTAACTTCCTGTGTCGAATTGCCCATTCAATTGCAATTGGCCTATCCCCCTCTGGGAATGTTTTGGCTGAGACCAGCAATCAAACAAAATGTCAAATTCTTGTGTTTTCTGTTGCAACCTAATTCGCCTCTAAACTTTGCGTGATATTTCCATATCTACATTTCACTCGAATTCTGTCCTCCTGGAGGTTTGTCAATATGCTCAGCTGATGATCTCGTTATTTCAGATCGAACTCTCCTGATTTCGTTGCAACTTGTCCGCCAGTGATAACCTTAATCGAACAACCGCACATATAACTGACAATATAACTGATAATTTGTTGTTATATTGGTGCGATTGTTTGCAGATATGTATTGACACGTATCTTGTGAAGTATCAAAACGAATAGAAACGCAGTTTTTGAATTTTCCGAATGTTAAGGTGTCGTGAAGGTAAGGAAAAGTTTACTTGAACAAAAGTAATACTGACAGGTTGCTTTCGGTCCCGTCAGAAATCAAAAAAATAATAATGTGTTAGTTTTTGGTGCCATCTGTATTTCTGACCAGTGCCTCGTAGTTTCTATATATATATTCGAAAATTGCGTGTCACCTTTATTCGGGAACAGGAGGAAGATTCCGCTGGGAAAAACTCGGCCCAGGGAAGATTCGTCTAAAAGAAAAGCAGTACACAACTGTTAGGATATTTTTGATACGGTACGATTTTCTTTTAACTCCTAAAAAATAATTCTTAAAAAAATATTAATATATTGCTCGATATTTATTGAAAACAAATACTATATATCGACGAGAAATTATCTCTTCAGTAAATTCACATTCTAAGTGTTCTGTAATAATTAACGTCTCTCATCTGTGAGAATGTATCCAGCCACTTTGGCCCCAAGTCAATTTGGCTTCTGGTCTCTTCGGCCTCAAAGTGTTTCGGCCCAAGTCACTTCGGCCCCTTGGTCATTTCGGTACCATTTTTGAGTGTAGATATCTATAAAGATCAGCGCATAGTTTATGTTCAGAAATAATGGGTAATTTCCTTTATTAATTAATGTCCAGTCAATTATATTTACACAGTGTACACAAAAGTTTCACATGACATCAAAAATTATCCATGTGTTTCATTTTACATACATTTAAGGTGCTATCAATATAAGTAAGAGAAATTGGTTTACTTTGAAATTTCGCAAAGTATATGCAGACATCTCATCAATCATTCATGTTGTTATGCACAATTCCTAGTCACCTTCCAGTTCGAAATTCACAGGGTTTCTTTTTCTTTTCTTTTTTAGGAAACAATCACCAAACTGCGATTTCAATACTACCATAAATATGTCCATGTTTTCTAAAACACAGGGCATAATTCTTGTAGTCATGTGCGATTCCTAGTCACCTTCCAGTTCGAGGTATACCACTTCCAATGTGCACACTCAAAGAAAATAACATTACTGACCCTCGCTTCCAACTCTCTCGTGGATTCAAAAGAAAATAAAATCATTCAGGTCGCAAGGGATTTCAAATCCCACATCGTCCATGTGCACCTTCGGCATGCTGCGACTTTTCATTCATTTATTCATCATGAAAGAAAATCTACTAGGTATGAAGGAATACCATATATCATATACATACCTGTATATATATTTGAGGCATAGACGTTGAAAAACTATTTAATTAAAAAAATGTTAAAATTAAAAAGATATTTAAAAATATTTATAGAAGCCGAAATGACTTGGTATATTTTGGCCGAATTGACTTGAGGCCGAAATGACTTGAGGCCAAAGTGACTGAAATTCGTGAGAATTGCATCCAAACTGTCCTCCAAAATTTAACCCAAACTGGATACTAATCTAAACCAAACCACCCTCGGGCAATTTTCCCCAAACCGTCCTCCAGAATAGGAGTGCACGATTCTTATAGATTTAATTATTGGGGTTTAATGACGATTCGACAGCCAGGGTCATCTCATATTGGACAGTTTTACTGGTGGGGGAAGCTAGAGAGAACCACCGAGCAATGACAAACAACAAACGTACCAACAGCACACAAGCTGAGTTAGCATTGGTTGAAGACCAGTATACGATTAACATGCAGTATGCCTTGGTACACCACAATGCCACCACGTGGGAAATGGGAATTAAGTGTCTTGCCCAAGGAAACAAAGTGGTTCCCACAGGGGGGATTCGATCGAGGCCCTTTTGGCTTTCAGCAAACATCTCTAACTACTGAGCCCAATTCTTATTGATAAAATAGAAAAGAAGTAACAGAAGTTACAGAACACAAATTGTAAATTTTAAATAAATAAATATTTAAAAACAATTTGAGGAAAATTTAACTATGCTAAAATAAAAATGATCAGGGTCTAAGAAGTGACATTAAATATTTGAAATAATTGTGTATCCTACGTTATTATTTTTACAAATATTTTTTATAATGTCCTGGAAGGAATTTTTAACAGGTAAGTAACAAAAGAAGTTTCATGAAGAAGCACAGAATTTCATGTTACTTAGTTCATAACTGAAAAAAAACGCAGGGGTGATGTTTGAAAATATTATTTCATTTCCAGTAATGAAAATTGTTGTTTCACATCCATATTTTATCAAGTTTCTGAAAAAGCACATTATACTATCCCAATGTTAGCTACTGGGTATAAGCATACAATTTGAAATTCTCGGTTTACTGTGACAAGGGACTAGTTGTAAATGGGTGAGTGCGTTCACAAATATTAATATTTTTTAACACCTGATATCAAAATAATATAAATGTATGAACAACCATACAATTTATTATCAGTTAATTATTTTAAGGGTATTGTCTTAATGGTCAAGGTCCCTAATTACAATAATGGGTAATAATGAAAATAATAAACACTGAGCAGCAAAAAAAATGATTGGCAATTTGACATCTGTTTAATTATACTCAATTTAAGTCTACTCAATCATTAATTAAGAAAATAACTTCTGCATGGGAAAGAAAAAAAACACTAAAAAGTAAAAGAAATGTTAAAAATTGGTCCATAAGTTATCCAACATGTTTTGGTGACTACCATTGTGCAAGTTTATCAAAGTGCGGAGTACGCTTTGGGTGTATTCAGTCGGTGACAAACTCCATGTAATTGTTAAGATGCAATTTCTTAAAAACAAACAGGAAGACAAGAACTGTCAATATTTCTTTATTTATTGGTGTTTTAGATCACATGTTTGTGCATATCGGCTAATCATGACCACGGCAGTTTTACGGGTGGATCAAGCCAGAGTATCTGCAGAGAACCACCGAGCAATGGTGAACTATGGCGAGCAACTGTCAGCTCCCCAACATACCTACTCCACACACAGAGGGTTAACATTGGTGGAAGACAACTGCACCACTGACGTGCAGTACGCCTCAGTACAAAACGCCACCAAGGCCCGATGTGGGCAATGATGGTGAAGTGTCTTGCCCAAGGACACAACATGGTTGCCGTAGGTGGGAACCTCTCGGCTTGCAGCTTTGCACCTCTACTAACTGAGCTACCACGCCCACGGAACTGTCAATTAATTATTACAGATTATTGGAATACAGACATAGTACATTATTTGTGGGCTTTTTTTTACCTTAGATCAATAACAATGGCATTTTAACATTCAAAACTGAAAACATGTTGTAGAATGACCACTTGAAAATTTCTCAAGTACATGGTTCCATTATTAGTTTGTGATAGCTGTTTTTGCTGTACAGTGGAACCTCGTTAATTGAATAGCCACTTTGCCAATGAAAATTATTCAATTAACATGAGTATTCAATTAACAGGGATTGTCACTTTCCTGTATTCTAGATATAAACTTTATTCTATTATATTTTGTTTGACAGAGCTGCATGAGCTCTGCCAAACAATATATAATAGATTAAATGCCGGTGTTGGATGTACCGAGGCCCAATTGGTCTATAACCAAAGGAAAACTGGGAAGAGTCAGGGTAATTTCTCGAGATGTTACACGATTTTTTATTCTATTAACAGGAGTTTACTCTCTATAACCTATATTCAATTAACAGATCAAATTTGTACTGGAGGCATGGTAAGTGGTTTTGTGTTGGGAAATTATATTCATTTAACAGGGATATACAATTAAGAGATATCCCATTAAGTGGGCTCCACTGTATAACCAAAAACAACCCCCTCCCCCATTCAAAACGATCATTCAAAAGTCTTGGATTTAGCAAATTTGATTTCTTTATTTATTGGGGTTTAACAACACTTTTTACAGCCAGGGTCACCTCATGTCGGATAGTTTTACTGGGGAGGAACCCTGAGTACCCAAAGAGAACTATCGATCAATGGCAAGCAACTGTCAGGCTCCTCAACATAATAACTCCAAACAAGCAGGGTTAGCATTGGTTGAAGACAAATACACCATCGATGTGCAGTGCGCTTTAGTGCCGTTGCCGCAGGTGAGATTCTAACTGAGAGCATCTCAGCTTGTTTTGAGAAGTTTTTTTTTGTTCCAACTTCATTTAGGTTTGTTTCATATTGCACAATTTTGTCATGATTAGGAATCATAAATCCTTAAAAAAAACCTATTCTATAAATTCCAAATAAATTTACTCATAATATACATCAAAATGAAGGACGTGGTGTATAGATCCCCGAAAGTATGTGTGCACCTCACGCACTGACACACAGTCGACATCAGACATCAGTGGTTCCTGAAAGTGTGCTATCAGTACCATATTTGTACCATAACTGATAATAATAAAATAATATTTCATAAGAACAACAAACACAGGAATTCAAAAGGCAGCCCGAAGGCTGCATGGTGGTGAATGCCAACGCTGTCCCATTGTCCTTGAAAGGGGGAGTCCTTTACAGATAGTTTTTTATCATGTGATACTCTGGATTCTCCCCATTTCTAATAGAAATCAATTTCATAATGCTAGAAAAATCCAGAAAATGTCACAATACGGAGTTATGACCCTTAATTCGTTAATTAATTGTTTTCCTGTTTTCAGATTGCTTGCACACTAACCAGGAACAAATAGCAATAGGTGTGATTCAGTATTGGTATCTTGTTGATTATATTGGTGTGATTTCAAAAAGATATGCATTGACACGTAGCTCGTGAAGTTCAAGAATCAAAACGAAACACAGTTTCTGAATTATCCTAATTTTAAGGTGTCATGAATAGTAATAAAGTGTTTGCTTGAAAATAGGTGATACCTTGCTGATAAGTTGTTTCAGAGTCGTTTCGCCCCAATTCCCGTTCGCCCCTCGAGTCGTTTCGCCCCAATCCTCATTCGTCCCGGGTCGAAAACTGGCACCGTTTGGCCATACTGGGCAGATTTATAGCACTTAATTAGTTAATGTTTTCCTGTTTTCAGCTCATTAGCACATTGACCTGCACACTTATCAAAGGATTTGGTCAATATTTGGTGTGTGAGTCTTTCATAATAATGTTTTGAAGGAGTTCGAAAATTGGTACAGCTCAGCCATACTGAGTGGAGTTATGACCATCAATTAGTTAATTTTTGCCTGTTGTCAGCTCATTAGCATGACAACCTGAACAAATATCAAAATATTTGGTCAATAATTGGTATGTAAGACTGTCCTGAAGGAATTGGAAAACTGGTACCGGACTGACATACTTGCCCTGAGATAGCTAATTATACCCCCACTTTGTTTTTTTAAAAAAAAGTGGTCTCTACTGGATTGCGCCTATCTGTGAGTCGGTGTGTCCTCATTCAGATGTTGGCCCGCATTATAACTTGAACATTACTGTTCAGATTCCATTGGAATTTCCTACACATGTTCACTATCATACATGTAGGATCTTTAAGGAGTAACATCCGTTTTGCTGTTGAAAATATTTTTTTCTGTGCTTTATGGCCCTTTGAATATACAAAAATAGCCTATTTTCTGTCTGTTCGCCTCGTATGTCGGGTTTGGGTTATCATATCTCAATCATATTTATTACTTTTTATTTTTCAGACTTATACCGCTTTTTAACTTTGAAAATGTTCTGTTTGTTTCGTAAAATACCCATTTTTTGTCTGTTTGCCTCGTATTTCAGGTTTGGGTTATCAGATTTCAGTAAAATTTGGAATGAAGATTGTTTATGGGAACGGCTTTAAACTGGTCATGTCCCTGCAGTAATACCAAGAAAATTCATGCAAATCACCTCCCCACATGTGGCGTTATGTCTTTGTTCTCTTTGATGGTCCAATCACTGTTTCTGGCCTTTACAGTTACTACTGGGTTGGGGGGGGGGGGGGGATTAATGTTTCTGCAAAACAAAGACAATAATTTCGCATCTCACATGTAGATGATCTGATTGACACAAACTATTGTTAACAGGTGCTCGTTGATCTCACAATTTCTGCTAGGTTGGATTTCTCTCTGCTGTAAAACTAAGATGGTAAACCCCTCGTGTGTATGCATAGTGTTGAAAATATTTCCATCTTAGCATTTTCAGAGATGGGGTGGGGGGGGGGGGGGTGGGGGTGTGCATATTCCATGCTTAGCATGCTGTTCTTAATATGTGAACACTTCAAAGATTTTTAACAAACAACTGTTTTGCCCTGAGATTAATTGCAGGGTCCATTGGGTGAGAGGTTTTGTCTGTCATCTGACACAGCCTTATCTTTGACACTGGTATGTCAGAAGCTCTGGTATAATCTCTTGCATTTGAAGTCTATCCATATGTCCGTCCGTATATATGTCCATCTGCACTCTGATGTCTGTTTGCATTATAACTTGAACATTACTTCTCAGATTTCAGTGAAATTTGGAATAAAAGTTGTTTATGAGAAAGGCTTTGAATTGAGTCATGCCCCAGCAGTAAAACAAAGAAAATACAAGCAAACTGCCTTCCCACTGGTGGCATTATAGGAACCCCAGTGGGCCGAAAGCCTGCAATGGGTTGCGCATACCCAATCAGATAAATGTGTTCCAGAACGGAATTCTCTAATACCGTCAAGCGATATTTTGAATTGGACAGTAAATTTCAGGGAAAAAATCACGTGACTTTCGGTTCTCAATTGCTGATACCATTGCAACCGGCTTACCCCCCTCAAGGAATCTTTGGGCCGATATCAACAAGCAAACAAAATGTCAAATGCGTTCGTTTGCTGTTGCAACCTACCTAGCATTTCAGCTTTGAGTGATATTTATATGTCTACACACCACTCGTATTCTGTCCATTTCGAGGTTTTTCAATACGCTCAACAAACAATCTTGTTATTTCAGATCAAACTCTCTTGATTTCGTTGTAACTTGTCCTTTTCGGCGATTACATGATGTACCTTCATCGAAAAACCGCAGATATTACCTGCGATCTTGTTGATTATATTGGTGTGATTTCAAAAAGATATGCATTGACACGTAGCTCGTGAAGTTCAAGAATCAAAACGAAACGCAGTTTTTGAATTATCCTAATTTTAAGGTGTCATGAATAAGGTGTCGCCCCAATTCCCGTTCGCCACTCGAGTCGTTTCGCCCCAATCCTCATTCGCCCCGGGTCGTTTCGTCCTACAGACGAAGGTGCGTGGTTTCGCCCTTAAAGTTAAATTTTACTTTGGTAATGCAATGTAATTGTTTCCTTTAGTACTTTAGTATTTTTTCCCCCAAATAATTTACCGAAGTAAACAATTTCCATTAAAATTTTCATAATTTTTACAAAATTGAAAACATTTACCGTATCTGCATTGACCAATACGTGAAATTAGACAAATAGAGAGGGTTTTGGTGGTATGTCAATGAGGTATGGAATATGGATGAAATAAAAACAGAACTTGCAGGGATATTATGTTTTATTCCGGTTTTACTTACGTATTTGTCTATATTTTTACAGTTTAGTATTCAGAAGCACAACTTTTGGTATTTGAATATAATGTGTACATTTATATAACATCCGTAACAATGCATTACAATTATCATTCTGCCTGTGTCGTTTTTCTACTGTGGGTCTTTTACTCTTTTCCTCGGACACCTCTCCATGTATGTTTCCACAAATTTTGAGTCACTCATCTCAATGCTACCAACAAGGAATTTCTTTCGCAGTTTTGTAATAATACCAATACATTCATCCTATGCAACAGGTAGTGGATTTTAATTTTCTGTCATTGTTAAAAATTGTTTTCAAGATGGTGTCTTGTGTCCGTATTAATTTTATGCATTATAATGTCACTTGATGGTGGAAAAGTACTTTAAACCATTAAAACAATTTAATAATAAAATCATTGCTGTCTTGCCCCCCCCCCCCTCATACCCGAGTCATTTCGCCCCAGTATAGGGGGCGAGGCGACCGGCGGCGAAACAACACGTCAGCCGCCGTGAAGGGCAGTTGGGACAAAAACTTTTTCGGTCCAGTCAGAAATCAAAACAAAGTACTTTGTGATGTCCATCTTTATTTATGAACAATGGTTTGTAGTTTTGTAAACCAAAAAACGGAAAACTTATAACCTTTTTAGATTTTAAATGCTATCAAAAATAACATGTCATCGTTTTTCGGGAATATGAAGATTTGGTCTGGGGAAAACTAGGCCTGGGTAGATTCATCCCAAAGAAAAGCAGTACGGTTATACATCTGTTAAATATTTTAGAATCGCTACAATATATTTTTTTCACTCCTAAAAAAATAATATATATTGTATTTATTTCTGCAGTAGTCCATGTTCGAAGGGGGCACGGCAGCTCAGTAGGTAGAAATGCAAGCTTTGTTGTCCTCTGTTTGAATCCCACCTGCGGCAACCGCATTGTGTCCTTGGGCAAGATACCGCATCCCCATTGCCCATGTGCGGGCACAGTGGCATTGTGTGCTAAGGTTTACAGTACGTTGATGGTGCACTTGCTTTCAACCATTGCTAACCCTGCTCGTGTGGAGTTAGTATGTTGGGAGCCTGGCATTTGCTCGGTGGTTCTCTCCGGGGACTCCAACTTCCTCCTCCCATAAAACTGTCCGACACGAGGTGACCTTAACTGTCAAAAGTGCTGTTAAACCCCAATAAAAAAATATAAATCGACGTTCCATGTGTTCTATAATATACTGTCATCAGTGAGAATTGCATCCAAACTGTCCTCCAGCAATTTGACCCAAACCGGCTGCTAATTTAACCCAAATCATTCTATGGCAATTTGATCCAAACCAACACCACCCCACCCCCAGAAGAGGGTCCTACTAAACACCGAGGTATATCGAGAGATACTGAGGTGAAAAGAAAAAAAGTAAATCAGGATTGTTTAAAAAAGTTTAAATATGCATGTAATTGCAGACATTTAATTGATTCCTTCCAAGCAATATACGTGATATTACTTTATTTATTCAAGTAAATGCAAGATATATACACGTAGACAGAGTTACCGAAAACTGCCCCTTGGTATATAGTAGGTAGCTTGGTTATTAATGGGCTACATCTGCGTATGGATGAAGCGCTTAAGTTGTAGCTGGGTATCATAAAACAGACCACTGTAATATTTGATAAAAATAAACCTCCCATCAGATTTTATCTGCGCCTTTGGCCGGCCAAACTTTTCAGTTCTGGCAGCTCTAAAGTTTTGTTTTTTTAAATTTTCATTTATTTATTTATTTTTGCTTGTTTATTGTTTTGCCATTGCTGGCTTTATGTTATTAGGATTTTGTGGCGTACTGTCATAAGTATCGCGCGACTGTACACCCCAAACTACAGCTTGTATTTGGTATATGCACAATACATGGGGAGAGGATTGCAACAAAATCGCCTGTGGAGTGGAGTTATTACCCAAAGTATCACTTTCAAATTGTGTACATATGGACAAAAAACACAAGCAATGTTTCAGCCTGTGGAGTCAATGGACCTCCAGGTTTAACCCAGAGGTCCATTGGCTGTCCAGAGCTTAACTTGTGCTTGTCATGCTTTGCAACAAAATTGGAATTATTGTTTGGGTGAAATCTCCACTCTATGGGTGATTTAGTGATAATACATTCTGCACCTACTGTATATATACAGTATACTTTTTAGCCCTTTCGCCTCTGATAACGGCACTAATTTTAGGTGATTTGTTGACACTTTTTTATTTTCAAGGTTTTCACCTTCTTTACGTGACCTTTTTTCACAGTTGCCGCCGTTTTATAAAATTGTAGAAAAATTAAGTCAGTATCCTTTTATTCATCGGTCCCATTGGTCAGCTATGAGTGCTAGTCTTACAGCATTTTTTTTATTGTTGGGGACTGAAAAATTACCACTTCCGAAAAGTACTGTTTCCCATGTCATGATATTGTTCCATAACAATTTTCCTGTCATAACAAAGAATACAATTGCCGACAGCCACAAAGAGAACCAGTTAAAAAGTCACTATGTGGTTAACATCTCACACTGTTGCTTGCTGAGTTGGAGTCATTTTAAATATCATTACCAAGCTACCAACTAAATACCAAAGGGAAGATTTTTCAGCGCACTGCATTACTTTAGCACCCATTATTTCAAAAAGGCATTAAAACCATGCACATACTGCTTAAATCTATATACATAATCAGAATACACCGCCAGGGATGCAGTGGCTCAGTAGATAGAGGTGCAGGCTGCAAGCCGAGAGGTCCTCGGTTCAAATCCCACCTGCGGCAACAACTTTCTGTCCTTGGGCAAGACATTTCATCCCCATTGCCCAAAAGGCATACTGCATGTTGTTGGTGCACCTGGCTTCGAAAAAGGCTAACCCTGCTTATGTAGTTTGTTGGTGAGCTGACAGTTGCTTGCCATTGCTCAATGGTTCTCTATGGGTACTCTGGCTAACTCCACCCGTAAACCTGTCGTGGTCATGACTAGTAGTTGCGCAGAAACATGTGACCTTGAACACCAATAAATAAATAATAAACAGAACACAACACCCCACACCCATTTCACTCCTGTTTTCATTAACCTTGGTGTCCCTCGGTTTGCCTTTGTGTTTAGTATGACCCCCCCCCCCCCCAGAAAAGGAGTGATTTCTTTTTCTAAAATAGCAAAACAAGAAACAATAATTCTTAACAGGTTTGTAACACAATAATTTCCATGAAGCGCACAAATTTATGTTAGTGAATAGCTGAAAAACGCAAGGTGATATTTGCAAATCTTACTTTATTACTGGTACCAGGTAAAATTATGATACAGGTGCTTAGCCAGGATATCAAAGTTAGGTGCAAGAGTAATATCTAGTGTGGGTTGGGCCGGGGCATAAAGAATATGATGCACAGCATCACATGAGCAACACAGCAGTGACATGGGGTGGGGATAAGATGAAGTGTGCCCCTCTCATCAGTGGAGGGTTAGGGTGCCCACCCCCACCCCCCCCCCCCAAAACAAAATTGAAATTCAAGATAGAAAAACACAATTTCCTTTTCCCCTTGACTCTATCCATTTGTGTCGATAATATATAAGTTGCTGAAAGACATAAATATCTAGATATTAAAATGTCTTGTCGGATGTTCATTGTATGGGTTAACATGGGAGAGGAGGGGGGCATAAATGAAATTGGGGAGGGCATGTGCCCCCTTCAGCCCCCATGCCTACAGTACGGCCACCGTGGACTGGTCACTTTCCACAGGTGGGCAATATTTCTGCGGAAGCAATATTAAATTTCAAACCCTTTTTACAGCAATAAGTATCAAACATTTAATTAATGAAGCAGAGGGTACAATCCGGGGCTTCATTAATTAAAATTTTATTGATTTTCTATTACCTGGTAAAAGCATGCGTGGACATCACTGCACATGTATGGATTATGACCAGACCATGGCAACTGTACTGTTTGTCTGCGCCACTGCTATGAGCAGGGACTAATGTAAATGGGTGGGTGCGTTTACAAATATTAATATTTTTAACACCTGAAAACAAAGTAATATAAGTTTATGAACAACCACACAATTGACTTTTAATTACAATACTCGTAATTCCTATTAAACATACATGAATGTGTATTAATGTTGTGGATTTTTTACACTGTGTATGAAGCTTATTTGGGCATGTATGTTTGTTAAAATTGCCCTTCCACTGGTGAGGACTTCTTGAAATCAGTCTACACCGGATTGTGTGGTATTCCTTTATGTTAGACAATGTATTCATTGTAATAACCTCCATGCATATGGCCCCACAAAGTAGATCTCTTCCGCAGGCCATTGTTTTGTAAAATTGCATGCAGGCGGGTGTTTTTTTATTTTATTTTTTATTTTTGTAATTATTTCTTTGCCATTAAAAGTTCATGTTCTTGGTTTGTTTTAGGCTTCATAATGTACAGAATAGCATGGGTGGTGGTGTATTCCATCCCTTGAGTGAAAGAAGGCTTTGCAATGCTATAGCATAAGCCTTGTTGCACACCATAGACACATTTATCATCTTTAATAACATGGGTAAAATATCGGACATGAACCATTTTATTTTTTTTTTAGCTCACCTCGACAAAGTCAAGTTGGGCTTATCAAATCACTCTCCGTCCATTGTCCATCCGTCTGTAGTCCATAAACACCATGTTTTGGTCTTCTCGCCCCAAACCGCTGGGCCAATTCAAGTGAAAGTTTGTGTGAGTTTTGGTCCCAAAGGGGGTATTGCAGGTTGTTTTGTTCAACTCAACATGAGCAGCCCCAAAGGAAGGGGGAGGGGTGTGGGAAAATGCTCCCAATTTTTTTTTAAAAATCTTCTCATGAACCAGTGGGTACAGTGACATGATATTTGTGATGGGGCTTCCTTTTGAAGTGTGGAATCAAGTTTGTTCAAACGTAGTTCGTGAAGCAATATTTGGCTTTGTAATGGGAGGTGTTAGAAATTTCTATTTTCTGAACCGATGGTCCGATTTGAACGAAATTCAGTATGTGGAATTATTGGGTCATAAGTACTTGACTCATGCAAAAAACAACAAAAAACTGGCATCCCCTTGGGTACCACAGGAGCTAAACATAGACATATTTTCAAACGTCCATGTTTCCCAAAACACTTGGAACAGAGAACTGTTATACGGTATGTAGCGTCCTTAGGACCAATAGAACTGAATGGTAAAAAAATAAATTGCCATCTATTATATCTATTATGTTAAGGAGTTCTGCAGAGGATATCAAAATAATGCTGACTCAGCATATTTGCAAACATTTTAGAAAATCTTTTCTCCAGAAGCAATGGTCAGAATCTTTTGATAGTTGGTATACAGCATCCATAGAGGGGCCAGATACAGGTTTGTTAAAATAAAGCCCATTGGATCATATTTGGTCTCAATGCAGCAGCCCAAATGTTTTAACTTAGGGCAATATGGGGAATTTTCTTTAAAAATCTTCTTCAGAAGCACCAGTCAGAATCTTTTAATGTTTGGTGTACAACATTGTTCTGAGGGTCAGATTTCAAGATTGTTCAAACCAAGTCCCTAGGTTAATATTTGGGCTTCCTTTGGTTCAAATGAAGTTGCCTTGGCCCTCAGTAGGGCCACGCCCAAAATTTATGCCTAAATCTTAAAAAAATATTCTGATGAACCAGCAGTAGCGGAGACTTGATATTTGGTGTGCTTCTTCCCTTTGAGGTGTAGACTCAGATTTGTTCAAGAGAAGTTTGTGAGGCTATATTTGCCTTTGTTATGGGAGGGGCAAGATTTTCGCCCGCCCAAAATTTCTATTTTCCAAACCAAGAGGCTGATTTGAACCTAATTAAATACTTGGGCTTATTGGGTCATCTGTACTTAATTTATACCCAAAAATATTTTCCCGTCGCCCCATGGGAACCGCAGGAGCAAAAAAGAGAACAAAATTTAAAACGCCCATATCTCCAAAACTACAGGGTACTGAGAATTCTTGTTTTGTGTGCAGCTTCCTTGGAACCAACAAAATGGAAGGGTAAAAAAAAATGCTGTCGGGTCTATCATGGAGTACTTTTTCGGAACTTTGAAAAAATGCTGAGACAGCATTTTTTAACACTGTGGGTAATGAGGCAAGCATTTAAGACTCTTCTTCACCCAATCCACTGCTCCAAAAGCTTTCAAATCTCAAATATACCATCTTTGGAAGATTTTGTCACACTTTTATTGAAATCAAATCCCTGGGTCCATATTTGGGCTCTCTATAGGAGTCCAAATTTTGAAACTAGTGCAGTACAGTCCAGTCGCCGTGGACTGGTCATAATCCATGCGTGGTCGGTGATGTACATGCATGCTTTTACCAGATAACAGAAAATCATCATCAATACCATTTTAATTAATGAAGGACCGGATTGTACCCCGTGCTTCAATAATTAATTCTCGATGATTATTGCGGTAAAAAGGGTTTGGAATTTAACACACGTTGGAAAAGGGTCCCGCAAAAAATAAATGGGTCCAGCAAAAAATATATTTGCGAAACCTGGCTCACTGTGGGAGCCCGCATTATAACTTAATTCAAAATGAGGAATTTTCTTTAAAAATCTTCTTCAGATCCAGCAGTCAGAATGTTTTGATATTTGGTACGCAGCATCCTTAGGGGGTGAGATTCAAGTTTGTTTATGCAAAGTCCCTGGGTTCATATTTTGGCTCACTGTGGGAGCCTGAATTACAACTTAGTTCAAAATGAGGAATTTTCTTTAAAAATCTTCTTCTTCAGAACCAGTAGTCGGAATGTTTTGATATTTGATACCGTATGCAGCATCCTCAGGGGTGAGATTCAAGTTTGTTCAAGCCAAGTCCCTGGGTTCATATTTGGGCTCTCTGTGGGAGCCCGAATTATAACTTAGTTCAATATGTGGAATATTCTTATTCTTCAAAAATATTCTTCTTCGCATCCACCAGTCGGAATATTTTGATATTTGATATACAGTATCCTTATGGAGGTTATATATAAGTTTGTTAAAGCCAAGTCCCTGCTTTCATATTTGGGCTTCCTGTGGGAGCCCGAATTGTACCAAAATTTCTATTTCCCGAACTGAGAGGCCGATTTGAAGCAAATTTGATATGTCATAAGTACCTAATTTATGCAAAAGAAATTTCCCGTCGCCCTATGGGAACCACAGAAGCTAAATATAGAATCAAATTAAAATGCCCATATCTTCAAAACTACATGGCACTGATAATTTTTATTTTCTGTGAAACTTCCTTAGGCACAGCTGAAAGGAATGGTCCCAACAAATTGGTTTTATCATAGGGTAGTTTTCCAGGACTTTGAACAAATGCTGAGTCATCATTTTCTAACACTCTGAACAATGGAAAAACATTATTAAAGAATCTTCTTCTCCCATACCACTGCTCCAAAGGCTCTCATATTTCGCATATAACATATTTGGAAGGTTCATTCACAGGTTTCTTGAAATCAAATACCTAGGTCCATATTTTGGGCTCTCTTTGATTAGATTAGTGCAATATGAGGAATATTCTTTAAAAATCGTCTTCATCCTATCCACCCTTCAGAATCTTTTGATATTTGGGATACAGCATTTGTAGAGGGGTGAGGTTCAAGTTTGTTCAAGCCAAGTCCCTGGGTTCATATTTGGGCTCCCTGTGGGAGTTCGAATTATAACTTAGTTCAACAAGGGGAATATTTTTTTTAAAATCCAGTAGTCCGAATCTTTTGATATTGGTATATAGCATCCATACGGAGGTGAGATTCAAGTTTGTTCAAGCCAAGTCCCTGGGTCCATATTTGGGCTCTCTGTGGGAGCCCGAATTATAGCTTAGTTCAATATGAGGAATATTCTTTAAAAAATCTTTCTTCAGCTCACCTAACTGCAAGTCCGTGGGAGCGATTACCATCACTTGGTATCTGTCGTCTGTTAACTTTTGCAAACTTGGCTTCTTCTGCACAGCCATTTAACCAAATTCAAACATATATTGCACAAACTATCCCTGGAGTATACCTTTTCTGTTTTATTCAAATGGAGTTGCTGCCTTCTTCGTGCTCTGGTCAATGATATCAAAGCCTAAAAATCTTTAAAAATCTTCTTCTCATGAACCTCCAGAGAGATTGCCCTGATATATGGTGTGGAACACTCTTTGGTGTTGCTGATTAAATTAAAATTTGTTCAAGGAAAGTTGGTAGAACAATACTTGGGCTCTCATTGGGCACATACCCATTTCGGGCTCTGCCCAAAATTTCTATTTCAAGAACCGATGGGCTGATTTGAACCAAATTGTGCATGTAGTATTAGTGGATCCAAAGTACTTGTTTGATGCCTGAAATTGTTTTTCCGTATCCCCGTGGGTACCACAGGGGCTAAAAATAGAAAACAATTCAAATGCCCATATTTCCCAAACTACACGGAACAGAGAACTGTTATTTTGTATGAAACATCCTTTTGACCAGTAGATTGGATAAAAAGGCCATCGGTTGTGTCAGTGTGTTCTGTTGGGGAGTTTCAAAAAATGCCGAGTCATCATATTTGCAAAAATTGGAAAAAATATTTTCTACACAATCGCTGATCAGAATCTTTTGATATTTGGTTTCCAGCATCCATAGGATGGTCATATACAAGTGTGTTCAAATTGAGCGCCTCGGGTCATATTTGGGCTCAACACATGAGTACAAATAATTAACTTAGGACGCTATGGTGAATAAGCTTTAAAAATCTTCTTCTTCAGATCAAACAGTCAGATTATGTTGATACTTGGTATACACAATCTCTACAGGGGTCAGATCGAAGTTTTTCCAAATTGAGTCCCTGGGTTAATATTTGGTCTTCCTATGGGAGCCCGAATAATAACTTGGTGCAATATGGGGAATAATCTTTAAAAATCTTCTTCTTCAGATCCACCAGTCAGATTATTTTGATATTTGGTACGCAGCATCTCTAGGGGTGTTAGATACAAGTTTGTTCAAATGGGATCCCTGGATAAATATTTTGGCTCTTTATTGGGGCCCAAATTTTAACTTAGTGCAATATGAGAAAATGTCTTATAAATCTTTTTCAGACCTACTAGTGAGAATCCTTTCATATTTAGTGTGTGAAATCTCTAGAGGTGTAAGATTCAAATTTGTTCAAATCGAGTTCCTGGGTTAATATTTGGGTTCTCCAAGGGAGCACAAAGGGAGCAATATGGGGAATTATCGTTTAAAATTATCTCCTTCAGATCCAGCAGTCAGATGTTTTTGATATTTGGTGTGCAACACCTCTGTGAGGGTTAGATTGAAGGTTGCTCAAATCAGGTCACTGGGTTAATATTTCGGCTTTTTATTGAAGCCCAAAGTTTAACTTAATGCAATATGAGAAAATGTATTGAAAATTTTTCTTCTTCAGATCCACCAAATGAGAAACCATTCATATTTGTTACGCAACATCTCTATGGGTGTCAAATTCAGGTTTGTTCAAATCGGGTCAGTTGTTTTTTTTTTCGGGGGTGGGGGGTGGTGGTGGCTAGAGAGAACCACAGTAGTTAAAAACAAAACAAAAATTTCGTTCGGTTGTTGTTTTTTAATACTTCACAGAACAGAGTTTGCTAGAAAGCTTTCCTAGGACCAGCAGAAATGAATGGCCAAAAAAGTTGCCTTTGGTTGTGTCATGGCAAATCAAAAACTTGCTCTTGCTCTGATCACTTACTGATACACTCATCTATTTTGACACTTTGAGCCAGGTGAGCGTTTTAGGCTCACTTGAGCCTCTGGTTTTCAGATCCACCGGTCAGAATCTTTGGATATTTTGTATAAGTTTTTCTTATGAGGGGCAGATGCAACTTGTTCAAATAAATTCCCTGGGTTGATATTTAGGCTACCATGTCAGATGAACGCCCTCAGGCACCCCGGGGCCTCTTGTTTTCTGTTTGACAACAATGCCCTGGCTCTTCTCTCTATATCTTTCATTGTAAGTTGGTCACTACTTTTATGTAGGCTTCCAAAATGTGTTACTGCATGTCTGTCTGCCTGTCCTTCAGATGAAATGGTTCTTTGCTTTTCATTTGCCTCGCTCTACATTTTAAATAATTAGCAGCTATCTTTCACCCTCCAACCTCCCCCCCCCCCCCCCCCCACACACACATACACAAATCAGGGCAAGGGCGAGTATTGAGTACTTTGTCAAAACAGTGGTACTCGAGTACTACGAGTACCGAGTACTTTGGACCCAGCCCGTCACGAATATATTAAACATCAAAGAGTATTATATACTTGAAACAAATACAGTACAGCTGCTGTGTGCTGCTCACTTTCCATGGATGGGCAATATTTCCACGGATACAATAATATTTGATGCCAAACACTAACTATAGGAATAATCAGCAAAAATTTAAATAATGAAGCACCAGGTACAACCCGGCGTTTCATTAATTAAAATTTTGCGGATGATGATTTTTATTACCTGGTAATAAACGCACGAGTGGACATCACTGCCTACGCTGTATTACAACCCGTCCACGGCGACTGTACTGTAACTGATTTGTCCTCTTTGGGAACATATTTTCTACAATTTTACTCCTTTGAACAAAATGTGTGCCTTTGGGGATTAAAATCAAAGTAGTGAAAGTGCACTTGTGGGTACTAGCAGCCCAAGCACAACACTTCAGAATCAATAGATAATTTTAGGAATTTTAACAGTGTCATTAGACACCACAGTAGCAGGTACTGGTCATTCTGTTGGAAAGAAATCACTGTTTTATGACTCGAGGTCGTTTGATACTTGGTATACAGCATATCTAGGGGAGGGGAGGGGGGGGTGCAGATTCAAGTTTGTTCAAATCGAGTTCCTGGGTTAATATTTGGGCTCCCAATGGGCACCCAGATATTAACAGTGCAATATGAGGGAATTTCTTTGAAAACCTTTTTTAGATCCATCAGTCAGGATGCATTCATATTTGGAATACAGCATCTCTAATGGGGGAGGGGAGGGGGCTTATATTGAAGTTTGTTTGAATCGGGTATCTGGGCTAATATTTGGTCCATCTATTGGAGCCCAAAGTTTAACTCAGTGCAGTATGAGGAAATGTCTTTAAAAATCTATTTCTTCAGATAGACCAATCAGAATCCTTTCATATTTGGCATACTGCATGTCTAAGGAGGTCAAATCCATATTTGTTCAAGCCAGGTCTACGGGTCAATATTTGGACTCGTTATGGGAGCTCACATTATCAGTGCAACATGAGAAAATTTCGTTAAAAATCTTTTTCTTCAGACCCACCAGTTTTAATGCTTTGATGTTTGGTGTACACCATCTCTCGGGATGTCAGATCTAAATTTGTTCCAATTTGGTCCCTGCCAGTCAGAATCCTTTTATATTAAGTATCGCGGGGGGGGGGGGGGGGGGGGGGGAGGGGCGGGGGATGGGTCAGATTTGAGTTTGTACATTTCGAGTCTGGCTTAATATTTGGGCAGAGGCGGATTAGGTTCAAGGTTGTTTATTAATGTTCAAATCCATTCCTTAGAGTTTTTCTATAAAATCTGTCTTTCAAGCTGCAGTGACACAACAACCCTTGGAAGTTTGGCAGTACTTGTCTACAGCTGACAGAATTGGAAACAATCAAGAAGACCTATGCTAATAATCATCTGACATGGACACTAGAGTTATGAACATAACATCATTCCTATGTAATGTTGATGAACCATGGCTAACTGAATGTGACCCAACATACTTCTCTGAACCACTTTGTCAGGTGAGCGATTAAAGCCCCTGGGGGGGGGGGGGGGGGGGCTTTGGTATTTTTTAAAAAAAATCAGTAGTTGGTGTTTTAAAAATTAAAAAGCTGTATTGGGTAAAGGGTTAACATGTATTATCAGTATTCAACAGAGGTTTAACTATACTGGCCTCATGGGATTCCGGCCCATGGCAGGTCTGAATTCTCGCAACGATTTTCGCAAGAATCTAAATGGATTCTCCCAAATTTAGAGGAATTATAAGCCCTGCACAACCCCAATTTTGAAACAAAATTGACATATTGTTTCATGCGGGTGGGGCACTATTTATCTTGCTGTATGGTTAATTAAAACAGATTTTGTCAAAAGGTTTTGTGTGCTGATGCAGAATTTAGTTTTATTTTGGGATTAGGGTAGTTTTCAAAGAAAGCAGTGAATTCTTATCCCTCCCAGCTTACTCATTAGGTAACAGAGTTGGAATTCTGTTGGAGGCAATACCAGTTTTTAAGCCCATTTGGCACAGATTGGACCCTCCTCTGCAAAAGGACAAATTTCTCATGCTTTTGACTTGGCAGAAGCCAAAAGTTGAATTTTATTGCAGAAATGAGTCTTCATCAAATGAAAGAGGTAAATGTATCTTTGGTTGGGTTGGGTTTGCTCATAGCTATAACTGTTGTAAATATTTTAATTAGATTTACCTGCATCGAAAAGGTGCACTTGGAAATTATGTAATCCCCAAAACTAAGCAGTCTTGGGAAGGTATATTTTTTCAATAATGATTTGAAGAATTCTACTGACATCTTGCATTACTGTTGAATGTTCCTGATGAATAAAAGGGGTGATATGAGTACTTTTTGGACTTAAAAATTCATTTGACTGTTGGTGTGTTTTGGTTGGGAAATTCCTCAGAAATATGCATGCACATGTGACCAGCACTTCCCTCTCTGTTAGTTTTTCTCTCTTATTGTTTGCAAGACCCCCTGTTTAGGAATCAGAAAAAAAGTTGTCTGAAGGGCTGTACTTGACAAAAGATATTTCAATGCCAAATTTAAAATGATGCGACCATATTCTTTTTCGCCTGGACGTTATAATGATCGCCTACAGTTAAAACTAGAAGTCCTGTCACGAATTGTGCGCTTATCTCGGCTTAATTGCGCGTAGGAATTGCGCGCATAGCCATATCGAATGACATCCGAAGTACGGCAGGTTCTCCTGATTACTCATAGCAAACACAGGCAATGTTTCTGCCAATGGACCTCCGGGTTACCCGGAGGTCCATTGGCTGAAACATTGCTTGTGTACAGGCCATATGTACATAATTTGATAGCCTTACTATGGTTATAACGCGTAGCGTAACGCGCAAGTCGACGTGCTATTTGTGCGCATTTCCTGACAAGACTTCTAGTTTTAACTGTATGGGAAAATACTTAGTGCTGTGATACGTATTCATGTTTGGCTGAAATTAAACAATTGCAGGAATTCGAAAAATGTTTTTGGAGTAATGGTTGCGGAATGAAATATTTCAATATGTTGAATACTTTGGGGTTCCTTCTTACGGCCGGCGTATTGTCTTGTCATATTAAACTCAAAGGTGTCAAAATAAGAATAGACTATTGACACATTTAACCCTCAACATGCTGATGTCAAAATATCCAGCTGTAATTTTTTCGCATACGTAACATTCGACCACGGGACAACGAACGTACCGTTCGCAGTTCCGTGTCGGATGTTAGTTTTGGGAAACTTACAAAGGCAATATGGGATGTGTCTTAACAACGCGACACATCACGCGTGTGGGTCCGTGATAAATTTCCCACCCCGGACACAAGTCCTTTTATCGATGTCCCCATCTACGGTGGGATGAGGCTGCCCCGAAATAACAACTCAGAGTTTAAAATTTGGTGTATAGGTTTTTTTTTCTTATATGCTCTTGCACATGTAAAAATCAATAATTTTACAATGTTTCATCGCATTCAACATTAGGATATGTCAAGAGTATCGAAAACATTAAATCCTTGACGTATGGCGAAGAAAAGGAAACCTAAACCCCTAACAATCTACGGACATTCGCTATTTCCTATTTCAATCTCTCCCATGTTCGAACGGGAGTATATAACTTAAGAGTATATTTAAACATTCATTCAAACCAAGAGGCCACGGTCAAACATTTTATTACAATTTCCTCAAAATCAGCAACTAATTGTTCGAGTGGCTATGCTATAGTGAATTATTTTCGAAATATGTCATCGTCCTCACAGCGAACAACCAAAACAGCTATATGGCTCACCGGAGATTAATTTTAAAATTACATTAAGGAGCCGTCCAACGTAACTTTGGACATTTTTTGGAAAATTTTCGCAATGCCCTAAATACGAATTAAAGCGATGAATTACGACATATTATACACCAAAGTAATGACAAAAGTATACAAAAACCCGAATTTATCCACTTTTTAAAAAAAAATAATATTTTTTTGGCGTTTGATGACAAGGAAATTGCCAGCCGCATACGTAACCGTCAGGATTAACAAGGAATAGATCGATAATTTGAATGTCTGAGTTGCAAATAAAAGACTCCACACTCCATACTCGGAGAAAGCACATTTATCATTTCATCACCAACGTGGTGATAACGCTCGGGGGGAAATGGGTGACCACAAACGCTTGATTCTGTTCGGGTGACACGTTTGTTGGCAATGTTGTGGTCACGTGGGTTTTGCGGCAAAGTTGTGAAATGATTTGATTTCCCACGATCTGAAATCTTCAAACATTTCACTGCTGTTTTTGAATCTGGAAGGCGATGTAATGTACAACTCACGATACATTCATAAAAAAACTATTCAACTGATAATGTGATAATTGCGAGATACAGTCCATAGCAGCGCTGTGGAGATCAAACTATGTACAATGTGACGCAAGTGTCAGCAAGGGATTAATACGCCACCGATTCGAATAATTATTTGGTTGGTGACGATGATCAAAACATAAAAGTAGAAAATTATATTTGTAAACTAAAATATATTCACATCAACATAAATTACTGTCCTCACAATTGTATATTTACGATAAAATAATTTTACTGTCGCCGAACTATATTAGTGACGTAAAGAAGGCTTGATGAAGTCTGCTACGAAAATAGAAGACCAATGTCAAGGAGAATTATCAGAAAAAGTTTCTTCCTGTTCACCAAATATAGCAAAATGTCGTACCATCGTAAATTTAAATATCTCCCTCGCACAACCACATTGTGTATAAGATGGATCAACGTCGATTTTGAGCGCTGTTAGCAACAGAAGGTGCGAAAATCTATGTGTGTTGACACTGTGTGGACAGAAATAGAAAAAAATCCGCTAGGCGGACTAAATGAATTACCGAAATCAGACCACAACGTGTCATACGTGTTCAGATAAATGAATATAAAAACCAACACAATTCCGATATTGTTCAGGCCGGTAACCCTTCGCCTATAAAATTAGTATTGACAAGCAGATCAGTTATTACTGTTCTTAAATCTCATGACAAAACAACAGTCAAGCCTCCCCAAACAACAACTATGGAAGGCCGATAGTTCCAAAACAAATGAAAAATACCAAATCATGTACATAAATGAATTGGAAGCCAGCGTTTCTAACTAAGTGTAGCCGATTGGTAAAAGTATTCTGCATGCAGGACAGGTCATTTTTGTTGTTTTGGCCACACTTGAACATTCAAATGATACTCTTGGCAGCTGGCATTGCTCATGCAACCCCAGAAATGGACACATATAATACTAAATGAGGAAGTTTGGCAGTCCACCCTTTTCTGGTGTATCAATCTCATCGTATTTTACCAATTTGATACAGATCTCATGCAAATTGGCACATGATTGTGGGAGGGGGGTATGGTCACAGCAGACTCACAAAAGCCACATTGGACATTCTTCATTTTTCATTGATGCACTCTTTCATGACTCCATACTTATTCTTCTGAAATGTGTGGATTTTACCCTTGGTGAACTTCATAAAAGGTAGACAAACACAAGGAAAATGGCATCCCTTTTGAAATGTAGGCATCCTAAATTACAATTGGTCTTGTGGTCTATTCCATGCAAGAATGATAAAAAGATTTCTGCGAGTCTATACTAGAAGGATTACAGAATTGAACTATTCAACAAATTTAAGGTTTTTTATTGTCTAAAATCTGGTCGGTTACTTATGCCATAGCAGACTTTCAGGTGGTGCTATCTACCCTATGGAAGCAGTACTATGGCAAATTTCAGTTTCCACATATTCTATGTTTCATTCCAAACATTTTGGTATATAATTTATTGGGGTTATTCTTTTTGGGCCTTTTTTAGACTTGGAAGAATGTTACCTGAAAATTGACCAAATTTACGTTCGACGATCCCTTAATAATGCCGACAGGTGCAAAAAAGCTAACCCGGTAAATATTCAACAGAAACTGTTACGCACTTTTGGAAACTTTTGGAAATTGGAATAAATATAAAGCGCCGAAGAAAATCGTTTATGCAACCGACAAAGAGATTCGCAAACATAAATTGCTTAGCTCGTGCAAACTGTGAGATGGCGAAACGATTAAACGATATGAACTAAATCTGAACAATTTTAAGGTATAAACGAACATTTTCGCGACACACAATTCAAAAAGAAATATTTAAGCAATACAATATTGTTTGACAGAACTCATTGAGCTCTGTCAAACAAGATTAAATTGATTTAATTTGTGGTAGGGAAAACTTGCTACTACAAAATGTCGGTATTTTAATATTTGTGTTATTCAGATGGTAAAGGGGCGATAAGAGTAATGGAATTTAGTAGGTGCCTGCTGTCAACTCTATGAGTTGATTACATATGTGTTTCGTGTTCTATACATCTGAACCTTCATTTTGATGTATAATGTGTGTATATTTAATCTGCATTTAAGGAATATCAGAGGTGAGAATTTTCAAAATAATCAAAATACATTACTTATATAGCCCCTTAAGAAGGGCAATAGTCTGCATATCCCATTGTGTGTTTCTTTGTAGGTTTGATTGGGCAAAGCTGTACCGTAACTGGTGATTGCAAGACGGGACACTCAGAATGCAGGACAGATGGTACTTGTGGGTGCATTGCAGGTTATAGCTTTCAACGTTCTACCCAGACATGTGAAGAAGGTATTACTTACATTAAGTTACTAGTATATCTCGCCAATGTCAAGCAGAAATTCCACCAGGCATCGTCCCTACACCGTGCCACTGGATTGAAAACTGAAGTTTTTTGGTGGAAGGTGGCCTCGACGGGAGTAGACCACTTGTCAAAGACAACCAATCGCCTAGCCATAAATGCTCTGCCACCAAATCAACTGATCCAACGACACCCCTCCCCCCCCCTCCAAAAAAAAACACAAAAAAAAAAAACAAATTGCAAATAACTCAGCCAGTAGGTTAGTTTACATTTACAACTCGCTCCAAGACTGATTTATTCGAGACTTGATAATTACTGAATTGTTGGAATTGTTTTCTGTGATGATTCGTAATTGTCTACAAGTAGCCTGCATTTTATTGTGAGATTTACTTATGTTTAAAAGTGAGTTACTAGTATATAAATATTATATAGAAATAAATTGATGATGTCTTATAATAAGAAAAAAATCCATGGGTTGAGATACAAAAATAAGCTTCCACACCACTGTCGATTATGTTTAGTCAAATTTAATTCCTAATTCTGTGAGATAAATGAATTGTACTTTTCTCATACTCTACAATTTGTTTATCCAATATCAATATTTGAAGCAGATTTATTATGTAAATAAAGTGGTTAAACTTCATAAAACCACATAAAAAGAGTATCCGACGCTCGCTGTTAAACCATGGGGGCTGCGTTCTCATGCAGTGTCCCCCGAAGCAACAAGTGGTATTATTTTTGTCTCACGCCCAAAACATCGAAGTACGGTTAAAATACAGCTAGATCGGGAAGAGAAACATGGCCTCTAAAAACACACATATTTTGGGAAAATCATGACGGAAGGCAGAGGTAATATATACCTTTATATGCTAGAGTGACTGTGTCTGAAACAAAACAAAATAAACTGTAAATCCCAGGCAGGTTTTCATGAACAATACAGCTGTAAAATCCACTCAAAAAAACAACATTCATAAAACCAGTTCATAGTTAATTCTATCAAACCTGACATCATGTTCCCAGACCACCAGTCTAATTTTGTAAGGAATTGGAGGCTGTTCTGGACTGGAGCCAGCCTAGTCCGTAAGTAGTCCATCGCCTATGTTTAGCTTATATTGTCTGCAATATTTCAGTTGGTAGGAAAAGCGAACGCCTGGTTCGCTTTTCTGACCAACCCAAATATCCCAAACGATTTAACCTAAACATACCATAACATTCCTTAAAGCTATGTAAGAGATGTTTCTCAATCTAAACTTGCTTTGGCAAAATCGCTTATGAATTTATCATTACTACTGGATGGGATACATTCTTCCAATGGCTTTTCGATAGATGGCATTTCGGGTAACCTTCCTTATACCATAGAAATCATAAAGTGTTCTACCAAACACCAACCTTTAGACACAATTGCCGATTCGTGATAAATAACGCAAACTAGTGCTACCTAACAAGCCCATTTATATATATCGGATAGAAATACAAGCACCTGCTGAGTTTGAAGTCGATCTAGCCGTAGTGGTTAAAGAGATACATGAAGAGCATTTCACAAAAAAACAGAAACGACAAACAGATTAACATAAATTATAGTAGGATGGAGGAATACTCACACAGACCTAGTTCTGTAATCACGCCGGGCTGCACTACTAATTATGTTAATATGTTGATTGTTTCAAATTGAATTAACTGGTTGAGTGCTAGAAGCCACTACCAGGGCTTTCAACTAAATAGGGGGGGGGGGGGGAGGAGGGGAGGGGACCAGAGCAGAAGCCTACATTTTCCTTGCTCATGTTTCATATTCAGTTGAATGCAAATAATATTTTATTTTTATGAACTTGTTTTATCTCAAATTATTAAAGAGTGCTATTGGGCACTCTTCAGTAATTTGTAATAAAGCAAATTTTGATTATTAAATTCAGATCCTCAAAATTACTGTAGCCCTCAACCAGTTAAATACTAAAGTAGGGGTATACGGAGAGAGCCAGTGCACATCAATCGTGTTGCGCCAGAAACTTAGGTGCGCCAGAAAAATTGAGTTATTTTTTGAAAAAAACATTTTTTTTATGAAAAACCCAAATTTTTTTCCAAAAATAACTCAATGTTCAACCGAAAACCCTGGGTTTTTTTCCGGAAAATGTTTAAATTCGAGCATTTCTGGCGCACTTTCGCGCATGTTTTTGATAAATGTAACACTGATTTTCCCATTGGGGTGAATTTTTAAAAACTTGTCTTATGAATAGAGTTGCACGATTGTGATCGGCGACAGATTAGCACTGAGATTTCCATTGGGAAAAATTCGAAAAAAACAGTGTTTTTTCGGTTTTTGCATTGGACAAAATACGCAATCGAACGTCGATTCCCACGGTAAAAGACAACGATTCGATCGAGGTGAATGCGAAAATTGCGCCAGTAAAACAAACTCGATCCGGGACGCGGATTTCCCACGGGAAGAGACGACAATTCGATCGAGGTGAATTCGTAGATTGGTCCACTAAAAAAAAATCGACCATTTGAGATCGAGCGCGCGAGTCCGATTGAAAAAAAAAACAAGCGTATGTAATATATAATTATTATGAGATGAGTTGCGAGACGAGTGATGAAAAAAATTGTAGGCGCGACCATTACGTTCATGCTTTTGTCATTAAAGAACAAAAACTGTAAAAGTTGTTATTTTATTTTTTTACATATATATATATAAGAAGAAACAAAAATAAAAACAATATTTTTACAATTATTAATAATTATCATTTAAAAAAAACATAAAATTTAATATTTTTTTATAAAAACTTTTTCAACAAAACTATGGCAAAAACAATAATCGGTCATGAAATCCTCCACACCTAAACAATCTGTATTAAAATTGAAGAGGATCGAAAGGTATTCAAAGTTTGACATTAAAATTTATAGGTTAGAATCTCACAATGCTATTGAATTGGCTGACGTGGAGACTACTTGGTTTACACAGGAATATGAGAAAAATGCCTTACCTATGCCTTACCTATGAAACTGAATGAAATTGCTCTGGATTTAATGTACAAATATCACGACTCTTTGTTGACGATCCTATCGGATAAGATAGACAATTTTAATCCAGACGATTTATCATTGTTCTATAGAAGTAACATATATCCGACTATTTCCGAACAACTGATTTGCAAATTCAATTTAATCCCTGGAGAAAGACGAACTTTTGAGATAGTGAATTTGATATTCCGTTTTGTCTATCTACGTGGACAGAATATTTCAAAACAAATATTTTGGTCACATATTTGATATTATGAAGTCCATTATAAGATAGATGTTTAAATCGCGACTAAAAAAAAACAAAACAAAAAACATTAAAAGTGCATTTCATTTCTTTTTATCTCAAGGAATGTGCACTCACCCGATTGAAATATTAATGGAGCTTGATTGCTTTTACAACTTAGACCGTTTATTTCTGTATAATAAAATAACTGGGTGTTTTCTGTATTTTGATGTTTTCTTTACGTTGTAAAACGTCTACATTCATTACTGAATGAAGTGAAAAATATGAATCTGTGGTGAGTGACTGTTTACCTCTGTTTGGAATGAATTGGGAAAGCAAGGTAGTACTGGTTTTCTCTGGTACACAATTATTTTTTGGGGGCTCTTTCACTGATGGGACTCAGTCGTCAAATGTTTTTTGTTTGAGCTGAAGGTATAAAGGATTAGTTCGGATGCGATGTACCTAAATTGTCTTAATTTATTTTTATTTTTTTGAGTGTTAAATGTTCTTTGTGTTAAAAAAGTTGAATTTCACTTGAAAAAATGGTGTTTTTCATTGAAAAAAAATATATATATTTTAAAATAAGAAGTTTAAAAATTTCGCAAAACATTTTTTTAAAAAAAAAAAGAAAACAAAAATAATATATATATTCAATAAGAAGTTTTAACATAAAAAAATTCAAAAACATAAAAAAACGTCTAATGTGGAAAAATTATATTCGTCTACTGTATCCGAGTTGAAAAAGTACTGTAGAAATCTAAGAATTAAAAATTACAGCTGTTACAGAACCAACGGACAATTGATTGAACTCATGTGTGGGGAGACCTGTGATAAAAAACTGGTGAAATTACAAGCCAAAGTACGTCAGTCATTGAATTTGAAAGATGTTAAATACATGTAAAAATAGGAATGCATCGATCATTTGCTCAATGGAAAGGGAGTGGATGAAAGATCTACGACAGTGGCAAAAACTCGAATCGTGAACAGAAATGAGAAGGCAGCAGTGACGAAACAACGTCAACAAAAGATTGTGGTAACTAAGAAGACTGTTAAATGAAAAGTGGACCAGCAGGTTTCGAAAGAGAATAATAAACAAAATGAAAACCGATGCGGTTTGAGATGACGATTCATTAGGAAAAAAACGGTGGATGAAGTCTTGAGAGTGCTGAAAGAAAACAAGGGACTCGATCCGATAGAGGCAATCTTAATCAAAGCATTAAAGAAATCGTTGATTCCGATTGAACGAGACGTCGCCATTAGAGGATATTTTAAAACTTTCGACGCAATTCCCGGTCTTGCAAATCTCGATCCCGAATCGTTCATGGAACCGGCGAAGGGTGGAGTGTTGGATGTATTTCGAGAACATCTAGATAAGGGTTTAAAAATAATAATGGTTTTGCATTGTCTAATGAAAAGGGTCAACGCTAACACGGGTTCCAATCTAAAAACGGGACTGTGTTTAGAGACGACGAATTATCCGATGTTTACGAAGTGATGAAAGACAAGATGTTGGAATCTATGGCTCATTATCATTTCCAGGGAAGCGGTTGGACGTTTCGAGAAGGTATTGAATCTCGAGATTCATGTGGACAGACACGTTCCTTTGAGAATGTCTTCCTATATAGAATTGCCTTGTTTCTATATAACAAAAATGCTGTGATTAACATAAAAAATAAAGATGATAGCGATTGTTTCAAATGGGCGATCACACCGGCCTTGTATCCCGTAGAAAAGGATGCCCAGAGAGTTTCCAAGTATGTGGAGACTTGTAAAAATCTTGATTGGATGGGAGTGTCTTTGCCGATGCGGCTGGAAGACATCGAGCGTTTCGAAAGGATAAATCCCACCGTAGCTGAGAACGTCTTGAGATATGACAATGAAAAACAAATAACCTATCCTCTCAGGCTGACTTCGCACAAAGAGAGAGAAAAGATTGTTAATTTGTTATTTGCTTCTGAGAGTGACAATCAGCATTATTGTTGGATTAAAAATATGAGTCGATTGCTGTCGAAGCAGATTACTAAACATAATGGCGAGAGATTTTTCTGTCTCAACTGCATGAATTCGTTCTGTTGTCAAGAATCGTTGATATGTCATCAGGAATATTGCAAAGAATAGCCAAGCGTAGCCATCAAAATGCCTGAACCTAACACTTACAAGAACTTTTACAACTATAAAAGAAGATTAAAGCCGCCATTCGACGTCTATGCCGATTTCGAATGTTTCACCACGAAAATGAATTACTGCCGGCCCGACGAGCGTAGGAGTTACGCCGAAAAACATCAGAAGCACGTACCTTCGGGCTATTGTTATTAGGTGAAATGTTCTTTCGACGATCAAGAATCGTCAGGTCCATTCGTCTACACTAAACGTTCAGATGACGACGACGTGGCTAAAGAATTCGTGGAAGAGTTAGAATCGAAAATTCAAGAATTATACGACAAATTTAAAAAACCCAAAGGCATAATCATGACGCTAGAGCAACGGCGAGAATACAAGGAAACCACTGAATGTCACATCTGTAGATAACCATTCGATGATGAGTCTAAAAATAATGAAAAAGTTTGAGATCACAATCACTACACGGGTCTGTTTCATGGCAGTGCTCACTACAAATGTAATTTAGGATTTCACAATTTCTCGGGCTACGACAGTCACCTGTTCGTGAAAAATATGGGTGTTAGCGAGGTGAAGTTTAGCTGCATCGCGCAAAGCGACGAAAAATACATTACCTTCACTAAATGGAAGGTCGTCAATAAAAAGATAGTCATTAAAAAGATGGACGATGAATCGACTGAGGAAACAACGAATCCCATCCATAGAGAGATAAGTTTTTCATCGACAGTTATAAATTCATGTCGGCCAGTCTGGAAAAATTAGTCGACAGTTGAATAGGGAGGAATTTAAAATCACGAGTAAACATTTTGATGATCGACGACAGTTTAGGAAAGGTGTCTATCTTTATGATTACATGAGTGATCTCGAGAAATTCGACGACGTTGCTCTACCTGCTAAAGAAGATTTTTATTCGAAGTTATACCAGTCTCACATTTCCGACGACAATTACGAACACGCACAAAAAGTGTGGAGATTATACGACATGAAATCCATGAGAGAATATCACAACCTCTATTTGAAAACCGACGAGCTTCTCTTGGCCGACGTGTTAGACAGTTTTCGACGAGTGTGTCGTCGACATTACAAACTAGATCCGCCTTGGTATTTAATGGCACGCGGACTCGACTTTGATGCTCTCTTAAAGACGACCGAAGTTCAGTAAACATCTGAGAGATTGCTACGTTTTTTAAGTGATGCAGTCCGAATTGAATGCAAATTCTAACAAGATAATCAACATGCCCATTCCCACGAATCCTAATGATGCAGCGATCAAACAATACGTAGACTTGGAACTGAGAAAGAATAACGTCGACGAGCTAAAAATGAAATCGGATCTGGATGCAGGATTCAACAAGATATTGAATCTGTCCCAGATCAACGATGCGGACAAAGACTCGATGGCGGTCAACAAAGTCTATGTGAATTCTGCCCTACAGAATTCTCAATCCTATCTAAAATCTCAAGTCGACGAATTGTATCTGAACAAAAAATCCGGAGGAACCATGGAGGCCGGCATCGACATGGCTGGTCACAATGTATTCGGTCTGGATGATGAACAGGAATTTGCTTCCAGCACGGTACTTAAATGAAAATACTGTCTGGAGAAAGGGTGATATCATGGAAGGCAAACTGGACATGGGAGGACACGCATTCACGAATCCTCCAGATCCCGTGCACTTGTCGGATGCTTGCACTCTGATCTCCGTCGTGGAAAAGATAAAATACGCCACACAATTGATCACTGTTTGGGCTGAGAAGAGCAGCACGTTAGAAGTGGAAAAAGCCGAATGGTCCTTCGCAAATGGAGCTAACTGATCGCTGCATCGTTAGGATTCGTGGGAACGGGCACGTTGGTTATCTTATTAGAATTCAAGTTCAATTCAGACTGCATCACTTTAAGAACGTAGCAGTCTCTCAGATGTTTACTGAATCCCCCGTGAGCATCGTCCGCATATCTTTTAGTGGGGACATCAGTCGAATCTCTAGGATCCACTACATTCACCACTCATTTAGATTTCAAGTTGAGATCGTCCGTCATGTCTTTATTCACATAATTATCTCTCATCATCTGCCAGAAATTTTCGTCTCCTCTATCTATTTTGTAGTCGCGGCATCTGACAGATCGATCGGTTCGGGATGATTGTAGATTTTCTTATTGTTTAAGTTTAAACGTTCTTCTCGAGGTTCGTATCTCCGGACGTATCGTTCGTCCAAGTTGGCAATGTCACCACCACCACCAACAACTTCAACCATTCTTTTCTTTCTAGAGGGACCTTCATTATCGTCAGCGCAATCGAATTTATCGACTGTCATGTTTGATTTGTTTGTTTTGTTTTGTTATTATTATCTATTTCTTTTTGTTTTCATTTTTAATTATAACTAGATAAATAGAAATGAAATGCACTTTTAATGCTTTTTTTCGAGTCGTGATTTAAACATGTATCTTATAATGGACTTCATAATCTCAAATCCGTGACCAAAATATTTGTTTTGAACGTATTCTGTCCACGTTGATAGACAAACGGAATACCAAATTTACTTTCTCAAAAGTTCGTCTTTCTCCAGGGATTAAATTGAATTCGCGAATCAGTTGTTCGGAAATATTCTGATACATGTTACTTCCATAGAACAATGATAAATCATCTGGATTTCTATCTTATCCGATAGGATCATCAACAAAGCGTTCTGATATTTGCACATTAAATCCAGAGCAATTTCGTTCAGTTTCAGAGGTAAGACACTTTTCTCATATTCCTGTGTTAACCCACTAGTCTCCAAACGTCTGCCAATTCAATAGTGTCGTGAGATTCTAATCTATAAATTTTAGTGTCAAACTTTGAATACCATTCGACTCTCTTCAAATTTATTGCAGATTGTTTAGGTGTGGAGGATTTCATGACCGATTATTGTTTTTGTCGTAGTTTTGTTGAAATTTTTTTTATAAAAGATATTAAATTTTATGTTTTTTTTTAAACGATAATTATTATTAATTGTAAAGGTATTTTTTTTTATTTTTGTTTCTTCTCATATATATGTAAAAAAAATGAAATAACAACTTTTACAGTTTTTTTTTTCTTTAATGACAAGAACAAGCACATAATGGTCGCGCCTACAATTTTTATTTCTTTTAAATGGTCAATTTCTTTCATCATTCGTCTTGCAACTCATCCCATAATAATAATAATATATTACATACATTTGTTTGCTTTTTTTTCAATCGGACTCGCACGCTCGATCACAAACAGTCGAGTTTTTTTTTTTCACTGGACCAATCTACGAATTCACCTCGATCGAACCGTCGTCTCTTCCTGTGGGAAATCCGCGTCCCGGATCGAGTTTTTTTACTGGCTCATTTTTCGCATTCCTCGATCGAACCGTTGTCTGTTACCGTGGGAATCGACGTTTTTTGTCCAATGCAAAAACCGAAAAAACACTGTTTCTTGGAATTTTTCCCAATGGAAATCTCAGTGTTAATCTGTCGCCGATCACAATCGTGCAACTCTATTCATAAGAAAATTTTTAAAAACAATGGGAAAATCAGTGTTAAATTTATCAAAAAAAGTGAATTTGTCAAACCGGGAATTTTTTAGACATTTTCGCCAAATTGCGTCGAAAGTGCGCGAAAGTGCGCAAGAAATGCTCGAATTTAAACATTTTCCGGGAAAAACCCAGGATTCTCGGGGAAAAATTGAGTTATTTTTTGGAAAAAGTCAACTTTTTTACCAGAAAATTTGGGTTTTTCAAAAAAAAATTGTTTTTTTCCAAAAATAACTGAATTTTTCTGGCGCTCCTAAGTTTCTTGCGCAACACGATTGATGTGCGCTGGCTCTCTCCGTATACCCCTACTTTAGTATTTAATTCAACTTAAAACAATCAACATATTAACATAATTAGTAATACTGCGCGGCGTGATTCCAGAACTACAGCTGTGATGAGTATTCCTCCATCCTACTATAATTTAAGTTAATCTGTTTGTCGTGTCTGTTTGTTTTTTTTTGTGAAATGCTCTTCATGTATCTCTTTAGCCACTACGGCCAGGTCGACTTCAAACTCGGCAGAATATCTATAACTGGCCACGAAAGAATATATATATCTTTTGCGAGAAAAGTGACGCCACGTTAAATGAACGTTAGTCAGTGGGCAAAATCAACGAAAAGTAGGTAAACAAGTAGCCCACAACAATGTTTTATTCCGAACAGAATTATACTGTTGACCTGAGAGCTTGTCTGACACGCTGAATGGTGTTGTCTTATGCACTACTATCAACAGGGAATTGAACTACATTTTTTATTTGAATGCAGTCTAATCCCAGCCCTGTAGCCCCCTGTAAGTCAAAGGGCCAACTGTTGTTGCGCAAATTTCTTCAAAGAACCATTGATAGAATGGGAATACCTACGTGGTTTATCTTGTAATTTCTGTGTTTATTTTTGTCCAGAAGGAGAATTGTTTTTTTTTTCAGTTCCGTTATTTAGCGTATGATCTTGTTCGTCCGCAAGCTTTTGATTTCATTCGCTATTAGCCGAAGCATCAACAGATTCGGTTTTCAACTTTCTTATATCGGATCCATCTTCATCTCCATCTTTGGTTGATTTAAAGCGATGATAGGCGTTGTCAGTTCACCCAGAGGTGGATGTAAGCTCAATAGAAGTGTGGTTGGAAGGGGGAGGGTCAACAACAAGTGGCATTGCTTTCATTTCAGAATGGAGCCAAAATATGAGCTTCATTCACCCAAACAGTCAACTTTCAGTGATCATTTATAATACAACACATGTGACCAATGTTTGTTACAAGCCCATACGTAGTTTTATACTATAATCTGTAAAACATAATTGCAAATTGCCAACTAAGTACGCATAGGCGGAGCAATTACGGTCATATGTAGATCAGTTGTCGTAACAACAGTGAGTGAAATATAATAGCATTCGCGTAGTTGGTGGGAAGACTTAGGGCACACGGTTCTTGTAGAAATGGGAACCCTGTTGGTGGGTTAGTCCCACTCGGACAGTTGATTCTTTTCCAAAATTTTATCACAAACGTTAGCGGTCTGCAATTGGGTGGCACTCGTCCAACTACTCTTCATGGAAAGGTTATATTTCACTCATTCTCGAAACTCGGGACACTAGTTAATGCATTCTCGTCCTGATATTGTGGGTCCATTTTGTCATAGCTATGCCTCCCCTTTCTGAGTATTTAACCCTTTACCTAACATGACAAGCAGACGACACTTGCAAAAAAAATTCTTGAATAACTATTTTTTTTTTCATTTTTTGTCTCAAAAACATAGGTTATGACCCCTCGTTGGAACGAGCTCGACGAGCTCGTTCCAACGAGGGATCATAACCTATGTTTTTGAGACAAAAAATGAAAATATAATGAATATTTATTGGCGATTTTTTGAGAATAGCGCTGGCCGGTTTTGGCCGTTACGTTGGGTAAAGGGTTAAACATTACAGCAGTACTCAGTGTTTTCCAGTTGACTTGAACAGTTAAATTAATTTACTCCTGCAAACAAAGGTTGATGGGATATACTGGAGACACGATCGTGGATTACCTGTCGGTCGGTCGGGTCGGTCGGTCTTTTCGGGATAATATTTATGCGGTGCGATTTAAGCGTTACGTAGTCATTGTTTTGAATTTTACCAATTTAGAAGTGTAGAAAATAGTGTGGACCGATGTACCTATACATTTCTGATGTTCCAATAAGACTAAACCACAGGCCTCTGATTGGATGAGAGTTCACATAGTTTCTTCTATCTTACCGTCGGAAATCACCACGTGTAATATTTGAAATGAGGTTGCCTATTTTGCAATTATTCCATCACAGTGAAGTCGCAAAAATCGAACTTTCCGGCGAACCCGGGTAAAAATCGACTTTAATACCAATCGACGTCGACACGCTTCGGCAATAACTTATCCAAAATCCACCCACACCCATCTTGGGGAAAATTTTCTAGAGGCATTTGAAATGGGGCCTGGTTTGGGGCAGAAAATGCCAATGTTGCCAATTATACCACGTATTCGTGTAGTTATTGTTCTGTTTTATCGGAAATTATACACAACGCCACATCATTCCTTTTCATTGAGGTCTCTAAAAAGGTTTTATTGTTTTACATGGAATATATTGACACTCCACCCTACACTCCATGAATTTCACCACCACATTCCATCCCGTATAGTCAACGTCGACTATAATGTAGTCGTATAACAATTTTACCAGGAAGAAACTGGTACCAAAACAATTGGTGCCCTTTGAAGTGGGAAGCTCTCGGTAATAATATATCCAAAATCCGCTCTGGTGAAACCTTTTTTTGGAAACATATTTTCCAAGATGGCCGCGAGATTCGGGCTGTTTCAATTTCCACACATCGATAACAACAGGCGTATCAAATGAACACTAATAATTATTAATATGCTCCGATGTTACAGTGTGCAGCTCACTCTTTTGTGTCGACATGACCCGAGGCAGCCATATCCAAAATGGCTGCCAAGATGGCCACCAAAATCGCCATAAAAATACACTGATGTTGCAAAGTACCCACAAGGTTTAACCTATCGGTATTTGTGAACTTTGATGCAGAATCTTTGTTCGTTTCCATTGCACTTCCAGGAGAGAGCAAACTGCAAAAATAGAGAACGCAAAACACAGTTTACATACATACTGTGATTAAGTTTAGAATCGCTCCCGAAATTGGAAAACGTGCGACATATTAGTTACAAAAATTAACACCCACTATTAAAATTACTTTTTGAAATGAATGAAAGCAAAAAGTTCTCAGTGCAGACCTGCATTCTCAAAAACAACTATAAAATTCCAAATAATTATATGTTTAGTCATGTTCTACATATTCATCCTCAAAAGTAATAGATTCATCATTCTGGTCACATTCACCTCTCAAGACTCGCAGCAGCTCACACATTTGATACCACCCTTTTGACATGAGCATAAGTATATTCCGCATGGGTTGTTACCTAACAGCTTACATTTGCAATGTATGATCTTCAAAAGTTTATCGGGGGCAGCTTCAGTGTCTATCATAGTTGCGAATAATTGTTTACCATCGGGTTTCCAACCCCATAGCACTAGGTTCAGAGCGCTATTCTTCAGTGTCCTCCATACATCAATCTGATGGTGCACTCTCAAGCTGTGTAAATGTGTAGCTCTTTTTGTTGGTGGTATTTTCGGGGGTTCGATTGATGCCGTACTGGAAGAAACGACTCCCATTTATGATATGGTATGATATGATATGTTTATTCACCAGTATACAAGAAATAAAGTGTTTACAAATGTACATATGTATTTATACAATATTCAGGCTCATAACACAATGGAAACACAAACGTACAATCATCCAATACAATTAGTATACTGACATGGCAAGGCATAGCCAGATTGGCTGTCTTCCTGCCTTCCCATACAGTTAAAACTAGAAGTCCTGCCATGAAATGCGCACAAATAGCACGTTGTTATGCGCGTTAATGTGCGCGTTATGGTCCAAGTAAAGCTATCATATTCTGTACGTATGGCCTGTGCACAAGCAATGTTTCAGCCAATGGACCTCCGGGTAACCCGGAGGTCCATTGGCAGAAACATTGCATGTGTTTGCTATGAGTAACCAGGAGAACCTGCCGTGCTTTGGATGCCAATCGATATGGCAATTGCGCGCAATTCCAACGCGCAATTAAGCCTAGATAAGCGCGCTATTCGTGACAGGACTTCTAGTTTTAATTGTATACAAGAGGAGTAAAGGACAAAATGAAGAAAGAAGGGTGAGAAAAAGAAGAAAAATATCTAACCCTTGAGGGAGATCTGTTTTTTTAAGGAAAATTTTGTTTTTATTTTTGGCAGATATTATAAGTCCTTTTGTCATCCAAGGCTTTTGTTTTATAATTTTCTTATTTGGTGTTTGTTTTCGAAGGGGGCATGCTGCTTCGAAAATATTCATATGTAAATTTATGAAAAGTTCATAGGCTTCTTTGGGTCACTTAGTTTCCATAACTGGACTAAAGTCACACTGAGACAACAGCAGCTTGAATTGTTCAATAGCAGAGAAGTTGATTTTCTTTGTCAGTGTCGGCATCATTTTAGTGGGTTCGTTATTTGTCTGTTCGGCATAAAGGGGACCACAGTGGTCAGGTACATCTGTCAAAATTATTCTATATCTGAAAGGATTACGGATATTATTTGAAAACATGTGGCATATAAGTGTAGCAGACTGATCTGTTACTCCAATGGGTTTCGTGATTGCAGGCTCAAATCCCGCACAGAACATCTGCTCAGTAAATAAATCGTGGAGTGAGAAGCTATTTTAATGAATCAACATTAAGGTCGCCCATATTTAATGATTCATTTTCTGTACTTGGGGCATCGGTTAAATAATCTATGTTTGTTTGAAATAGGCCATTATCCACTTTAGGAGCCATATTTGGTCTGTAAATTACCCCAACGATTTTCTATAATTTTTTTACCTTAATTCGACAAACAGAGACTCGATGACGTGCGGTATGAAAACGGAAATATCATGTTGAACACTAAGAGTGATATCAGCCCTGATGAAAACACCACTGCGCCCACCATCATCATTGCTTCTTGTATATTTTTGTAGTTGGTGATAACCTTCAAGGGTATATGATATATTCCCGGGAATTTGAACTATTTATGTGAGTCCGCTGATGTCCAATGTGTTCTGGGCATTATTCAGTTCGCAGAATAAGTTATATAATGGGTCGAAGTGAGCTTGGAGTCTTTGGTTGTTAATATGAAAAGCTGAGAAGGCACTACGTTATCCACTGAGCTCAGAACCCCCGTCACTGAGAAGAAAATACTTACTATCTACAGTGTTTTATTTATTTATTTATTTATTTATTTATTTATTTATTTATTTATTTATTTATTTATTTATTTGGTGTTTAAGGACACATATTTTTGCACAATGGCCAATCATGACCACAACATGAGTATCAACTCAAGACCAGAGGTGATTGTTAATAAGCCACGTTGCCCATTTGAGAGAGGGTTTGCACCTCCCAAGCGTTGGTGACCGGGTCCTACTTTACCAGTAAAACAGAGCCTGTTTATCGCAGTGATCAGACGCTGCTTCACTTCCCGGGGTTCCCGCGGGGACTATAGTGCTGTAGGGGGTAGGGGAGGGGGCGGGGGCAAGTTATTATCTTCAGACAACATGCAAATTTTATTTTTTATCAAATGACCAGATTCATTTTGTGGGTTCGTCTGGATCTCGCCCCAACTTATACTACCCGCCATGACCATAAAGCCGGCCAACAATAGCTCCCAGGCATATGCACAGTTATTGTAAATAAAGGTACTGGTTTATATAACACAGCATGGTTGTTGGCCAGTTTCAAGGAGAGATTAATTGTAGTTATTATAATGACACAAGAGCTGACAATAGTTGTAAAAATGAAGTACAATGTTGCACAGAGCTGGCAGAAAATTAGAAAGGTTCAAAAAACTATCATTAAATTCATTTTAGGTCGGCGGGGTTGGAAGGAGAGTTAAATGGTCTCTCTTTCTAGATCTTTGACAATAGATGATCAAATGGAACATCACGATAATGACAGTTGTCCACTTGACATACGTTTAAATATTGGTACTTGTAGCTATGATATCCATGTGCTGATTGATACTGAAACTTAGTACTTGGCCACGTAACCACTAGAAGGGATCCCATTTTGTACAGTTTCATTCATGTACAGATGATTTTCTAGAGAATATCGAGAACTACCCCATGAGCGCCGGCCCGAAAGGGCGACTTCCCACGAGCGCTGGTGAAAAATAACACTTTCAGATCCACAGGAATAAGGCAACTCCCGACCTTCACAAAAAGCGAGTAGATTTTTTTTTTTGATATATACATCGTGATATTTTACTGCGCTATTTTTAACCCAATTTGACTGTAAGCGCGTCGGTTTCAAAATCAATACCATACATCAGCTGATCGTACTTACAAACCTGCAGTAGTCTTTCACTCGAACATAGATAATTAATTCCAGTTTCCCACGATAATTCCACCAACTAATTGTTCAACTCACAGATGACATTTGATAATTTTAATACTTCACAAAAGCGTATTCTCATATTTTCTCATATTTTCCATTAATGCTAATTTATAATGTTTAAGACATTTTAAATACCAGTTTACAACAGGGAATTTAGAATTGTATGCACTGACTCAACTTGAAAAAAAACAAACAAAAGAAGAACAAACCAAAAAAAAAAAACAAAACCTGCTTGTAACTTGTAACAGTATCGGAGGCGAAGCATGGCGTGGAGACATCCCCTCCGCCGCCCACAACAGTATGTCATTAATCACCGTTATACAGCTCGGAACGAAGCGAGTATTTTCCATCCCAAATATATGAGAGTCAGTTCACTAGGACTGGATATTAATTGGGTTAAGTGTCATCAGGTTTAATGGGTGTAATTTCCATAGAGATAATGATGAGAATGCATGTGTGCATCAAAGAAGATTGCGACTGAGGGGCTCTCACCGATAAGCAGACACAATTCGGGGCCACACATTCCAATCATTGTAGGAGTTGAGAAGATCACACGTGGAAATCTTCTCCCTGTGAAGTTTTCGATCCCGTTCATCAAACACAGAGAAACTAACTATCGACCTCATTTAACTGACCCACAGGCGATGGATTAACTCACTACAATTTCCACCAGCGGTTGCTGTGATACTCTCCAATTAGGCTACTCCAATCAATCGAGGTAGCTCCATGTCAGTAATATGAGAAGGGTATAACGAGGATATATTCCTAACTGCATATAGATTTATATGCTACACATTATAACTGAAATTTCTATCATTCTGTGTAGTTTTGGTGACCTTCATAAAAGGATTATGTGGAAAATTTCTCTCCTGTTAAAGTTTGTTACTATATTTATAACCACCAGAGCTTTGTTCAACGGGTCTGTAATGAGCAGACAAAGGAACTTGTGCTTTACACTTTATGTTTTATGGACAGTGAGCACATATCAACACTGGTAAATGTGAAAGTTCCTTACTCAGCTTCAGATAATCACACTGTGTCATTGACTGTTATTAATTGCAGCCCAGCTGAATTGTATTCCATTGGAAGTTTAAATTCTAATGTAGGTCATATAAACAGTTGTGACTATAAAACAATGAAAGAATTAAGACTTCTTCGACCGGAGTTTTGTTTGCGAAACCATCATGAACATACTAGTGGAGTGTACAACATTTCCAGTGTTCACACAAGAAAGGAACTGCACCCTAATTTCCACAAAGGAAAGGGAGTTAATAAATAAAATTTAATTTCTATAGATACTACTAAGCAAAATTCTGCCACTCCAATAACACTTACTAATTTCGCTCCTTACAATGTAAGGTCAACTGCTAGAAAGGCAGGTGACATTAGGCATTTTATTGAGAATAATAAAACGATTTGGTTGCCCTCACAGAAACATGGCTACATGGTGATACGAGAGACCAGCGGGTACTCTCTGAGCTGGTACCGACATGGAGCTGGTACCGTTCATGAAGCACGTGGCAGCAGGGGTTGGGGTATTGCACTTGAAACCCACAGTGGGATAAAAGTGAAACACTCGAAATTTACCCAGATGAAACCTAACTCTTTTGAATTTTTGGGTTGTTTGTTATCGAATGAAACTGTATTCCGTCTAGTTATAATATATAGACCTCCACCTTCTAAAGCAAACCAGCTTACTTTAAAATTGTTTCCATCAGGGTTTTCTGATTTCCTTTCGGAATATTCATCATACGGTGGCAATTTGCTTATGGTTGGTGATTTCAATTTCTATGTTGATCGGAGTGATGATAGAGTTGCACAACGTTTTCTGGATTTAACAAGCTCATTTGATTCACACAACATGTACATGCACCTACACATACCAGTGGTCATACTTTGGATCTAATGTTGAGCAGATCTTGTGATGAAGCACTGAGTTAGAGCATTAACACATGGGACTCGGCCATTTCCGACCATTTTGCTGTTTTGGTTCCACTCAGATTCGCGAAACCACATCTCAAACCATCAACATGTCAGATGAGGAACCTTAAAAAAATCAACATTGACAAGTTGAAGAGTGATATTGTGTCTTCTTCATTTATGTCAATTGATCAATCTCACGGCTCGAGCAACATCGTTCAACAATATAACACTGTGCTGTCTCAACTTTTAGACCATCATGTTCCCTTGAAGGTTAACACTTTCAGAGTTCACGAAAATGTCAGATAGTTTACGAGTGAAATAAAAGAAAATAAGCAAAATCGACGAAGATCAGAGAGACTGTTTGACAAAACAAAGTTAACAATTCACCATGAAATGTTTTGCAGACGAAAAATAATCACAAATCGGCTAATTGAGGTTGCTAAACGCTCATTCTACAACGAGCGTATTGATCTTTGTACCGACAGTAAGACACTCTTTTCGGTCACCAATGACCTCTTAGGAAACCGTAAGATTAGTATGTTTCCAGAACATACATCAGTATTAGAGTTGGCCAACCGCTTTGGAAACTATTTTATAAATAAGGTGGACTTGATAGATAAGAACATTGAAAGTACAGTTGTTCCCACCTTTGATGATCAGTCTATTAATTCTAGTTGGTCCACGTTTGCACAAGTGAGTGAATCTGAGGTGAAGAAGCTCATCTTGTCAAGTCCCAGCAAAACTAATGGGCTGGACCCCATGCCTACATCTCTGATAAAAGCATCAATTGATTGTGCATCTCCAGTTGTTGCTAGCATTATTCAGGCATCTCTCCAAGAAGGTCATGTACCATCAGACCTTAAATTAGCATTGGTATCTCCACTTATCAAGAAACCCTCTCTTGATCCCGATATCTTGAAAAACTATAGGCCCGTTTCAAATTTACCATTTGTAGCGAAAGTTCTAGAAAAGGTGGCCGCTAAACAACTTCAGAACTACCTCCAAAGAAAAACATCTTCTGGAACCATATCAATCAGCTTATCAGCTGAACCACAGTACAGAAACTGCCCTTTTGAGAGTCTGTAATGACGTAATATGTCCATTAGGTTACCGAAAGTCTATTCTATTGGTCTTGTTGGATCTCTCGGCAGCTTTTGACACGGTAAATCATTCCATGCTGCTGTCGATGTTACGTCAACTGGGAATAGCAGGAACAGTTCTGGAATGGTTTGAATCTTACCTTTCATTGAGAGAGCAACAAATATGTATTTTGGGGTCAAAATCAGATAGTAAATCCCTTATACGTGGTGTTCCACAGGGCTCAGTTCTTGGCCCCATGTTATTTACATTATATAGTGCATCATTAGGTCAAATGTTGAGGGCTGAAGGCATTCCATACCATCTCTATGCCGATGATACTCAGCTGTATGCATCTTTTAATGCACTTAGTGAGTCTGATTCGTTGAATTCAGTAGATATGATGCAAAACTGTGTTAATAAGGTACGAATCTGGATGGCTAGTCATAGGTTGAAAATGAATGACGATAAGACAAAGGTGTTAGTTATATCTCGCACCGAAATTCCTTCTAATTTGCAGATTAAATCTTTAGAAATTGGCAATTCAAAACAATCAGTAGCAAACAGTGCTCGCAACATTGGGGTAGTGTTTAATTCACGTCTTTCGATTGAAGCAAATATTAATGCAATTTGCAAGCGTTGTTTTATGCACATTAGAAATCTTTGACATCTTAGAAATTATTTGAATCAAAAATCATTGGAAAGGCGCGTTTATGCCTTTATTTCTGCACATTTGGATTTCTCTAATTCACTCCTTATAGACTTGCCGCAATCGCTTATCTCTAAGCTGCAAAAAATACAAAACACTGCAGCTCGTATTATTACAGGATGCAGACGCTATGATCACATAACCCCACTGCTTCAAGAACTGCATTGACTCCCTATTCAACAAAGTATCACTTTCAAAATTCTGGTTTTGGTCTTTAAATGTATTAATATCTTCAAGACTTTTTGACTGTTCAGTCATCGAAACGGAATCTCCGCTCATCCGAAGAGCTCCGGTTACATGTTCCTGTTTCCCGTTCTACCTTGCTGAACAGCAGGGCCTTTTCCTTCGCAGGTCCTCGACGCTAGAACTCATTGCCAATACATATCCAGTCTTCCAGAAGTTTAAATGAGTTTAAAACAAATCTCAAGTCCCACCTTTATCAAGAGGCTTACGAGGTTTGAGCTACTTAGATTTGATCTGTTTGTTTACTTTTATGCGTGTAGTAGGGAGCTTGAATGTATTTTTTTTTTTTCATTTAAAGCGTTTTAGAGCACAACTATGTGGTTTTACGCTATACAAAATCTCCGTATTATTATTATTATTATTACCCGATGCCGAATGTTTCAAATGGAATGTATTCATTTATTCAGTTTCATTTATTGGCGTTTAACGACACTTTCGAAAGCCAGAGTCACTTCGTGTCGGACAGATTTACGGTTAGGGGATGACGGAGTATCCACGACAAGGCACTATTAGACTCCTCGACGAAGCAGCAGTAAGCTCTGGTGGATATCGAACCGTGAACCATTCGGATTGAAATATAATAAATTTGGAGACAGCATGTAACTGTATGTAGAACTTCTTGCCATACTAGATGGCCATATTCAACATTATATTTACAGTCCAGCTTGGTTACACTTGATGCTTCAATATTTGTTTTGTTAATACACGATTCTCTGCAACTGACTGAAGCGTGTCCAGGGCACTGTGTTCATTTTATTGGTATACTCTTTTTATTGACAGTCTAATAGCAAATCATTCTGTTATAACTTCTTGGAGAGGCCCCAAGCCACTATCCAACAAGTCAAATCTGAACAGTTCATATGGCCCACACCTTTCTGGAGTTTTGTTGTTAATATATCATCCCCTGCATCGTATTGAAGCGTGTCTATGGCACTATGTGATATCAGCCAGTGCCTGTTTGTTGTTAAGATGTTTAATTTCCATGACACGGACATTTAAATTCATTTAATACGGATCAGATTGGGATTACCTGTCGGCGGGAAAGATTCATCCCATAAAGGAGGTCTTCAACTAAGAAAGTAGTATTTGGAGGAAGAAGCTGATCAGGGGGAAATGCCAGCTTGGCAGGCGCTGCAACCTAACAGGCGTCCTACAATAAATAGTAACATAATATTTATTTTTGATCAGAATCTTATCTCACCAAGTAAATGAGAATTATTAACCTAGGACTCTAGTGGGGAATGTTTGAGGCGTAATACTTATGTAGCAAATCAATTTATTTCGCACACATCAGATTGCTCAGGTCTTTGAATTGTAAACATCCTTATTACAGTGACTTGATCTGGTGTTACAACGGTGTCACAAATATGAGTTGAAATCTCATGCATTTCTGTACTAACTTTGTATTATTTTAAGGGGGTTAGTTTTCCCTTGCCCATACGCATTAGATGTGGTCTTACAGCCGCCACTCATACACGAGCAAACAAACTTTGTGTTTTTTTTTTATCAGTCTACCATCTTTCTTCACTACTTCTCTGATATTCCAAATATTCTGAGTTTTCTTTGAAGACAGTCTCACGTCAGACTAGAGGAATATATCAGACATGCTTTCAATATTCCAGTGGTATATTAACAGTATCTATCGAGATATCAGTGTCATAAGCCACAACGACAACACTGACACAACACTGAGTTAGATACATGGCGAATGGCCCGATCAACAATCAGTATATCGGCATCACCGTTACTGGTGTACACACTATTGCCACTGCTTTCTAGTGACCCAGCTAAAAGGCTAATAAGCTGCCCTTTGCTATTTGAGTTAGAAAGAAATATCTCTTGATTATTGTGCGCGTCCATTGCTTTTTGTAAGTGAATATCGGAACAAGTCTTTTAAACCTTCCACCGATGCTAATCTTCTTGAATGGATGGGCCCTGACTATAACCACCAAACACAATGGCCGCATTTCTGTAACTGGGTCCAATACTATAACACTTTTAGAATTGTGTTATCTAGAATTGTATTTTCTAGTTATGACTTTAAATGGGTGGAAATGAACCATTATAATTTTCAAAGGTTCAGCAATATTGCTATCAACATCTTTTGAAATGCTGAGGATTCGTTTTAGTCCATTATATTAATACAATTGTAGAAAATACAATTCTAGCAAATACAACTGTAAAAGTTTTACAGTATTGGCTCCAGGTCTTCACATATGTCACATACTGTTCTTCTATCTATATGTGGACCTTTTAGACCATTTTACTCGATAACGTAAAGCCCCACCGTCAACAACAATGGCTGAATTGTCGTGTGGTTCACGGAGCATTGTCCTTAAAAGTGTGTTGGGTATTTAGGAGAGCTGAAATGTAAAGTATTCAGGCATACTATCTTCCCTTAAAACAATAAAACTACCTTTTTTAGAGATCTGAATGGGAAAAGAATGAAGTGGCCTTGTGTAATGACTGATAAAACAAAAGAATAACTACACGAATACCTGGAATCATCGTCAAAATAGACATTTCCGTTGAAAACAGACCCCCATTTCAAATTCCTATAGACAATTTGCCCCACGATGGATTTGGGTGCACGTTGGATATGTTATTTACGAGAGCTTTCCGCGTCCAATGGCACCAACAGCGCTTTTCACCGTGTAAAATTGTTCTACGACTTCACTTTCAACGTAGTCTCTTGCAAACCAGCTTTGTAGACAGTGCCCTGATTGACTACGACAGAGTGACTACGCCGTGTAACTGGTTTCTTGATTATTTGTCCAATGGCGTCATGCGGTATACGAGAGGTTTATGTTCTAAACTTGCTATCGTTAAAGCTGCCTTGTAATTTCACGATGTGGGCTTTAACCTGAGCGCAGGGTCATATTGGAACATATGCGTTATTGTGATGAACTGGCGGTAATATTGTCCGTGGTTTGCGGCTCGAAGCTACTGTTAAACATCGACACCCCGCGTCTCGATCCCCATGCATCAGAGAATTAAAGCCATACTCAAACTTGCTCAGCCTGTAGATAGCGTGTGCGCCGTGCAAACCGAACTACTTTTTCATATCTTGAGATATTGGATTTGAAACTGTGTGTGTGATCAATAACAAATACACATTTTTGTTGTGGCTCAGCTTATTCTTTCTATCTATCTAGGATTCAGAACTGTAAATGAATAAAATGTTGTTGACCCAATTTCTTCGCCGAATACTTATCTCATCTCTACGGACAAGTTCCTTCGTGATCTCGTTGGAAAAGCGAGTGTTGGTAGGAGTGTGTCTCAGAAATTATGATTTTTTTTTACAGATTGTACAAAGTATGGAAACACATTTCAGAAATTTCCTCAGCATGTTATTTCGACTTATGACATCTTCACCAAAATTGGAACTACAGTCGAGGATTGCCAAGAATTATGTCTCAACGCAACAACATACAACTGCGTGTCCATCGAAATGAAAATATCCACTGCAACCTGCCTTCACCACGAGGTTGATCCATCTGATGTACCAGCAAACTATTGGCCGAATACCGATTTTTCCTTTTATCAGAGGAACTGTGCATGATAAAGGAAGACGTATACGATGCGTTCTCACACAAGAAACTGAAGAGAAAGGAATATGTTGTACACGAATATTTTTTCTAGTAACTGAGAGAACAACTGCTATTGTTAACCGCTCAGTTGACGTGACAGAATTTGTCAGATAGTGCTATTCACAAGCATCATTTTATTGCCCCAAGACAGCGTTTATAACTCGTGATGGGAACGAGCTCGTGAAGTAGATTTAAATGAGGGATCATCAGCTTCATCCCTGCGGCACAATGACAAATCTAAGTTGTTGAGGATGCTCTTTTGCAAGTGTTATCTTCTATTCATGTTGTCTTAGGTTTTTTGTTTTTTATTTGCTCCAACCAATCGAATATTTATATGCCCTTCACTGAATCAATTAGCACAACATTAGTTAAAGTTCAACCCGGTGAGTGTGAACCCAAAAGACCGCTTGTCCGGCCTATGGTTATGATACGGCCTGAATTTGCAAATTAGATAGTTACTCAGGGAATTTGTGTGGTAGACAAATTAAGATTTTCAACGTGCAGCCCCAAGGCTGCACGTTGAAAATATTAATTGGTCTTCCCACAAGAATTTAGAATGTGCCAATTGATGGCTCTGAACTGGCATGGAATATACTGTCAGGGTTCCAAGGGTTAAATAATCTTTCTACCGGAAGAACGGAAAGAACAAAATGAACGTGAGTAGGTTAATCTGTGTTGGATGTAACTGATGAAGTCGACAGCTGTGAGCTTAAGAATCGAGGAGCCTGGGGAATGTTAAAGTTAGTGTTAAGTGGGATATTTCCGTCGATACTTCTACTTCTCACGTTTCTGTAGGTGCGGGCAACAGCCGAAAGAACATTCCAGTTAAAACTGTTTGCAAGTGTCTACAAGGTGTCGACTTTTTTATACGAGTTGCAAATCGGGTCCGCAGAGCAAGTGTTTATAGAGTCGGTCGCCTTGTGCTCTCCGCATGCGTTATTTTGGATTTTGGGAAGACAGTTTAGCGAAATGAGAAACCCGAAATATCAAGAAAGATATCACCCAGCAGCGGTATTCAGCTGTCCAGGGTCCAATCCAAGGGAAAAAGCGAGGCCTGAGTGTAGGTCTTACAGTTTGAAGGCTCACTCAGTCCACAATCCTAAGGGAGAGAATGTCGTTGAATGTCTTGTTCAAGAACACAACACAAGCAACCCGGATCAGATTCGAACTCCCGACTTATCGATCACAAGGGTTGTGCGCTAATCAATGATCAATTAGAGGCAGCACATTGAAAATATTGATTGGTCTTATCCCAAGTGAGGAATACAGACTTGACCAGTTGATGGTTCTGAAGGGTTAATAATTAAACTTAGAATTCACGTGACCTTATTCTGTGCCAAAACAGAAAAACGAGGATCTTTGAGGATGGGATTTTTATTAATATATCAGAAAATATGTCTGTTAAATCGAACTCGCTCCAACAAGAGGTCATAAGGTAATTTTCCGACAGAAGAAAATGAAATCGTTTCAGTTATTTGTGATTAAAGTGCCGTCTTCAAATCGTGTTACATAAAGGATTAAACGTTTACCAGTCTATATCTGTAAGGAATTCAACATTGTTATGGCCTGTAACCTGTAATATCAGTCAGCTGCCTTTGTTTAGATTCACTCATCTGGGATATTTCAGTTGGTTCGATGTTCCAACCAACTGATATATTCCAGACAGTTGAATCAACGCAAAAAATGTTACTTGATCGAGGCTTGATTTGACCGAATGTTTAATAAGATTATCACGCCAACAGACAAGACACGGTTATAATTTTATCATTGCGTCGCGTATTTCAACTAACTGTGAGTATGTGATATGGTTTTGAGGACTCAGTTGCAGGATCTCATGCAGGATCTCATGTGACGCCATGGTCACGTCACCCCAGTGACACCATATTGTGTTGTCATCGTAACCCTCGTGAGCGGCCATTTTGTGACGCCATCCATCTAGTGTTACGTGGTTCTAGTGTGCATGTGCTGCGCGTGTTGTTGGGGTATACGTTTTTCTGTCGTCCATTTTGTATACTGGAGGCCGCCATCTTGATTTCCATGGTAGCACGTGGTTGCTATGTTACCCAAAGGTCAACAACAAGGCAGGGGTATGTTCGGGGTGTGTGTTTCTTTGTACAAGAGTAATTTTCCGGTTCGTAGATTAACTCAAATAAATCCGACAAGTTGTACTATTTCGGATTTCTGCAGAATCCTCTGTTTTATCTATCTATGCAATAGGTTTCATCCACACGACCATGTTCATTTATCCTGGAGTATACTTCAGTAGGATAGAAGAGCCTATCAATTGGACGACCTTTGCTTATTGTTACTATATTTAGCTTTTCTGGTCTGTTCTGGTTAGTTCTGATCCTATTCCGAGTACTCTTGTTCTTTTTTCATTTATCTAGATCACCCAATCAGCTCATTTTACTACCGCTAACTAACCAATCAGACTGCTTCACCCCCCCCCCCCCCGTAATATGTATGCAGAGTTATCTCCCCTTATTACAAAGAAGTCCTATACGATTATCCTCACCTCTGCATCCAGTGGCCACATCCCGTGACACCCCAATTTCATCACCCCTTTTTGGAAAACGTCTGGCCTTCGACACCCCTTTTTCTGAATTGAGGGCTTTCAGAAAATCCCTCAATGAGGTCTAATTTCAAACCCCTCTCAGCCTCATTTCTGTATTTCAAGATACCTATGACCTGTCTCCTATATGGTTCCTCGCTCCTATACATGTAGTTTTTCCGATGGTTTCCATCTTGTCTATAACTATCTGTCCTATGATTTACCTCTTTTGTAGTCATCCAATAGTATAAGCTACCATTCCTGTAGTCTTGTGCTATTTCGGCCTAATACCATTACTGTTGGCTACCCTTATTCTGCCCCCCTGTCTCAGCCATTACTATTGATTTGTAACACTACTTAATACTTCCTAGCTACACCTATCTCTGTCTCGACTGTACCATCGGTCACGGTTCATCAAGGCTGCTCAAGCGCACTAGAACCACGTACCACGATGGGGATGAATTCACAAGATAGTCCCTTACGCGGGTTACCATGACAACACAACACATCGCCACAGTGTCACGTGACGATGACGTCACATGATATCCTGCTACTGAGTCCTCAAAACCACACTACTACTGTGTCAATATGGTGCTGTTTTCAAGGCTAATTAAATACTTATAGATTGAAAAATGTATCACTAATGCAGATACTGAAGAATATATGTAAATCCTTATGTAAAAGGATATCGCATTACATAAACGCGAGCCAATTTCCTTGAAATGTTGGTAAACAAACAACCCATAGCAGCGTCGAATTTCTAACAGGATTAATTAAACTGGTGGTCTGGGAACTTGGTTGCATCATTACTAGTTGAACATTGCATCACAAGGCATTTGAACATAACCATTGACTTTTTAGTGTTTAGAGTGCCGATTATGTTTCTCGAATCGGCTATTGTCACATAATCTGTAGCATTGATGTGTGTATACTGAAGATTCCGAAATGTATGCTACAGTTTTTACGTCATCATTTTTCCTGAAATCTTATATTATTGGAAATACAGTCATACGTACAGTTGAGACTAGAAGTCCCGTCACAGTTAGCTCAGAAACTGCTCTTTAGTTAATGTGCTCCTTACTGTAGAAGAATGAAGTAGTCTGAAATACGCTATGCAAAATAAAATATATAGAGAATACCTACTGTTTTTGAGTGAGTATCGGAATTATCTCATGAGTGGCTGCAAAGGAATATTAGTTTTCACGAGCGGCTGAAAGCCGCGTGTGAAAAATTAAATTCCTTTGTAGCCACGAATGAGATAATTCTGATACTCACTCAAAAACAGTAGGTATTATTTTTATTGTATGCGTTGCGTTGTTTTTGTTGCGATTAAAAGGGGTAAGGTGGTGTTTTCATTGCAATCAAAAACCCGGGGTGGAGAAAATGATGACAATTTCAACAAAAATCAGCTGACGCAGCTGGCCCATTTACTTATTGGCCCCGATTTCAAAATCAAACTACATGTACCACACCACAAAATAGTTCCACATAAATACCCTTAGAAAATGTAGAAAATGGCTATATTGTCAGTTACGCAAACAAAATCAATGAACGCGTGTGAAAGTGGTTTATGACATTCTCCCCAAAACAATGGGTGGCACATTTATTCAAAAGTAATAACAAAAGTCCACTGCGCAGATGCAAACACACATGACACAGTTCACAAAAATGTTCAATGTAGGACGAAGGAGGATTTTTCAAATGTTTAAATTGTTCTTAGCATATTTGTCAATCACTGTCACTGTCACTATCGATGAGTCCGAATTTTTTCTACTTCCTTTTTGGTTTATTCGCAACACTAACTTTGTTACGTTGAGACGAGCTAAAAAACACATTTACCTTTGATGTGCGTATTGGACATATACAAAGTTCGTTCGTCGGCGGAGTAATTTCGTTCTAATTTTCTTGCGTGATTCGATTAATCTACAGAGGGATATTCCCTTATATCTATCGTGACGATAGATATAGAAAAAAAATCGGTTAAAAGTTTCTCGCTATCTTTTAAAAAAGCATACAATAAAATGCGCTATTAGCGAGGTCGGCCGTGAAATCACGAACTAAACCGATCAAATAGAAAGAAAATGTTGAGACTGCGGTATATTGAGAGTGGCTAATAACTAAATCGTTGTGGGACAGATTTTTCACTTAGTAATTATTTGCAGTTTCTGAGGTCAAAACACAAGAAGCAATTGCAAACTTTCATTACATGGAATACTGGGTTGTACCTGGGGGTCCAAGTGATGAATTTTTACAAGGGCTTCTTGTGCTGTTATGAACAATTATATATGGGCAATATATGGCGATACGATTAAGTAGTTATCTACTCTCTCTATTCTGTATATGCAGTCGAATTTTAATATCTATTTACGTCATTATATGTGCATGTATCTCAGTAGAGGTTAGGAATGACGTTAATGATCTCTATTTACTTGTATAAAATTGTACAGTTGGGCAGGTTGTTTTTATACAGAAATGGTGCATTTTGTAGGGACAACCGTGCACTTACGCAGTGCGCTATTACTTCCAGGCAGTGCACAACACAGTCACGGGACTTCTAGTTTCAACTGTATAGATATTCCAGTATCATTGGCGTCAGCAGCAATGTGAACAGGCCATACAAATACAAGAAGCTACAGTGCAATGTGCATTAATGATGTATAATCAACGCATTTGTACAAATTCATTAATTCAAACGAAACATGTGTTTAGACCAAAATCAAATCTACGCTGCTCGGATTTAATCCTGGGAACGGGAATTCCCAGATTCCTGGTTCCAGGTATCGGTCACGATATCCGTGAAATCTATAGCCCGGATCCAGCAATCAGTGTTGAACTGAAGTTTTCTAAATTGAAAAACTGCCCCAGCGTAACTTTGTTAGATTTCGTTAGCCCTTCCACGCCTAAAAATGTTTCAATCATGTTTCCTGAAGCACCTTTTTATCCCCCGATCACTGTAGCTCTCAATCAGTTCCGCCGGGGGGCTCCTCTTCAGCTGTACTACCTTCTATCGCTTCAAAGTTCAAACTCGTCCTCATTTTCAGAATCCCTAGTATTACTCATCACACACTACCTCCATCCACATCAACTCCTTCTTCACTACCATCACCAGTCTCCTCTGCTTCAATCAGACAGCAGTGAAGAGGGAGTTCAAACCAGGTGGTAGGGGTGATAAAACTACCGATTCTGAAAACGAAGACGAGTTGGAAGCGGCTTTGGTTTTTCACACTTCTCTTAGGAAAATGGCTGGTCCACATGGAGATGGCTGATTGCCAATAAAATATGTGCATGTTCAAGAAAACAAATACGTCGTGTTACTCTCGTAAAATTACTTCAACTTATCTGGGTCATTTTCCGATTTCCAATTCTAGGTGCAACTGCATTTCCGTTCCCGTTATTATAGACAGCCGGAAATATATTAAAACCTTACCGCTGCTGTACTTTCTTCTACCACAAATTGGTGCGTGCATATTCTTGTAAAGAATGTATTTCCCCCATACATCTGTAAATATCAAGACAAAATACAAATCGGTATACTCTGAGGGTAGCAACTTCACGTGCAATCATTCGACCCAGAAAAAGAATGCTTCTTACCTGCACTCATCGCAGAGCCAGTCGAAATATGCCCAAAGAAGAGGTCTCGACTTCAATACACCATCTCGGAAACTTACATGGTGGTAATAACAGTAATCGAGAGGTTTATTCGCCGATTTTCTTATCGTTTATCCGCTTACCCAACGCAGACTATATCAAAATTTATCATTTTAAAAATCAGTTTTTAAATTTTTTTCACAAAATTTCAACAAAACCATATCATGTGACCCCTTCATTGGAACGAGCTCGTTCCAAAGAGGGGTCACATGATATGGTTTTGTTGAAAGTTTTTGAAAAATAATATTTTTTCAGCTGCTGAATTTGCATACTACGCGGGCGGAAGTGGCCGATTCGTTGACAAAAGTGTTAACGGCACTTTGTTCATTTCACAATGTGGGTTTTAAACTATGGACAGGATCTTATTGGAACATATATGTTATTGTGATGAATTGACTGTAACACGATATGATGTTTTAGACTCGGAGTTTATGTTCAACACAGACGCGGAGCATCGTGGTTGAATATTCGCTCGAAGACGCAAACCTCACACCTTGTTACCATCAATTCATCACAATAACATATATGTTCCAATAACATTCTGCCCACAGTTCAAAACCCACATCGTGAAATGATCAAGGTGCCTTTTAACGATAAGATGTTCCGCCAACAAACCTCTGGAATTCTCCAAGGCATTACTGGACAAATACTCAATAGATAAGATAAAGGTTGATGTCGCCCCCATCACATTTCAAATCGTAAACTGATTCGTAACTTAAATTACAATTCTATCGGAACATCATTTGTTGCACCTGTGGAAAATCTACAAAAATGAACCGGCTTGCAAGTCACGTCTCCGATCAAACATTTCAAGTGGCGTCGTCACACGGTGGCATGTGCTACTGGAGCCGTAAAAAAGAAAAGAACTAGGCGAACCCTTGTCCAATCAGAAGGTGACGATTTTAGTCTTATTAGAACATATATACATCAAGAAAGCCTGCTGCATCAATAGCCCTTGGCATTTGCTGGTCACTTTGAACAGAATGAGTCAAATACGAGCTTACCAATAAAGGTGTTGCATGTACATGCACATACTGTTCTTGGGTGGATATCAGAATCATACAACGAGTGGCTGCAAGGAAATAAATACGCTCGAAAAAACCTCGGCAAGTTCATTGTATCTCGAATAAAATAATTCTGGTACCTTCTCAAAACAGAAGGCATTTATGTATTAAATGCGATGTGATATTATTTCAATTGGGGTTAAAAAATCTTTTAAAATGCAATTAAGGCTGAAAATGCCCCCCCCCTCCCCTCCCTTCCTCCACCAAAAAAAAAAAAAAATCAGGAGGGATGTCGAACTGAAATGATTATATAATAAGCGTCATTACAGGAGAGATATCCTGTTATATCTATCGCGACAATAGATATAGAAACATTATTTATTAAATATGATTTATTCCCCCAGACTTACCTACAGTTAAAACTAGAAGTCCTGTCACGAATAGTGCGCTTATCTAGGCTTAATTGCGCGTTGGAATTGCGCGCATTTGCCATATTGAATGGCATCCAAAGCACGACAGGTTCTCCTGGTTACTTATAGCAAACACATGCAATGTTTCTGCCAATGGACCTCCGGGTTACCCGGAGGTCCATCGGCTGAAACATTGCTTGTGCACAGGACATATGTACAGAATTTGATAGCTTTATTTGGGCCATAACGCACACATTAACGCGCATATCAACGTGCTATTTCTGCGCATTTCATGACAAGACTTCTAGTTTTAACTGTATTATCGAGCTCGGTTGATATAACTTCAAACTCGGCTGATAAGACGCCGATCTCGGCTGGTATGAACCAAGCGAGAGGTGTCCTCCGCCATGTGTTAGCAGGCGCATCAATTTGTTTGCAGTGAAACTACTCACTGTTTATTGTCGAATGGAATCGAGCAAAATGGAGTAATCGAAGAAGAAACTTCATACTTTATGAAAAGAATGAGAAACAATAGCACTGTCAAGAGTCTTCACAGACTTTAGTAATGTGTCAGTAGGCGACCTGCGGCTATTTATTGTGAATTCGTTTTGTGCGCAACGAATAAGGCACTTGGAATACGTCGTGAAAAAAATAGGTACCCTGTGGGAACATCTAGATGCTGAGGTAGAGCCCGTTTACAGTGATTGATATGATCAACCTCACTAGCATCATAGGACTTGGTAACCAACGCACGTTTTCTTTAATCGTCTGCACAATATTGCCAAAATATCGTAAATTCAGGTAGCAGTTTCCCCCATAATTCAATTTTAACATAGCCCAGCAGGATAGAGTTGGTTGAAATATCAGTTGTATTATGAAGAGAGAATTTGAGCTACAAACTTTGATATTTCGACATTAAGATGTAGAGAGTTAAATTGGCAAACCTTTAAGAGCGATTGGCTCAGTTTATTTTAATATCTACCTTATGACCGCTGCATCATTGTCGCAGATTAGCTACATGGGGCTTTTTACATCTTGCCTTATGTCCAGCTTATTGTCACAGATTGGCTACATTTGGTTTGATACTTACCCAGTGAGACTGATGGGCGATATACCGATAAATCGAATTGATATCGATATAATGGTGATACCGAAAAACCGAACCGTTTGTTAAATACAGAAACTGTCTAAATTTTCATATGTTTCTACTAATGACATTCGCTACTTATAAGGGCTTGTTGAGGCCTGATAGCAGATAAAGGATTCATTTCCCTGAAAGAAGTGACTTATATTCTTCTCAGTTTGTTAACCCTTAAGGGACGGGAATTATCTTTAATTTCTTCTAGAGTGCAACCTGCACATGTCCGTTTGTTTATCTGCGATTTCTAGACAATTCTATGCTAGAGGTCCCGAGTTCGATCCCCGTTCGGGACGACCCGCGTTGTGTCCTTGGGCAAGGCACTTTATCCCAGCTGCTTGCATGGGGGAACGATGATGCCGTATACTAAGGGATATAGCGCGCCGATTCGTGCACATGTCTTCAACCGCTGTAACCCTGCTTGAAGGGAGCTTGAACAGAGTTCGAATGTTGAGGAACTGACAGTTGCTCGTCGATGCTCGATGGTTCTCTCCGGGTACTCCGGCTCTTTTCACCCGTAAAACTGTCCCGGTCACGATTATCCGTTGTGCATAAGTGTGTGACCTTAAAACACCAAAAAAAAAAAAAAATAACAATAAACCTTGTTTTTCACTCATTGAGTTCTATCCGTTAACGTATTTTACAGAGTTAGTGTAGGATTAATGTTCTTGGTGCGCATTAACAGACTAAAGATTCAATATATAACACCAACTTTAACATTGTTTCTTTAAGATTTAGAATATTTATCTATATTCATTGGTTAACTAATCGTCGTCTGAGTGCTAGAATGTCCTATGTCCCCCATGGGACATAGGACATTCTAGCATTCAGGCGACGTTATCGCTGTTTATCACATAATCGCCATCAGATAGCTCATTACGGAAAATAGCTTTGTCATGATGTAAGGCAGTTGGTTTTGGAAGTACATAAAACCTCTTATATGTCATTAACTGACCAAACGCTTGTGCTGGGCCGCAACCGGTCAACGCATGTTATTGACCTGATACCGTTAAACAGGTGAGTAACGACCGATTAGTTGCATTCTTACCAAACGTTCTTACACGTAGGCCAGATTCTAGGCATGGTGTATCAGGCACATTTCTCTACGCCTGCATTGTATCGAGAAAGGTTAAATAAAACAGCAATCACGGTATAATTGTAGTAATACTACAGGGCGTGAGATTAGTATCCCCTACTCCACAGTGAAAAACAAGCAAAATACACAGAAACTGAACTGTTTAGGCTTCGAGTCGTTCGAGCACCAGCAGTATGTGCGAGTCACTCGACGTAAGACGGAATCCCACTTATGGAATCCCTTTTTCAAAACCATATGGCCTTCGGCATCCTTGTTTGCTGAAATGAAGCTAAGAGTCGTATGTGCGAGTCACTCGAACGAGAAATTGCTCAATAGGTCATTTACTCGATGGGCTTCAAGTTGTTCGAGCAGTATGTGCGAGTCACTTGACTTGATACGAAATCCCATTTATGGAATCCCTTTTCTGGAATCCCATTTGTGGAATCCCTTTTTAGGATATGTCCGTGGCTACAGAATCCCTTTTCGGTCGTGTGTGCCTGTGTGCTAGGACACAATGCGTCACATTGTGCCTTTTCAGATAAGCACATGTCGGCACATCCAGCAGGTGCCTGTGTGGTACCATGTAATGTGTACAATAGAACATAAACATATTTAGGGGTGAGAGAATCAATAGAACAAAAAGGCATAACATAACTTGTAGACACGCGGGTAGAAACCGATTATTACTCGGAAATTAGAGCCAAGTAAACAAATGTCGGGACTGTTTGGGCAATTAGGTGTATGCTAGTTCAACCGAACTTTCCCCCATGGGCCTTTTCGGTCCTATAGCACTACGTGCTAAGCCTATAAAATGGAAAATCTGAATCAAATTAAGGTTTTTTTTTTGATGATTTGGAGGGATTGTCGGGTTGTTTGTGGTAATTCTTCGAACCGGAAAATTACTCATATTCAATCGAACACACCCTCTGAATATTCCCTTTCTTGTTATAGGCCCTTGGGTAACATTGCAACCACGTGCTACCATAGAAACCAAGATGACCTCTTCCGGTATACAAAATAGACGACGGATTCACGTATCACCCTTACAACACGCGCTGCGCATGCACTGCGCACAAACACCACGTATCACTATGGGGATGACGTCACAACACGGCCGTTTACCATGACAACACAACATGGCGCGTGACTATGACGCCACATGCGATCCGGCATGAGATCCGGCTAATGGGTCCTCAAACATACGAGACATACTACTGACAATTAAAACAGGTTTTCCGTACTATTTTCAACCATGGATAGAAATATTGAAACGATATTTTGTATGTAGCTTCCTGGTGGGTACTTACAGATCAAATTTCAATTCCATTCCGTGGGTACTTACAGAACAAATTTTGATTCCATTTCGCTCAGTTAGTTTATTGCAGATTTATTACTCGTGACTTTAGGAATTCGACAGTTAAAGTAGGTTTTCCGCACTTTTTTAGCTACGGTGGAATCGTTGAAATGATAATTTTGTATGAAACTTCCCGAAAGGTAATTATTGATCAAGGTTCAATTCTTTCATTTAGTTGATTTATTACAGCGTTATTGTCCTTGAACTTGGAAAATTCATAGTTATAAAGTTTTTACCCATTCAATGATGGATGGAAATATTAGATTTTGTAGATTTTTTGTATGCATCTTCTTGATGCGTTTCTTCGCATCAAGTTTTACTTTTATTCCGACCCTTTCATTTATTGAAGATTGGTTGCCCTTGAACATGAAATGTCACATATTAGCTGCTGTTATAGCTTCTCATTCATCATACAGACTGCTGTTGTTTGGAATTTGACTGAAAACAAGGCCTTCTATTATACATGTCTCTTTTATATAAAAATATAATAATGATATAAATATCCTGGAACCCAAGACAACTATTTCGTACATCGAGTCACCGACCACTCCAGACATGGTATCTCAAGGACGGTTTTACTACACTGTATTCCGTTCGAAGTGTAAACCGTTTTAATTGCGGGCCCCACATTGATGGCTCCTGTCACTTCCATGCTTCTAGTATGGAATTGTATCATTTATATTTGTAATTTATATTTGTATGTTTCATTGTTTTTCTTCATACATTCGCTTTGTAGCGTTTGTTTTGTCATATTTGTATTTACATATATATATAACTTCGTCAAATTACCGTCATGCTCGTAAGTTTACTTCCGAGCATGACGGCAATTTGACGAAAATCTATAAAATATTTGATGAAGGAAGTAAACTTCCGAGAAATTTGACGAAGTTATATAAAATATTTGATGAAGTGTATATATATATATATATATATATATATATATATATATATATATATATATTTGTTTATTTCCAAGAGTATGCAATTAATTTGCGAAAATGCCACACGTTTCCAAATATGACTTTCAATATCATTTATTTGGGTGGTTTCGCCATATGTTATATAGAGAGTAATCGCTTGACTGGACTGGTTGCGTGAAATAATTCATGAGAGGTGAGGGACGTTGGACAAACACGAGTGTGTGAATGTGCACGAGTGTTTTACAATATAGTCCCTTGCCTCGAATGAATTACTCTGTTTATTACTTTTCATTATTAGCTGTAATTGCATTATTTAACCCTTTACCTAACGTAACGGCCAAAACCAGCCAGCGCTATTAAAAATCGTCAATTAATTTTCATTATTTGTCATTTTTGTCTCTAAAACGTAGGTCATGACCCCTCATTGGAACGAACTCGTCGAGATCGTTCCAATGATGGGTTATAACCTATGGTTTTGAGACAGTTATTCCAGACTTTTTTTGCAATCGTCTGCTTTTCATGTTAGGTAAAGGGTTAAAAAAACAATGAAGTCCCCATTACACCCACGGCAAAGCATCTTTGTTTGCGCGTACGGATACATGACACAATTGTTGATTGCATAATTTACTGGTGAAGTTATCGTTTATAATCAAACCCGGAAATCCCAGTAAATCACACTTTGGAAAGTAATAAATTTATATTCTCCTTGTTGTACATTACGAATTCATTTTGTCAAATTCTCTATATGTTTTCAATTTTTACTTGCAATATTTTTATAACCTCTTATTGCTTAACCTTTTACCTAAGGAACCGGTCGCATTCGCACTCGTACGTTACAAATTAAGCAGTTGAAACATGTATTTATCTATTAACTAAAGTGATTTTTTTTGATTTGATTGGTTGATAGATACGTGGTATGAGACCATATTCATTGAAACCCACGATACGTCCGCCCAGCCACTGACAAATGTCTCATACCCAGTGGAAGCCTCGTTCTGAAATCCACAAATTGTCCATACCCCGTAGAAGACGCGTCATTCCAGTTTTACGGTGTACATGTATTATATTTTAATTGTTTATCTCCAAAATATAGCTCATGACCCCTTATTGGAATGAGCTTGTCGAGTACCCTCCAATGTGGGGTTCATAAGCTATGTTTTTGAGACAAAAAAGAAAAAAAGAAATTCAATAATTTTTTTATACTAGTAATATAGGCATATTTTCACAAAAAATCTTTTGCACAAAAATTCCACAGAAACCTGTATGGCTCAACAATGGAAGATAAAAGGTCTCAGCTGGCTTCGGGTAGGTAAAAACCCGTACCACGTGGTCAGACACGGGGTAACTAATAATCTTTAAAAATAATTTTACAAAACATATCATGTGATTCCATTATTGGAACGAGCTCGTCGATCTATTTCTTTTATCCATTTATTTATTTTCTGCCATTAATTTATCTGATAGTGATTGTAGTGTAACATTCATATGTGTAATAGACATCAGTAATTAACATCAGTTGTTTGTGAGTTGTTTTTTTGGGGTGGGGGTGGGGTGGGGGTGGGGATGGGGTGGGGGTAGTTTGGTCCCCGACACAGCTGAATTTTTTCATCTCCATCTCTGCAAGTGTAATGTTTCTATGACGATTTCGAATGTTTCATGCATCCGATGAGACGGAACTCAAACCTTTATGGGTGCACATTAATCACATCGAACGTATGACTTAATGCTTATACAGTACAGCAACCGTGGACTGGCCGTAATTCACACGTGAAAAGTTATCAGTAAAATTTTAATTTATTAAATGTTTGATGATTTTTCCTATAATTACCGTTTGCAATCTAATATTACTGCGTCTGTGGATATACTGCCCCCTCGTGGGAAGTGACCAGCCCATAATGGCCGTACTGTATGTATGATTATCGGTGTATAATATTGACTAACCCTCTATATCCCAGGATGTATTGCCATTTACACCGATTTATAAACTGATAAAGACAAAGCCGATCAGAAAAGTGTATCAATTTTCACCCCAATTCAAGTGCTCATACCAGAGGCGACGGAACCGGGTGTGTGTGTGGGGGGGGGGGGGGGCTCCAGCCCCTCTACTTTTTTGCCGGGCTATGTTTTTTGTATGCACATATTTTTAACACAATCAATAACTGGTGAAAAAAGGGGCGGATCCAGAGCCTCCACCATATTTTCGCCAGCTATGTTTTTCTCGTACTAGTTCAGTTTCGATGGATTTCGGATCATTTTTTGCAGTAAGCGGCAGCAAACGCTAAAATGTATACAGTCTGTTAATAAATCGGTTAACTGAAGTAGATCGTAATCTTACAGAAATACAAGTACTAAATCTACCCCCCCCCCCCCCCCCCCCAGACAAGATAACCCACAGACAGTATAACTGCTGTAAACGTGTGGTAAAGCATACTGGCCAGGTCTGTTTATCAGCTTTGGTCCTTACTGCCAAAGCTGATAAATAGACCCCACCCGTATGCTTCACAGACGTTTTTTAAAGGCTCTCAAAATGTGAAACTTTTCAAATACAACTCATGAAAAATCTCAAAATATCCACTCAGATGCATGGAAATGGGGGGGGGGGGGGGTGGGGGGGGGTGGACCTGGAATTTAGGATTTTCATACTGATGACCATCCATCACCCGATCCAGCCACCCCACTTTGAAAATCGTTCCGCCGCCCCTGCATACGCACTAGGGTATACGAGCATAGGGGATACCAAAGATCGCCAGTCTCCCCCATTATTTCCCTCGCACTTGTAATACTTAATATCATCATTCCGATACCGAAATAAACCATTCTCAAAATAACCGTTACCGGCTCCTAGTCTGAATACCGCCCCGCACTTAACTTCATTATACAAGTCATGTAACTTATAATGCATGACACGAAAGTATTCACTTGACGCAATGACGTCTTTTCGGTTTGTCATCCTAGACTGCATTTGCTCGCGTGAGCGGTCATGTTGTACTAGTGCGCATGGATGTGATGTCATCATGTGTTGTTGGAGTGACTCGTGTTTTCGTCGCCCATGTTGTTACTGGAGTCCGCCGTCTTGGTTTATATGGTGGTTCGTAGTTGCAGCTATGTAACTGGACGTTCCTTAATTGGACAGGTGAGTATTTTGATGATGTGTTTTATTCGACTGGAGTATATCTAATTAACCGAATCGATCCGACGATTACCTAAAATCACCAAAACGAACCCATAACGGACTTGACAATACCGCCATCTTTGATGGCACGTGGTTAGTATGGGGCCCAACGTCATACACAGACGGGTTGTGTTCTGGGCGTGTTTAATTCGATGGATGTATTCTAATTACCCAAATAGATTCAGCAATCATCAAAATCAAGGAAATGGATATTATTCGGCTTCATTTCACCTAAATTCCCGTAATAGTTCTGGTATATATCTAAAGAGTGCGTTCGATAGAAATGAAGTATGCCTGATTAACCAAGGCGACCCGACAACTACGTTAAAATCACCCAGAACCACCAGAAAATACCGAACTGAACTTTATTTGACTTGAATACTTCCAGTATCCTACCTGTGTGAGTAGCACGTGGTGTTATAAGGTGTGTTCCGTATATTGGGAGTATGCGGGCTCAGTTTCCTCCAGAATCCACTGTTAAAAGCTTAAACTCTATTTTGTTTTAGTGGCATACTTAGTCATTCTCCCCACCCGCCTTTCTAACAACACGGTCCTCCCTAGACTTCAGTGTGAAACTATATTCTTATCCGTTCCTAGGCTAAATGATCTATGTGCAGTGGGGACCTGCGAATAACACATTTTTGATTAGAATAGAATCTTGAAATCGAATTGGGACCATAATTTGAAATAGAATCGAACTTCAATTCGAACCGGTCTTGTAGATGAAGCCAGAAATAGTTGGCCTAACTCATACATGTAGCCGTAGACTAAACATTAGAGTACAATACAATATTTTTTAATCATGTTCGCTATTTCTGCCCATGTGAGAGGTCATTGGGTGGACTATGAAAATATGTGTAGTTTTTACGTACTGGTCACTTTTGGTAATTTAAATTTCGCGGTAATATGATGCAGTGCCGCCGACGTGGATTGGTCGTAATCCACGCACTGGAAGTGATGTTCACGCATGCGTTTACCAAGTAATATAAGTCATCAGGAAGAAAATGTTAATTAATGAAGCACCGGATTTCACCCAGTGCTTCATTAATTTCATTTTTGATGATTATTTCTACAGTTAGTGTTTGGAATTTAATATTACTGTGTCCGTGGGGATGGATATGGACCACCAGTGGAAAGTTAACAGTCAACGGCGGCCCTACTGTATGACTATATGCAAAGTGAACAACTGGTAATGCTGACTGGATACTTTCCACGGAAGGCAACGTTAGCCGTCCTGCTTTCAGTTTCTCGGGGGGGGGGGGGGGGGGGGTACGAAGCCCCGTTACGCTCAGTGAATTCGTCCAGCATTTCTTTCCAAGAATGAATTGGCGCTTACAGGGCGAATATAACATTGACAGTTTTTCAGAACGAATCTACGAGTAAGATCGCCAAGTACGGACGGACGGAATGTGATCTGAGAGTTAATTCTGTAAACACGCTTACTGTGCTTCATCAAACACCAATAGGAGCGGGTACGAAAACCGCTGGTTCAAGAGCTTAACTATATATGTTAATTTTGCATAATTTACAATCTGTCTTTATTTTAAGCATTATTTATGTACAAGTTACATTAACGGTCGTCTGCAAATTTCCACAAAATACGCGGGTTACCAAACAACCCATAACAGCGTCGATTCCAAACAGTTTTAGACTCGTGGCCTGAGAGCTTATTTATTTTACTTTGAGTAATTTACGCTCGGTCTTTATTTTAAGCATTATTAATTTAATCCTTTACCTAACCTGAAAAGCAGACGACACTTGCAAAAATAATTCTTGAATAACTAATATTTTTCATTTTTTGTCTCAAAAACATAGGTTATGACCCCTCGTTGGAACGAGCTCGACGAGCTCGTTCCAACGAGGGGTGATAACCTATGTTTTTGAGACAAAAAATGAAAAAAATAATGAAAATTAATTGGCGATTTCTGAGAATAGCGCTGGCCGGTTTTGGCCGTTACGTTAGGTAAAGGGTTAAAATTTGCATCCATATTATACGTTTAGTGAGACCTTAAACTTTGTTTTTGTACAAAAAAGCGAAAGGAAACGGATCGGGCAGACGGTTTCGAATTGAATCGAATATTTACTTGAGATTCGATATTGAATCGAATCTCGAAGTTTCGCTAGGCTTTAATATTCAGCAACTTGCTTAACATCCTGCATACTAATATTAAATACCAAAATTTCTAATCGCCATTTCCCCATGCTGTAACTGGGAATTTAACCAATTCATACGGAAACCCATTGGGCACCAAATGTTCAGCCGGGGATCGAGCATTGCGAATATTCGTATTCAACATTTCAAATGTTCGCATTTAACATATTGCATGCGAATATTCGCTATGCGCGATTCCTCGTTACACAGTCATGTTGTCCTCAATGGGCTTCCGTAAATTCATTCTTATTCGACAGAGCTCAGTAAGCTGTATCAAACAAGACTGAATTTGTTAAATTCCTAGTTGCACTATGGAAGCAACTTGCAACTTCAAAAGTTGATAAATCGACATCAGGTTGCAGGGGCCCCCATATGCACATGATTTTTATGCAAAAGATGCACGAAGCGATTTGTTAACCCTTTCGACCCTATGAGCAGAACAATGGTCCAACCCAACGTCCAGAAGCCGAAAGGGGGAAGAAGCCAAGAAGACAAGGCGGTCACCAAGACCCAAACTACAGCAATGCCTTCGACCATTATCTGACCGCATATCCTGGGTAGAATACCTTTTCCGACTTAAATACCGCTTCACATTAAATTCTTATTTTAGTGCGAAAACCTGAAATGATTTTATCACATTGGGGGGAAAACTAATTGACAATGAAAACAAGTTTTGATCAGAGAGTTATCGTTCCGGAAAACGTATTGAGTACATTAAATAGCACGCTATGCATAGACTCGTTGTAAAAACGTACTCAGATCAGGTTGAATGCTTGTATTAGAACAATAACTGTGTAAAGTTTTGAATCTTCGTAAAAACATATTTCACTGGTTCTGGTAGGAGAAACAGACAGTGAATTAGAATCGAAAGAGCCAAGGTTTTTATCACAGCAGTCTTTCCCGTCAACGTTAATTTTCTGAAAGACCAATCATTCAGCAACTTTTCCACCTTCAATTTATTTGTGTCGTTAACAACTATGCAATTTTCATTCAGTCCGGAATATCGTGCGAATATTTGTCCCGTATCTAAGGCGGAATTTAAAGACATCGAGTCATCGCTAAGAAAGAGGGAAGACTCGTCGGCATACTGACTGATAAGATATTCCAAAACATTTATATTAATGCCTTTAATGTCAGGGTTATACTTAAGAGAGGCGCTCAACAACTTCACACCGAGAATGAAAAGATCAGGTGACAGTAGGTCACCTTGTCTAACACCTCTCTGTAAAGTGAAATATTCGGAATAATGACCATTGTTGAGTATACGACTGAAAGATTGTTGTACAATGTTCTAAACCATTTTCGTATTCATGGTCCAAATTTTAGAAATCTTTGAGCTTTTTCTATGAAACTCCATACAAAAGAATCAAATGCTATTTCAAACTCTAACATGACCAAGATTCCATTGATAATAGTTCCGAGTGGTTATTCTTTCGTATAACTGCAAATGTGAAAGACAGGGACTTGTCAGCAGTGTGTTTCAACCTAGTATAAAGAACATACAGTTAAAACTAGAAGTCCTGTCACGAATTGTGCGCTTATCTGGGCTTAATTGCGCGTTGGAATTGCGCGCAATTGCCATATTGAATGGCATCCAAAGCACGGCAGGTTCTCCTGGTCACTCATAGCAAACACATGCAATGCTTCTGCCAATGGACCTCCGGGTTACCCGGAGGTCCATTGGCTGAAACATTGCTTGTGCACAGGCTATATGTACATAATTTGATAGCATTACTTGGGCCATAACGCGCACATTAACGCGCATATCAACGTGCTATTTCTGCGCATTTCATGGCAAGACTTCTAGTTTTAACTGTACGGGCAGTGCAATTCTCAAATTCGCCATTCAGATATATTTTTTGTTAAATGTTTGCCTTTAAAACATTGATAATTAGCCTTCGTTTGGCTGAGATAGTCCAGCTCATTCCAGCGATGGAGCATGAACTATATTTTGTAAGCAAAAATAAAAACTTATTCAGTCATTCGCGGAAAATGTTATATTCTCAGAAAATGTTTAAGCAATCTTTATTATCTAGAAACTCCGCATCGTAATTGTTTTATTTAGACTGTCAACTACGATAGATAGCAGGTGCACATGATGGCCGATTTCGCTGTGGCATAAACACAAAAGGTCTGCTTTTTCCACGATGAAAAGATTGATTTGAATATCGTCTTTGCTTATTTTTCAGATGCCGAATAGTGGCAGTTAGCTGGTGTGATTTTTGCTCACCTTGAACGCCAAGCTCTTAAACCACCAGCCCTATGCTGTAAGATATTCGACGCTATTACCGCCCATGTTTAGATTTCAATTAGTCGGAAAAGCGAACCTACGGTTCGTTTTTTTCGTCCAATTGAAATATACCAGACGACTTAATCTAAAAATACCATAAATATTCATTTTCTTGTAATCAAAGTCAGAACTTTTTCTGAATCGATACGTGATTTGACTGAATTCTAGATGACATTATCGTTATGGATGAAAAATCACCACAAAGATTTGGGTTACGCTGCGTTGTTCCATCAATTAACTAAATATCGTGATGTGTTTAAGGCGACCTGAATACTTATTGATTGGAATATGTATATAACAGGAAAGTGAAGGAATGTCTGTATATATTTGTGAGTAAAAGGACGTCAAGTTACGCCAACGGCTGCCTGTGCGCAAACTCAAAACAATAATAGCGTCGGATTCAAACATAATTGGACTGTTGGCCTGGGAGCTTGCATGATAGCATGATGCATTCATTCACGTGAAACATAATTGTCAGTTATAAATACGAGTCGAGAGGATAAACCATTTTAAACCTTCAATTACCAAATTCATTTCATGTTAAGAGAAACAACTCTAATACAAGAAAAAGAGCAATGCTTTGCATGCGCTCCCTCCAGCAATACCGTGTTTGTATTTGGAGAGTTCGGACCACCTGTCCGAAAATACCTAATATGGACCCACTCCCGGTTCTTTTGTGTTTAGGAGGCAAAAATATCCTCAACCATTATTTCCAGTAACAGAACGAAAAACGAAATATAGGGGCTAGCTTGCCTCAATATTATTGCAACAAAAACAAAATGGTAGAATAGAAATTCGTTTGTAGGTACGACACCAACCGAGCTACACATTCCAAGGGCGTCAAGCACGGGTAGACAGTGTAGTTTTTGGCCGATATTCCCACCATTAAAGACCGCCTAGCCACCCTGGCCGCGAAAAATCATGACCGGTTCGCCAACAGCGAACTAATCTCCGAATTTGGAGCCATTTGCGAAAGTCGACAAAAGCCCAAAAATTGCAATCAAAACTAAGACCGCTCGGAAAAACTAGGGAACGAGAAGGTGAACCAACTAAAATTAAATCACGATTGGATACTGTAGATCTCATTTCCGGCCGGGGGGGGGGGGGAGCTCAGGATACCAGGCGAGAGCGTTTTGTGTGGTCTGGGCCTCCCCGGCAGGAGGTGGGATTTGCAGTATTTAATCGTGATCCAAAATAAACTCAAATCAATCTAAATATGGTCGAAACCAGCGAAGGGCATAACAGAAACACCCTCGGGTGTGGTTTAGTGTCTTAACCTGTTACCCTCCAAAATAAACTAAAATCAATCTAAATATGGTCGAAACCAGCGAAGGGCATAACAGAAACACCTTCGGGTGTGGTTTGGTGTCTAAACCTGTTACCCTCCCGCTACAAACTCACTATCAACCCATGAAGGTGATCTAACAGGCTGATCAACTTCTTAACTGTGATCACAATTAAAGCATAATGTGCTACTTTTATCTTTTATTCTAATGAAAACTCATTCTGCCTTCTTCTTTTAAGCAGGTACACAGAAGATGCTTTTTGACCAGCACCCCAATAACCGCTACGGACAGTCCAACCGTTACAGAAACGGCAACCCCCATGGTTCCTGTACATCCTCCGCTCCATCCCTAAAAGTGGTCGACCACTTTAGGGGAGGCGAGCGTTGGTCCTGCGTCCCGCCTCTGCCCCTTTTTGTAAGCGCATCGCGCATCTTTTTGTCCCAACCCAATAGGATTACAATGCAGGCCTGCCCCCCGAACCAGGGAAGTTCGGGTCTTCTTCTTGGTGGTCCCCGAAAGGGGTCGTTGTTGTTTTCCTTCAAAGAGTCCAACCAAACAGAGATAGCCTGAGGCAGATTATACTTGCCAGTGATGGCCATCACTCAAAATCATCCTCGAAGCGGCAGACTAGACTTGCCCGAAAATCCAGATCGACTGCACCCTCGGGGAGAGGTAGTACATTTGTGAGAGGATCCAACCTCTCACACTGGTCCTCACCCGAGTGTTCAACCGACATCAGCCAGGAGACCATCACGATGCAACTGGTGACACCTGCCGAGCACCTGAAGCCGTTCCTCCTTCAACACGCCTAGACATGTGTGAGAATTAATCATCTACAGTCACTGAGGGTCGAAAGGGGCTTGTCCCCCATACCGTCCCTGCGCGCCTTCGGCGCGCGAAACCATTTCTTTCTCAGCTTATGTACCTCACGTAAAATCAGGCAAGAGTGACAAATATCTACTGCGCAATACACTCCATCAGGGATATGCTCAGTCAAGAATCTACTGCGCAACACACTCAAAGAGCGATATGCTCCGTTAAGCACTAGATCTGCTATGTATCATTTGAGCTACACACTCGAGAAGGGACAAGTACGGAAAAATCATTGCAACTTACCTAATCCAAAAATACCTTGCACAAGGAGAGACGAATGATTTATTATTTTCAATGATATACCGTGTCTTTTTCTGAAGTTGAAGTTCTATCAACAGTTAGAACGTTCTCTGTGCAACGAACGATCGTAAAAGACTCTCCGACTGACGAATGCCTGCAGTTTATATTGTTTGCTGATGGACGATTCAGACGACACCCTCAATATTCCTTTCGAAGCAATAATTTAAAATGAGATTCCGCGCTACAATTCCGTGGGTAGCATGTGCTGCCAAGTAATTGCATATGCCATTAAGTAGACGCATGTATATTAATATAAAACAAGTGTTTGTGAACTCGTCGCCAGAGTGCTAGAATGTTCTATGTCCCCTTCGGGACATAGAACATTCTAGCACTCAGGCGGCGAACTGTCATGACTGAAAAAATGGGGATCAGAATGTGTTATGCGACATCTATATCCGATTTCCAGGTTTGTAGAAACCAAGTACCTAACGACCTCTGGATTAACACTGTGCCTTTGGCTTATGTTTTGAACCCCTACTAGTTTCAACGGGTACCCATATTCTGAACGCCCAACGAGTTTCTGCTTATTCAGTGTTGCTCTAAGCCAGCTCCCAGACCACCAGTCTATTTATGTAAGAAATCCAAAGTTGTTATGGCATGCAACTAGTCTAGCCCTCAAATAGCTCATCGAACTATGTTTAAATTCGCTCGTCTGGGACGACTGAACCTGAAAACAATTTTGAACGATTCATTTTCTGTAAATTAAAAATGTTGCTCAACGGAGGCATGTTTTGAACGACCTTTTAATGACATTAAAATAAGAATATGAAGATTCACCACAGCCGTAGTTATAAGATTACGCCAGGTAGTTCCACAAATTATGTTAATATATTGATGTTTTCAAGGGGAAGTAAATACTTATTGATTGGAACATAAATCACTGTTGCAGGAGAAAGTACCTCTATATCCTTGTCAGTAAAAGGACATCAAGGTGTATCATCAATTGTATGCGCGGAACGTTTCACAAAAAGTGAGTAAACAAACATGCCGTAATGGTGTCTACATTCAATCAGAATTAGACTGGTGGCCTGAGAGTTTAATACCTTGCCTGAAATATGAGCGTAATCACTCTACCCATTATATTGATCATGGGAATTCAGAAAAGAGATTCAGAAAAATATGAGGGGGCCTGGGTAGGCAACTTTCAATTTTTTTGGAAAATGCACTAAAACGGCCTCATGGTGACCCCCAGTGACCCTGACCCATATTTTTTATCTATTGATATACAGATATGAAAGAAAAGCGTACACATTCAGAACGTTTGGTTTCTTCTATATTTTGGGGCACTAAAATTCAAAAACTAGGTTCCGAAATTTTAGGTGTTCTTAAAATGTGACTTCCAGATATCGGGAGAATGCACTCATTGACCCCTGAGAGACTCCAGTGCCCTTGACCAATATTTTGAACCTTAATATTATTTTTCACTCAGTTGGTGTTTAGCTGAAGTCGATATATCATAGCATAACTGAGATATAAGCATGAGTCACTTCAAGATGACATATTAAAAGGTCCATCATGGGGGGGGGGGGGGGGCGTGGGGAGGGGGATAACACACGAACACAAATGCAGACTAACTCAGTTAACCTCACCTTGCATCCCAATTGAACATGTCCGGAACAAAAATTATTTTAAAAAGTTCAAAGAAACAGTTTTCAAAATCTAACAAGAGCCATAACGTTGGTATATGCAAATGTGGTCGAAACTCACTATGGATATCCTTTCACCAATTCAAAGGACATTAAAATTTGATAGCCGATCCTTGAAAAACAATGTGAAATGTTCGTACGGGCAGCTTTCTAAGTCTAACAAGGGACAAGACACTGTTAAGTATGCATGCGCTATGTGTGAATATACTGTACCCATACTGGTCAGTTTCCACACCAAAGGACATCAAAATCCGACAACAGATACTTGAATTATAATTAATAAATCTCACACGATCCGGCGTACGGATTGATGAACCAACGGACGAAGCCATTGGAACCTCTGGAGGAAGTCGGAGCCATATTAAGGGTGGGGAGAAGCCCTAAACTACAGACTTATATTGATGATACAAATGATCTTTAATCGTTATAATAGAAAAATAAAATATTTTTTTAAACGTAAAATTTTATTATAAGATCTGATAAATTTATTCTGCCTGGGCAATTTATCTTGTTTAACGCCAGGTCACCTGGAAGTACTAACGCCAGGATTCAGACTTACATGTCTAAATATGTATACAGTACGGCGTCGTGGACTTGTCACTTTCCACGGGTGGGCAATATTTCCACGGACGTAATAAGATTACATTCCTAACTTTAATTATAGGAATAATCAACAACAATTTAATTAATGAAGCACCTCCACCACCCGGTGCTTCATTAATTAAAATATTTTGCCGATGATGATTTTTATTTCGTAGTAAACGTATGCATGGGCATCACTAAAAAAACGAGGCATATGACTAGTACTGTAGGTTCATTAGACACTTGATGAATTCAAAGACGAGGTGTTTCACAACAGAGATCCAAATGGATAAAACACCAAGCACTGCAGTGATGTAGGGGGAATAAGAACATGTTTATTGTTTCTGTGGGTTTTGCAAAGAAATTCGTCTGTGGATGTCTTTGACTTGAGTTATGTTCCTTAGACCGTGGATTGAAGAGAAAGCTATCTGGAATCAACACAGAAAGAGACTTGTGGGTAATAAGCACCTTTCTAGTTCTCACTGGTAAAGGCATTTTTATCAGTTCATCAAAAAAATCGTTAAACGAAATAGAAGTTCGTCAACGAAGTGGAGTGGATATCAGCCCTCAACACCATGCATGTTTGTGCATGGTAATTCCTCCCATCAGTTTCATATACACTGTAATAGTATTACACACTGTCATGACAATCATTTTTCGGATGATTTCAGGCTCAAAGAATACTATGTACAAAGTAATACGTAAATATACACCTGCAGATTTTTATTGGGTTATAACGACATATTTGATGGCAAGTCACCTCGTGTCGGACAGTTTTATGGATGGAGTAGACGAGAGTAGCGACGCGCAACCTTCAAACTCAACAACATACTAATACCTCACAATTAGGATGAGCATTTGTTGAACCATTGACGTTCAGTACAACGCCACCGTGCCCCTACGTGGACAACCGGGATTAATTGCCTTGCCCCAAAACACAATGCATCTACCACTGGTTGATATCAGTGGATCTTTCAAGGCTAATGCCCTAACCACTGAGTCATCGCGTTATATCATGTTAACATCGAGTCGGAAACTGCATGTGTATGAGAAAGCGGGAGTTCCCGGAGAGAACCATCGAGTAGTTGTCGGCCATCCTAACCATCTGGCAGCAGGTCAGTGAGTGCATTGTCTAAAATTATGGAAGTCACATTTTAACAACCACTAATACACATCCATTTCTGAACGTAGTTTTTGAATTTTAGTGCTCGAACTGTAGAAGCAGCCAAAAGTTCTGAATGTGTGCCGCGCTCTTCTTTTATACATGTATGACAACTTGTGGGCAGATCAAAATGTGGATCAAGATGACCGGGGTTACTATGAGACCGTTTTGTGCATTTTTCCAAAACAAATATAGCAATCTCCTACCCAACTTCTTAATTGTTTTCTGAATCTCATTTCTGAATTTTCCTGGTCAACATGGTGGGCGGTGTGTATAATTCTAAACGTTACTTACGCTCATCGTTCAGGCATGGTATCAAAATCTCAGGCCACCAGTCTAATTCTGACTGAAGTTCGATATTATTACAGCATGTTTGTTTACACACTTTTTTTGTGAAACTTTGTGCGCAAACAATAAACTTTTTCTTGATACAGCCTGATGCCCCTTTTATGAACAAAGATCCACGGGTATTCTCTCCTTATACAGTTATAGATATTCCAATCAATAAGTATTTAATTCCCCTTGAAAACACCAAGATATTAAAATAATTTGTGGAACTACATGACGTTATCAAAAAACGACGACTGTGATGAGTCTTCATTTTATGATTCAAATGTCATCAAAATGTCGATAAAATCAGGTGTCGACTGAGCTACATATCTACAGTTAAAACTAGAAGTCATGTCACGAACTGTGCGCTTATCTAGGCTTAATTGTGCGTAGGAATTGTGCGCAATTGCAATATCGAATAGCACCCAAAGCATGGCAGGTTCTCCTTGTTACCCATAGCAAACAAAAGCAAGCAATGTTCCTGCCAATGGACCTCCGGCTTACCCGGAGGTCCATTGGCTGAAACTTTGCTTGTGCACAGGTCGTCTGTTCAGAATTTGATAGCCTTACCATCGTCATAACACGTAGATTAACGCGCAAATCGACTTGCTGTTTGTGCGCATTTCAGGACAGGACTTCTAGTTTTAACTGTAGCATTGATTAACAGAAAATGAATTGTTTTAATTTTTTGCAGATTCAATAATTCCAGACGGACGAGTGAATTTAAACATAGTGCGATGACCTGTTTGAGGGACAGACTTGTTCCACGCCATAAGAGCTTCGAATTTCTTACAGAATAAGACTGGTGATCTGAGAGCGACACTGAATAAGTCGAAACAGTTTGGTCGTTCAACATAATTCGTCACCTGAGTGCAAGAATATCCTATATTCCCTATGGGACAGAGGACATTCTAGCACTCAGACAACGCTATGGGTGTAAGTTGAAACTAGTTGGGGTTCAAAATATGAGCCAGGGGCACTGTGCTCACTCAGCGGTTATTAAGTACATGATTTCTAGCAACCTAGAAATCGCACTTAGAAGTCCCATGATATATTTTGAACCTCATTTTGGCATTTTAGTTGTCAATGAAGCGTGCTGGCAGAGCCAAAAATTCCGAATGTGGGACGCGCTCATTTTTCAGGGATTATATTTCACAACCAATAGTTTTATATTAGTATAGTTACATGTATTTAAGGACATATGCAATTATCTGGCTGGAAATGCTATTCATGGCACTGTAGCTCGGAATTGCATTTTAAACTAGATGAATGATTCTGTGGAATCACAGGCTTTTCCCGGCGTGGAAAAACGTTAAGCCCTTCGACGGAATTGTACAAGCCGCATATCTCTGAACATGTTGGCGTGCATACCGATATTATCCTAGTGAAAGGGGTTAACACAATGTTGAATAAAGAATCTATCCAATCCGTGCATAAAATCTCTTGAAAGCCTTCAAAACTTATTTTAATGCATAAAATCTCTTGAAAGCCTTCAAAAAATGCCGAAAAAACAATTATCCCCGACCCTAAAAATCTTATGAGTTAAAGTCGCTTATTTAGTTCATTATAACCCTGCATTTCCTTCGGACTTCAACTGTGAACTTCATTCCAATTTGGAGTTCAAGCTTTCACAATTACCTGTAGAATTAAATATATCGGACAGTATAAATGTGGAGCAAATGAAAAATTCCAGCTCAGCAAAGGCAGCCGTATTTGATAAATAGATGGAATTTTACAATGAATTACCGTTGGAGTTGACAGATCAGGAGTTACCGAACATTTATGTAAAGTTCCCCCTCCTATGTGCACTAATTCTCGATTTCCCAAGAGAACAAACTTGTGAAGTCGCCAAGATACCTGGGTCCTGTTCTTAAAGGACAACTCGACGTGAGGCAACGTACGGGTATTTTTGTTTATAAAACAAGGCAAATCAACTAACAATAATTACATAAAGCCCCCGAGCACTCGTGCCGAATATTCAGTCAGTCCCACATTTATGGTTTTCCGTATGTAAGTACAATATGGAAAGATACCTTGTAAGATGAGCAATATCTCTCTCCTAATGTTAATCGTGGCCTTTCGCTTGCGTATCAAAACATCGACTCACTGAAGTGCGAAGTCACGAACATGCTTGGGGTTCACAAAAAACGGAATCGTAGACTACGTAACTACATCTGGAATACGGTTACAGCAAGGCTGCAAAAAAAGGTGGGGGGGGGGTCCAGCACGAAAGCCACATCGCTCCCTCCTAAGAAAATGCGTCTCGCATTGGTTGACTGCATGAGAAGATTCACGGAGAAGATCATGGAAGTCAGTCACATCCATCCCTCGCCGTTCAGTAAACCTGGTATGCACCTTTCGTCCATCCTTGTCTGTAGTTGCAAAGGAGGTAGTGATCTTTAAAGTGCCGAGGTCACATTGAGAAGAGGTAGATGGTGTAAAAAAGGGCTCAGGAATGTGTAGAGGGGGACCAGGACCTAGACTTTGCTATTTATCAACCTCTGATGCCTTCACGTCTGTGTGTGACCCACTGGGAGTCTTTCGAACAACAATCGATTGCACTCTCTCTTGGGATGACTGGTGGCGAGTAACTGATACCCAACATTTACGAATTTAACTTAGATGTTATATTTTCACAAACGTAGTAACTTGCATTATCATATACGCATCAATGATCCCAGTAGTTTTCTGGTGTGAAATTTCGCACGATCTGAAAACGTCAGTTTAGTGCTTCACAAAAAGTGTGGTTTTCCGTTTCCATATCCCATCGTAACTTCCAAAACGAGGCGCTAGTACAATGAAGAAATATTCTTCACTTCGAATTGTAAAATGTTTCCGCCTCGCCATTTTGTAATATAGATACACGGAAAGTATCTCTCTAACGACGCAATTTTTACTTCAATGTGTGTCCGTGCAACAGTGATGACAGTTTAAGCGGATTTCCAATAGAGTCGGCTTTAAATGACCGATTGAGTTTGAGTTTCGAAGAATGGATAATTTAGAACTGTTATTTCTTGAGGACTTTGATATTGAAGAGGTGTCAAATTATACAACTGATCATGAAATCGACGATTTTGTGACAGATTCGACAGAAAACATTTTAAATGCTGTTAAGGATTGGGCTCAGATATCCGAAAGGCTTCAACTTCGACGCCCGTAAATTTTACCAGTACTGGCTGTAGTCCAAAGTGGTCAACGATATGGAATGCCCCGTCATTTATAGAAATAGGTGAGAGTGAAATGACTGAATTCGTTGATAAGATGAAAAATAAAAACACTGTGAGGAAAACCCAGTCTGCTGTGAAGCAATTCACCACATTGTTAGCAATGAATCCATGAAATTAACTTCGAATGACAGAAACAATTGAACCTGAGCAACTGGATAACTATATATCAACATTTTTGCTGAGCATAAGAAAAGCGGACGGATCAGAGTATTAACCTGATACTCTTACCTGCTACCACAGGTCGATTGATCGATATCTAACTGAGAAACAGTATCCACTCAACATAGAAAGTGATGCAAACTTTAAAATGTCTAAGACTGTTCTTATGTCAAAACGAAAACATCTCAATCAGATGGGGTTAGGAGGTCGTCCGAATGCAGCAGAATCACTCACTGAAGACGAGGAAGGTATTCTAAAAGAAAAAAGGTGCACTTGACTGAGATCGCTGAAACAACTGCATAGAAAAATGTGGCTGCAGAATACTATGCTATTTGGGCTCAGGGGAGGTGCTGAAAATCGAAAGCTCAAATGGGGAGACATAAGAAGGAGTATTTGGAGAACAATGAAAGGGGCACTAAAACTAGAACTGGTGTGACTTCTGGTGCTCGAAAGTTCAAACCCAAGCAATTTGCTCTTGATGATGAAGAAAACTGCCCAGTTATACCTTATAAAGAGTACACGAGCCAGCGCCCTGATAGAATGCTTGCCCCTTCTATTTGACTATAAACTGTAAACGAAAATCTGACAGCAGTGTTTGATACAAGGAACAAGCTTTGGGTGAGAATTCGCTTCGATCAATTATGAAAGACATGGCACAAAAACCGGAATTGCCTGGGCGCAAGATGAACCATACTGACAGAAAATGACTCACCTGTCGCATGGTGGAATTCATTCAACTGTAATACAACAACTTAGTGGACATAAAAATGTTCAGAGTATAAATAACTACGCCGTCACATCACCGGAAAGAGATTAATAGAATACTTACCACCAGCGTTAACAACAATACCATTCAGGAAGTAGAAGTACGTGATCCATATCTGACAACATCTACTCACAATGACTATAATCAAAATGTATTGAGTTCTGACAAAGGTGCCTTTGAAAACTACAATAATATGCCTAACTAGCTCCAGCAGTAACAGTAAGCTTTCCTGCTGCATGGGCGCACAAAACAACAACGGGGACATATTCAGCAATGCACAGTTTAAAGCTTGCAATATAAAAGCGAACTATAATTATGCTGCCCCGCAATCGTAGACACGAAGAATTCTCGTGTTATTGAAAGTGATTTGGAAGTGGAAGAGTGAACCCGATAACTCGAATAAACTTGTTAAAAGTAACTTTTGGGTTGAGTAGAATCACCAGTAACAGTTGTGTTAGTGCTGTAAAACGTATAAACGGGACATTTATGATTTTCTCTTCTCCAAGTAGCACGATGGTCATCGGTGAATGCTTGCGGACTGAGTACCGCTCAGCATTGGGTGTCCGGTATATGATAAACAGATCATCACTACAATGAAGTTTTCTGGTTTGTCGAATTCCATCTCGCTGAGGACACCAGATAACCGGATCAAACTCGATGGCTCCGCCATCTCGTTTGATATGGTTATCTGATGTGCTCAACTCGATAGAACCCGCCACACCAGAAAACTCCACTGTAGTGATAAATAGACAGAACGCGATGTGTGTTTGAAACGGTGCGTGTTTTACATAACGAGTTGGAATGGCGTAGTCATATTTCGCGAGAGCCGACGGCTCGCGCGAAATATGATTACGCCATTCCAACGAGTTATGTAAAACACCCACCGATTTAAACACACATCGCGTTCTGTGTTTATTACACAACCCATGCATTAAAATGCATTTAAATAAACAAATTTTAATTCCGATAATTAAACCCAAAAGCGAAGAGTTTGTTTTGACTGAAGCTGTACTGATCATATGGATCGATAAAAAAATCAAAACAACCTTTTCGGAACCAGTGTTTGTTGAAATTCCTATCGCTATTTACTAACAGAAATGACCACCAAATGGTTAAGCGTGAATGGGCTGGTGCCCATTCACGCCTAACCATTTGGTGGCTATTACTGTTAGTAAAAATATAAGTACAAATATGTGCACATTTGCAAAACGACTGGGAGAAACGTTTTTAAAAGAAATTCGAAGCATGTCAAGGTGTACGAAGATTTACCAAAATAAAGTGGACCAATTTAGATATAATGGGATCCACAAAACGAGACGGCAACGGGACTGGCTTAATGTTCTGGTTAGAAATGATTGGGTTTTTTAAAAATATTATCTCATTTGTGGCTAATTTTTTGTGAACCGACTTTAATTTGCTTTGGACGTTTTCATGTTCACACTATGCGACAGACGGTCGATGATTGTATAACGAAATTTGGAAACTTTTCGAAGCGTAACTAAACGGTGCAGTAAAAAGTTCAACAAATGCTACCCCACATGTTAGCAGGTTGGGGAGGCTGACAGTTGATGGTTCTAAATAAATAAATAAATAAATAAATAAATAAATAAATAAATAAATAAATGAACAAATAAATAAATAAATAAATAAAGGATACCAAATATAACAAGCGCAATTGGCAATATAAATGTGTTTCTTTTTTCGGACATCAAGACGATAGTAATAAATGTGATTGTCTACCTACGGTACTTTGACATAAGACAATATGCCAGGCATGTCAAAGTACCTACGGTACCGACATAACCGGTACCTGGACGGGACAGAGTCTGTCCCAACGAAACCGGTACCGGGACTCATCAACAATTGGGTAACATATCACAGTCAGATGGGAGAAATTCGCATTTCCCCGGTCCCCAAGATCGCAAGACATACATGGCATCGTCCCAATGATTCTGAGGCAATATCAAAGTAATTATAAAGCACGAAGATAGCGCTTTATGATTACTTTGTTGTTGCCACAGAATAATTGCTTTGAATAGTGGATGACGGGGCTTCCAGCCATGCATGCCTACCCCTCAAATAGTGTCTGGGTCGTCATTTGAACCATATCATCCAGGTCTCCAATATCCAGGAATAAGTAGTCCTATATCGTTGTATATTTTATTGATTTCGGACGTCTTTTTGGCAAATGACTATAGCTGAAAGCGTATTTAAATGAGTTGCTTGTTTTGTTGTGTTTTGTCTTCAGTACGGTCTTCGCGAAAAGATCAAAATTCGCACGTGGGCAATATTTTCACGCATGCGTTAAACGTGAATGGCATTAAACAATGGAATCGCCCTCAACTTTTCAATAAAAAAAAGCACCAGGTACGACCGGCTGCTTTTTTCATTGAATATCTATTGAAAACAGCTGATTATTGATTGACAAAATTGTCCACGAGTGAACTGCGCATGCGTGGATTTTGACAATTCCATGGTGTCTGTACTTTGGAGCACAAACAAACACGCACCCTAACAAATCACCCCTTGAGTTCCAATGTGTTCTATGTGCCCACTGGCACATAGAACACATTGGAACTCAGGGGACGAAATGTTGTACCCATTTGATAATGCGACATTGACCTTTGATTGGGGATATTAAACCTCCAAAAGTAAATTCGTATTGTATTAATATTGGGTGGCTTTCGCTAAAATTGGGAAGTAGCTAGATTCGAAAATGTATTTTAATAAATATATTTCACGATGACCTTAACCTTTTAACCCTGTAAAATAATACGTGTTCTGTTGTTACCAAGTACCATACATGTGGAATGCTCAGTGCGGAAATATGCCGCCGTTTTGTGTCTAGAGCACAAACAGAAATAATCGCACACATAGTCACACACACATGCTAGTGAAACCCTGTCGAGCTCCATCTATCGCCGGTGTTGGTATAATACTGAAACGGTCTGTCAAAAGACCAGGTGTCATTAACAGCTTCCAATGATTTGAGTGACTCAAGAGTTGGTTTGTCGTAAATATCGGAATATTATGATGTTAAGAAACTTCACAGCTAGCATACGATCGATCTTTGCGACGTCAAGAAAGAAATATTCTTGCAGGTGAAATCGCTGCATCTCACACGTAGTACACTGGAGGTGAAAAGAGGATAAGTCTGCCTCTCTCTCTGTAACCATCGAAACCTGTGAATTCTCCTTAAGAATGACAGTAACAAAGGAACATCTCGTTGAGGGTTTCAGAATTCGCGACATCATGTTGTCGCATTAAATTACTTATGTAAGTAACACTGCAATTTATGATTAGCATTTGTTGTTTCTGTATCTTAGAATTTGTTCAAGAAATTAATACGTTTATTTGAATCCTGAATGATGACCTTTATTTCTTTTTCATCCTTTAGACTATTTTAATTTTAAATGTCACTCTTCCTTCTTAACTGGTTGAGGGCTAGATTATTTTTGGTAGTCTTAAATTGTTATTAAAAATTTGTTTTATTACAAATTATTGGAAGGTGCCAACAGGCACCCTCCAATAATTTGTTATAAACCCAATTTATATAAACTAAACATTATTTGTGTTTGACTGAATATGAAACATAAGTCAGGAAAATGTTGGCTTTTGCTCTGGTACCCTATTTTCCCGAGGGCCCTGATAGTGGCTTCTAGCACTCAACCGGTTAATTTTGTCTCACATGTCTGTCTTCTTGTATCATATCCACAAAGCTACCGCGGATCCTATGTTTTTGTTCACGTTACTCTTCAGATTTGCAGTTCGACATTTCTGCATTTGCGTACTTTGCTCAGGGACGTGGCTAGAGGTTTCCGATTGGAGAGGTGTAGGGTAGAGGTTTTCCAACTCCCGGTCCCTCCCCTAGTTATAAATTCACTACCAAGAAAATCTTTGAAAATGAATCCATGAAAGGGGGCATACAATTGATTCTAGTAACTGAAATGCCAACACATTTATGATAGAATTATCAGGTTATTATTATTTGGTATTATTCTGGGAATTGAATATATGCTAAACAAATTCTCAAGCTGAGAACTTTGAGCAATTCACACTGTCCTAACATTAAATCAGATCTTCTGCAGGAATGGTCAATTTTCGATGTTTCATCATTTTGTACCTGTGAATGATGGAATTAACTCGGGATAATGATTTTACATGATGTGATTTTCTTGAAGTGCATTTCGAGGATTTTTTTTTACGATAAGTAAACGTACTATAGAAATCTCGTACCGATTTTCATCATGCATACTTATGAAGCTCAAAATTGCGTACACTGCAGTTGTAAATAGTAACAGTTGGATTGTTTGCCGATTTGAAATCGAGTTAGAATTTTGGGAAGTAAAGGAGACATCAGCATCACCAAAGAAGCTCAAACATCCAGATAGATGAAATTTCCAAGTACTCATGACTTGCCCTCCGAATTTCCAACTATAGGACATTTTGGCCAAGATTGGGGGGTGGATGACACACACTCACCTCACGCCACGTCCCTGACTTTTGTATATTTAGTGATTTGATCCTTGCAAAACTTGGAAATTCGATGCGTTTCCAAATCCGCTCGATAATTCCATTCGATTTGAATCGAGTTGCGCTGATTCGCAAATTTTCGAACCGTCGAGGTGTTCTTTAAAGTTTACCATTTGTCTGATCTGGAACCCATCTTCTATCATCAGGTCTCCTACGCAAAAGAGTGGATGATAGAAGAAGAATTTAACCCTTTACCTAACGAATCGCACGCATCCGCTCGCGTAATATGCAAATTCAACAGTTGAAAAAATATTATTTTTTAAGAAATTTCAACAAAACCATATCATGTGACCCCTCTTTGGAACGAGCTCGACGAGCTCGTTCCAACGAGGGGTCACATGATATGGTTTTGTTGAATTTTTTTGAAAATTTAAAAAAAATGATATTTAAAATAATAAATTTTGATATCGTCTGCGTAGGGTAAAGGGTTAAGTAAGTTCCATTTCCGAAACCACTATGATTACGTCATGGTATACTCCGTGTTTATCAATATTTACATTGTAAAGTAGTCCGTGAGATTCAGTTCGAGATCCGATTCCATTCGAACTCCTATACCGATTTTGCTCTGAGAAACTGTTTCCATCTGGGAATTCTTTTCGGGTTCCTTTCAGAGAAGCGGATTATCTTTGGAACAACGGAGCTTTTCGGAAACTATTTCGAAAAAGAGATCACTCTGCGTTTCCGGCCTTCTCGAATATTTCGAGATGTACACAGCTTTCATCACGCAAACATCAGAGTGAATTCTCCAGAGCTCCGAGTGCATTTTACTCTCTAGCCGACCTAAGATCACTAAAGGAGTCGAATGTGTGACACAGTCACTGTTTAGTTCTGAGCAAGAAGATCCAGCCGCTATGTGTGAGTTTCGTTCGACTCATAAAAATAAAATAAAGGCGTTTGTTAGTGCTTCCGATTTCACGTCGTTTTGACATGTTTGGTACATTTGTTTCTACCAATGCGGATGTGGGAATAGGGATATTCGCATGCCGTATAATTATATATGTATGAACTGAACTCGTAAAATCTTAAAAAATATGTTCTCGCTGGATAATGCATCCTTCATAAACATTAGTACACACCAATTAGGCAACGCGATTAATTCCTAGTCGATCATAGGAATGAATTTAAATTAGGGTCCTGCGAATCACACATTTTCGATTCGAATCGAATCTCGAATCGAATCAGGTCTATTATTCGAAATCGAATCGAACCTCGAGTCGAATCATGGGTGTCTAGAAGGTGATCGATTGTGGCGGGGGAGCTATAAACCTGATTTGATGTAGCTGGAATATTACCGAGTAAGGGTTACAGTTCAAAAACAGAAACGAGAGCATGAATTTCCATTACTATGTACTACACAGGAGTAGCCGCTAGCAAAAGCTCATCGTCGAGATTGCATCGAAACTTTAAATTTGATTCCAACAGTACAGTTAAAACTAGAAGTCCTGTCCTGAAACGCACACAAATAGCACGTCGATTTGCGCGTTAATCTACGCGTTATGACAATAGTAAGGCTATCAAATTCTGCACATACGGCCTGTGCACAAGCAACGTTTCAGCCAATGGACCTCCGGGTAACCCGGAGGTCCACTGGCAGAAACATTGCTTGTGTTTGCTATGGGTAACAAGGAGAACCTGTCTTGCTTTGGATGCCATTCGATATGGCAATTCCTACGCGCAATTAAGCCTAGATAAGCGCACAGTTCGTGACAGGACTTCTAGTTTTAACTGTAGTAGTGACAGTTGAGACTGGAATTATCATTTTGGTGGCATGGGTGCAGATGTTATTTATGTTAATATAGCGGAAAATAACAGTCTTCACTTTCAGCATTATAGATGTACAATTCCAATCTGAACTATGAGCCGACGAATACCACTGACACTAAGCTATATTTCAGTGAAAGGATTCGAAGGGAAACGAGTCGGGAAGCCGATTTCGAACGAACCGAGTACCAACTTGATAATCGAATTCGAATCGAATCTCGAAGTTCGCAGGGCCCTAATTGGAATAAAACAATTACCCGTTAATTAGCACAGTTTATGGATGACACTTGTACAAAACACATCCAATAATAAAAAAGATGTCAATGTTTGGGGCTGAATAACAGCTTATGTCCCTACGTTGGGAATTGTTCCAATTAGAGATCAAAAACAATGTTTGGTTGAAGAAAGTCAAACATTAAGAAGCTGCAACTTGTTCATAACTGTGCAGCAAGAATTATCACCAGGCAACGGAAATCATGTCACACCATTCCCCTCCTCTCTCGTCTACACTGGTACTGACATTCATAGTCCTGAATGGTATGGCTCCTGGTTATCTGGGCAGTTTGGTGCAACGATATGTACCACCTCGACTCCCCCGTCCAACAGCTTCGAACTCCCTAATATCAAAATCAGGCATCCTTGTAACGGCAGGCGATCGGGCGTTTCCATGGCTAGCGTCACTCTTTGGAATAGGCTGCCCGATCCCTTAAAGGCACCTCAAACGCCGGAAAGCTTCAAAAAAGGCACTGAAAACCCACCTTTTCGCCCGCGCTTTCGGTGTTCATTAACTTTTTATCAACTTTATAATACGTGTACAATATAGCAGCAGAGTATTATAAAGCATGAGAGTGCAATGTTGTGTATTCATGGCTCTAAATTGTATTTATTTATTTATTTAATGTTTTGAAAGTAAGAAAAAAAATGAAAAACAGATCTTAATGTGGGTAAACATCCTAATTTCAAGTCCGAATTAATGCATACGAATGTACCAATTTCCTGTTAGAAACTACTCATTAGGACAAACCAAGTCCAAAGTGGGGTTGACCTAATTAAATTCTAGTAACCCCTATTTAGGACATTCGAATCTTTGCATCTAAATGCAAATGTTTTTTTGTATAGCGGAATAAATGCTGAAAACAAAGTAATCAATAGAATGGTAACGAGCTGAAACTGAAATTAAACACCCTCCGAATTGAAAAAAACACCTTTTGAAAAAAGTATGCGGTGACTTTTCTTTCACAAATAACATCTTCAACACATCGCAATGCACATAAATTGATGTCAAAACTACTAAGTCTGATATTTAACCCTTTACCTAACGAATTGCCCGCATCCTCCTGCGTAATATGCAATTTGAGCAGTTGAAAAAATTACATTTTTCAAAATATTTTTAAAAAAATATATCATGTGACCCCTCATTGGAACGAGCTCATTGAGCTCGTTCCAATGAGGGGTCACATGATATGGTTTCGTTGAAAGTTTTTGAAAAAATTTAAAAACTGATATTTAAAATAATAAATTTTGATGTCGTCGGCGTTGGGTAAAGGGTTAATTAGGCTCTTCATATTGGCTGGGTTTAATTCCCAGAATTTGCAGTACAGTCACCGTGGACTGGCCGGAATCCACGCTTGGGCAGTGATATCCACGCATGCATTTACCAAGTAATACAATCATCACCTATCCACCAAAATTTTAATTAATGAAACACCGGGTTGTACCTGGCGCTTCATTAATTAAAATTTTGATAATTATTCCTATGATTAGTGTTGGTATCTAATGTTATTGCGTCCGTGGATATATTGCCCACCCGTGGGAAGTGACAATTCCAGTCTACGGCGACCGTATTGTATGATTTAAAATTAGTCGAATGTGCAGGATGTCAAGATCTTACCAAGTTTTCTTTCAAAATTGAGAATCATATTTCAGATAACGGAGGAATTATGTCAGAACGTCAGGGAGTTACCCCTGAGAGGTCTTATGTTCATCTGTCTGAAACAAAACCTTCGACTGACAGACACTCAGACCCTTGAACGTCTTATACGTATTACAGAGTAGTTGAACTTTTGCCACGATTGGTTTCGATTCTTTGAAGTTATGAAGAACGTCGAAATAAAAGAATGTAAAATGCTACTTTTTACCAAAAAATAAGAAATTGTCGCGCTTTCTGTACAAGAAAACATTTGGAACCAGGAATGTTATAAAGTACAACTGTAAAAATGAGGACAAAAACCTATTGAAAATTCAGAAAGTAAACAATCAAACGTACATGTATATAGAGGATATGGAATGAGTGTTTTTCTCATATAATATTTATGAAACGAGTCCTAGAATTTTCCGCTTTGGCTAGCCTCTGGCGAGCCCAAATGGAAAAATCGTACGAGTTTCATAAATATTATGTGAGAAAAACACTCATTTCATATTCTATTTATCATATGACACACACACACACAAATTAGCCACTTAATATGACTTTTTAACCCACTTGGAAAAACATTCTCGTATAACTAAACATTTTCATTTTTTGCTTCCAAAACATAGGTTATGACCCCTCATTAGAACGAGCTCGTCGAGCTCGTTCCTATGAGGGGTCATAACCTATGTTTTGGAAGCAAAAATTTAAAATATAAGAAAAAATGAATGGCGTTTTTCTTGTAGGTAAAGGCTTAATACAATATAACCCACTCAAAATAGGGCAGATAACGTAAATTCTCCCTACTGAAATTATGCAAATATGACCCAGTTGTATTTTGTTTAGCCAATCAAATTGTCCAGTTTTGAAATTGACCAATGAAAGCTCCCAACTCTCATTATGCAAATTATGAAAATGTGGCCCAGTTGTATTTTGTTCAGCCAATCAAATTATCTAGTTTTGAAATTGACCAATAGATTGACAGAAGGCTTTATTTATCACTGATTCATATGAAAACAAAATATCAAATGTTTTAAAGTGAACAAAACGGACGAGTCATATGATAAATATTATCCTTATTTAATTTGAAGGTCAACTCAGCAGCCAAAAATGTTGTTTGGCTATGCTGATTCGGTGACCCTTGAAACCAATATTAATTACAAATATTATATTGTCTTCAAGGCAATCAAACTTTGCACCTTGAATTTCTATGAGTGTTAACTACAAACTATACACCGACTGTTCTGCGTAAGACGGGGGCAGATTGAGCCAAGAAAAATTACCGGGAAATGCAGGAGAGGGGGAAGGGGTGGCTAGGCCGGCAGAAAATTTGTTTTTTTCGAACTGCAAGAACGCTGCTTCCTTGCATCTGAGCAATCAAAGGCAGTACATATAGAGGACATTTCGATGGCATTTTTGTTTCATCTTCATCGCATATTCGACAAACACGGTTGCACCTAGGGTATAGGGTACCCCGGACCAATACCATAGTTCGCCCGGTGGGAAATATTTAATTTTCGAACTGAAGGAGCGCTGCTTCCTTACATCTGAGCGATTAATGGGAGTGTACATAGAGGATATGTCGACAGCATTTTTATATCATCCTCGTCGCCCTTTCGGCAAACATGGTTGCCCCTTTTGATTTTTCAAAATGAAGGAACGCTGTTACCTTGCATCTGAGCGATCAATGGCAGACTTGACTGCTGGTGTTTCGAAATGCCCTCTATGTGGACTGCCAAATACAGTCCACACAGAGAGCATTTAGATATACCGACAGTCTAGACAAGCAGATCCATTTAGCATAATTCTCCAAATAACATATAGTCACCGGCGTTTTTATTGTGGCTTGCGGTGTTTTCTTATTTACTTACGTTTGTGCAAGGAAACAGTATACCTCATCAAGAGTTACAACCCACCGTCTACAGGCTTCTTGATTTCATGTTCGCGGCTAACCGGAAGAAGCACTGCTACGAACAATAAAAATGTTTTATGTTTAAGTATGATTTGGCCTTTTTAATAATACACAGTTATAGTTCTGATACAGACAGATATTGTTTTCTTCGGTTTCGACTGAAACAACGACGATTTATCAAGAACAATAACTCACAAACCAAGCTGTTCATTTTCAGTTCCAATTTTTCACAATATGATAAAATTATTTCACTCTCGACCATTATCTAACCGAATAATCAGGGCGTTGTGTATTTTGTTTCATGCTTCCATGGCGAAAATGGTCTTTGCCAATATTCAAACGAAAACATACCAGGAGCTCAGCTGAACAGCTTTGTCATGGGCCTAAATGTAGTGTGGAAGCTATATATCATCGGAGCTATTCATTGCGGGGTATTCACTTCTTCTGAGACCATCATTCAAGAGTATTACTTTGAACACTATCAACACAGTATTAGTAGCCTGGCCAATAGTTTACGTGTAGGGCGCGTGCTCATTTAGATATATTGCTGAAATATAACTCAGAACAATATAAATTTGCAAAGTAGTATATACAGGTTTCTTTTGCACGGCAAGTGTGGTATTTTTAATGGTGTGCATGTAGGAGACACTAGGCCAACATGAAGATAGCTAGTTTAAACTGCAATCGTGCCTTGCTTTATGTTCTTGGTTTGGGTTTTCTGACAACTGCTCTCTTTTGAGTCATTTCTTATCCAGAATAAAACCCAAAGGACACGTGTGCTCTAAAAGCTGTTGAGTTAAATAATAGCCCAAATCAACTGCTCTGAGTGAATATGAACCCAGTCGGGTTCATATTCACTCAACCCAGTTGATTTGGGTTGATTTTTAACCCAACTGCTTTAAGAGTGTACTGTTTTTGAGTGAAAAGTGAAAGTATCTCATGACTTTCTGGGGGGAACAAACGTGTTTTAAGTGTTGAGCACTTGTTGTCCAATCCCTTTTGTTTATTTTGACAAATAAAATATGTTTAAACTAAACAAACGTTAACATTCACCGAACGTGATTTGTAAACATCTCCACTTCATCACAACCCCCCATTCCCACCCCGAATAACGGACTAAAATGTTTCATTTTTTGCCCTCAAAACGTAGCATGTTCGTTGTTTGCTCTTAGCACGTAGGATATGAACCCATATTGGCACTCCTCTCGACACCGGGTCAAAATCAATGTTTTTTAGGCAAACTCTGCGCACATTACATTAGAATTGGCCGGATATGACCGTGACGTTACGTCAAAACGATAACTGTAATATTTTCGGCATTCACTCAATATTTGCTCTGTGCATTGGTACCAACCCAAGTACGCAGATCAGAAACAAGAGGAAAACCCGTACGTTACGATAGAAGGAAATATTGCTCATTAGATTGATACTGAACATTTTTTTTTCCCGTTATGCTTCATTTATCAAACTAAGCAAAGAGGACGCTTATTTCCTAAAACCATATTCTATTTCGTGAGATCAAAACAGGATATATTTTGTCTGTCATCATAGGTGGCATATGTACTAATGATGGACGTTTGTGAGTATCGTGTTGAAGGTTTTTAGATGTTTTAGGGAAACTAACGAGACTCTAAACATTACTGCATTAAGAGCATAGTTATTTATTTATTTATTGCTGTTTAAAGCCACATACTTATACACAATGGCTAATCATGGCCATGACAGTTTTACGGGTGGAGGAAGCCAGAATATCCGTAGAGAACCACAGAGCAACGACGAGCAGCTACCAGCTCCCCAACATCGTAACTCCGCACTGCAGCGCAGGCAGGGTTAGATTGGTCGAGGGCAGGCGCACCATCGCCGCGCAGTATGCCTTATTACACGGTGTCATTGTGCCCCATGTAGACAATCGGGGTTAAGTGGCTTGCCCAAGGACACAACGCGGGAGTCCGAATCGATCGCTCAGACGGTCAACCAAGTGAGGACGAACCGGGCTCGACGTTGCTTAACTTCGGTGATCTGACGAGAACCGGTTACGGAAACGCCACCGCGCCCCACGAGCACAGTTTAAATATATATAGTGAATGTGACAGGTGAGTGTCAATTTTTTTTTTATCTCCTTAGTACTTATCCTCATAACCCTTTTCTCAACGCGCAGATGATATCAAAATTTATCATTTTCCATATTTAACCCTTTACCTAACGAATCGCCCGCATCCACCCGCGTAATATGTAAACTGAACAGTTGAAAAAATAAGTTTTTTCAAAAAATGTCAACAAAACCATATCATGTGACCCCTCATTGGAACGAGCTCAATGAGCTCGTTCCAATGAGGTGTCACATAATATGGTTTTGTTGAAATTTTTTGAAAAATTAAAAAAAAAATGATATTTGAAATAATGAATTTTGAAATCGTCGGCGTTGGGTAAAGGGTTAAAAAAATCAACAAAAAACATATCATGTGTCCTACCCGTTGGAACGATCTCGACAAGGTCGCTCCAATGAGGGGGTCACATGGTACGCTTTTGTTGAAACTGTTTGGGGATTTTTTTTAACTGCTGATTTTGTGTATAATGAGGGAGGATGTGGATTCACTGATTAAAGGGTTAATCGGAAATGGTAAACACTCGTAACTGCAACCCATCATTCTGAGGTGGCATGCAATCCGTATCTTGGTATGCCAATTTGCTTCTTTTTTGTATTTAAGGTGGACTTCAATATATATATATATATATATTTATATATATAGGTTTTTTAGTACCAAAACAAAAGTATGAAGTTTATCAAATCATTCATTCCTGTACTGTCCACTGTATGTGACATCCACCGATTTCTAAGGTCACCAGTTTAATTCTGTTCGAAATTCGACACTGTTTTGGGCTGTGTGTGTACACATCTCTTGTGGAAATTTGCGTTCAGACGACGACTGTGTATTTTTAGGTGTCTTTTTTTACAAAGGTACATAGGTATTCTTTGCTTTTGCAGTTATATGTATTCCAATCAATAAGCCTGTAATTCCCATCGAATACATCACTGTATGTACATGTACATAATTTGTGGAACTATCCGGTGTAATCAGATCACTACGGCTTTGGGGTCTTCATTTCTGATTATAATGAAATGTCTGTTTATTTACCTATTAGGGTTTAACGAAACTTTCGACATCTAAGGGTCACCTCGGCTCGGAACAAAATGTCGATCGAGTCAAGTCTCAATTGAGCAACATTGATAGCTTTGATTCACAAAGATGAACCTAAATGATTGTTTTCAGCTTCAATCGTCTGAAAGATATCAGTTGATCGGAAAAGTTTTTCCAACCAACTGAAAAATTCCAGACGAGTAAATCTTAACAATGGCGATGACCTATCTGTTAGCTAAACTGGTTCTAGTCCATAACAGCGTGGGATATCTTACAGAATTAGACTGGGTGCATGAGAGTGAACATCCACGTGTCGGTTACGGGATTCTATTTTTTCATCTGTAAAACAGAACTCCTTTTTTATTACAGTAAACAATCCCGGCTCCATTTCTCGAGGTTTTCACGGAATTGCTATAGTGATAAATTCTATAGAATTCGGGAATCCTGGTTACTTATTTTCATTATAATTGAACACTGTCGGATGAAATTATCAAGAGAAAACAATTAAAATTATATGTTGTGTATATGAAAGTCAAAATAATTTACACATTAACCGTAAAGAAACAATAAACCTCACTCCGCTGCCGTAAACCGTGCTGGCACCAGATTCTTAAGGGCAAAGAGATAGTTGTCTAAAGACAGCTTTTGATCCTCAAAACGTGAATACCGGGTCTCCTATATCCTTCAGATAACCAGGTTTAATTCTTAGAGTCATAAAAAACTAACTAATGTAGCATCAGTCTGGGGCCTAATTTTGAAACTTTAAATCGCATTATAGCAATAAAAAACTGATATTTAATTCTGTTGAATAACTAAAAATCTTCCTATCTTGCCACCAAAATATAACTAATGACCCCTCATTTGAACGAGCTGGATGCACGATTTGACTGTTACATTAAATCACAAATTAAGTATAAGTTAGCTGACTTGTACTGTTTTGTCCTGTTTGCAAGGTTAATGTTCACATTAACTTCAAATTACATTTTGTTAATGACCATCAGTCTAATATTCCAGCCGTGTGCGCTGGGTTTATTTCTAGTTTTTTTCAAAATGGATACCAAAAACCAATACTATAAAACATTTACAATTGTATTTTCTAGAATTATATTTTCTACCTATTAATGCAACCCACTAAAATGAATCAGTAGCATTTTAAAAGTTATGGCAATTTGCCAAATGGCAAATTGCCAAATCTTTGAAAATGCTAATGATTCCCTGTAACTCATTTAACTCATTTAAAGTCATAACTAGAAAATACAATTCTAAAAATACAGTTGCAAAAGATTTATAGTATTGGACATCGGCAAGACGTTTTACGCTATGCATACAGCTGTCATTGTATACATGTAGGCATTATTGGCCTATGAACTAATAGTCATCTTGTTCATGTTACAGATGAATTAATGCATCAGCATTAACCCACAGAATTAACGAAGATGTTACTTGCAACACTTTTGTTCGGGATTTTGAAAATCGTCTCTGGACGAGAATCTGAACTACTGAAGGGGTACAGAGTATATTCGACGCAACAGAATACTGAACTTGTGGACACTAATTCGAACGTTGGTTTGCTAGAAAGTCGTCAAGCAGACAGTGTGATTGATTGTAACAGAAGATGTGTACACTCTGACGATTGTTTGTCGTTCTTCTTTGATATGAACAATCAGGAATGCCACCTGCACGGGGAAATGTTAAACGTGACTGCCAACGAGTTCGCAGCAGCAGAAGGGTATCTTTTTTATGAGCTCAAAAGAGAAAGTAAGTTTGATATATACATTTCAATATATATATATATGTAAAATATATTTCCTTCATATATATATATATATATTGCTTCATCAAAATATGTTGACCCCCACCCTGTATATGGCCAGTAGTGTGCACTCTAAATCTTGGGTATACATGTAGGACCGTGGTCTGAAAGCATTATCATCTTAATTTTATTTATTTATTTATTTATTTATTTATTTATTTATTTATTTATTTATTTATTTATTTATTTATTGGGACAACACGGGGAGCGCGGTGGCTCAGTAGGTAGAGGTGCAGGCTGCAAGCCGAGAGGTCCCCGGTTCGAATCCCACCTGCGGCAACCGCGTTGTGTCCTTGGGCAAGACACTTCATCTCCATTGTCCGCACGGGGGCACGATGATGCCGTGTAATAAGGCGTACTGCACGTCGATGGTACGCATGTCTTCAACCAATCTAACCCTGCCTGTGCTGCAGTGTGAAGTTACGATGTTGGGGAGCTGGCAGCTGCTCGTCGCTGCTCGTCGCTGCTCGGTGGTTCTCTCCGGGTTCTCCGTCTTCCTCCACCTGTAAAACCGTCACGGTCATGATTAGCCATTGTGCATAAATATGTGACCTTAAACATAAATAAATAAATAAATAAATAAATTTAACAACACATTCGACAGCCAGGGACAGTTTTATGGGTGAAGGAAGCCGGAGTACCCACATAGAACCACCGAGCAGCGACGATCAACTGTCAGACTCTCCAACGTTCTAACTCCACACAAGCTGTGTTGGCATTGGTTAAAATCAAGTGCTCCATCGACGTGCAGTACGCTTTAGTACACAGCGTCATCTTGCCCCCACGTGGGCAATCGGGATTAAGTGCCTTGCCCAAGGACACAACGCAGTTACACATGCTGAGGATCGTCCCAATTCCGTAACCACTGAGCCAGCGTGTTCCCTAGTCATCTAAAAGAAACAACCCTTTCCGTATGGGTTTTACGGTACGCACACGCACACACGCACGTTGATTCTGTGTCTCAATGTATTTCTAAAGGAACCACTGGAAACTCGCCTGAAATGCGTTTTTTTCTGGTACTGTCACAAGCTACGATTAAACATGAAAGCGATCTTGAAATGTCTTCGAGAGCCGCCCTACACTATTAGGTAGTCTGACGAGATCACAGCTCGAGATAACTTCATATCAGCCTGCGACCGAAGGTTGAAGGCTGATGTGAAGTTACCGATGGCTGATATCTCCACCGATATGAAACCAACAAAGTCCGTTTTTCTTCTTCTCTTAGTTCAGATATCCGTACGTCTCGTTTTCCCCACATGGGAAGCTGCGATGTTCAGATTGTCTATCGCTTTTTCCACTTCGACGAATCTGCGCTTACGACGCTGAATTTTTGTTTGGGTTGCATTGTCTGTGCAACTCCCTTATATTCCCCGCTTTGTTTGAAAGTGGGGTATACTGGATTGCGTCCGTCCGTCCGTCCGTCCGTCCGTCCGTCCGTCCGTGTCCGTCCGTCCGTCCGTCCGCGCAATTATACGTGTGTTACGAGTTTTTTTGTGTCCGGAGATGCATTATGAGATTACCAAAATACATGTATTATGAGCTTAATTACAAAGAAATGGGACTTATGAGGCAAACTGCGTATTTTCGTGGTTTATATTACGGTTTAGGGTCAGTTAAGGGTTGGGGTTATGATTAGTGTCTTTTCAGGATTAAGGTAGGGGATGTAACCCTGTCTGTACCCCTGGGAATTTAAAAAAACGAGGTTTTAACCGTTGTCCGAACGAATTAAAATGATCAATTTTTCCGCCCGTTCGTCCGCCCGTCCACAATTCCTTTAGCACACCATAGACCCTACAGACCGCAGCTCTCACCTGATCAGTCCCAAATTTCATACTTGGCTTTGGGGCAATGTATAGATGGGAGCTATCGATTTTTCCCGAATTTCTTTGAAATACATGAAATCAACCGGGCATCTTAGATTTAGTAAATAAATTGTCCACAATTCCATTAGCACATACCACAAGCCACATCTCTCACACGATCCTTCTTCAAATCCCATATGCGAGTTTGGTGTGATGTCTAGAGGGGAGTTATCAATGTTTCCTGACTTTTGTTGAAAATATGGCCAACAGTTGCCATCTTAGGTTTGGCATATAAATTGTCAACAATTCCATTGACACACCCTAAAGGGCGCATCTCTCACCCAATCCGTCTCAAATTTCATATGTTGCTTTGGGATAATATCTAGATGGAGGCTATTGGACTTCCCCAAATTTCGTTGAAAAACATAGCTGCAAGTGACCATCGTAGGTTTGGCCTATACATTTTCAACAATTCCATTAGCACAACCTACAGGCCACATATCTTATCTTCTCTTTTTCATTTCTGAATTTGTTGAAACACATGACCGCCAGCAGCCATCTTGGATTTGGTTCATAAATTGTCAACAATTCCAATGGCACACTCTTCAGGCCGCATCTTTCAAGTGCTCAGTTCCAAATTTCGTACCTGGCTTTGGGGCAATGTCCAGATGGGTGTTTTTTTTAATTTTTCCTAATTCCATAGACAAACATGGCCACCAACGGCCATCTTATATTCGACATATAAATTGTCAACAATTCCATTGGCACACCCTACAGGTCGCATCTCTCGTCCGATCTTTCATATCATACTTTGGAGTGATGACTAGATGGGAGCTATCGACGATTTATGAATTTCACTGTAAAACATGGCCGCCAGCAGCCATTTTGGATTTGGCATATAATTTGTAAACAATTCTTTTAGCACACCCTACACACCCTATTGGCCACAGTTCTCACCCGATCGTTTTCAAATTTCATATGTAGCTTTGATGTCATCTGATTCTGGTATAACCATTCTAAATGGCTTTCACCCACCAACCATGGAAGAGGTAAAGTCCATTATTTTGAAAGCTCATTCAACATCATGCTCTCTTGATCCTCTTCCAACTTGGTTGCTGAAAGACGGTACCATCCTGGACAACCTCATTCCAATTATCACCAATATTTTCAGATAATCTCTTGTTTCAGGAAACGTGCCAACAGCGTTTAAGCACGCCCACGTCATCCCTCTCCTGAAGAAACAAAGCCTTGACATAAATACTCTAAAAATGTTTAGACTTGTCTCCAATCTTCCTTTTTTGTCCAAATGTCTTGAAAAAGTTGTATCTTCTAGAATTATTCAGCATCTCTCAACAAATAACAAACTTGAAACATTCCAATCAGCATATAGGCCTGGGCATAGTACCGAGACAGCATTAATTTATGTCAGCAATGACATCCTAAGTTCGATGGACGCACGTAAATTAACACCATTTGTGCTGCTTGATTTGTCAGCAGCTTTCGATATGATTGAGCACGAAATTCTCCTGTTACGACTAGAAACACTACTAAACATTCGTGGGACCGCTCTTAATTGGATCAGATCCTACTTATGCGGTCGTACACAATCCGTCAAAATTTGTGACACCATTTCAGAGCCCATAGGTCTTCAATACGGCGTTCCATAGGGCTCAGTTCTAGGCCCCCTTTTGTTCACCGTCTACACATTGCCACTTGGTGATCTTATAAGGAAACATTCTGTGAATTTCCATCTCTATGCCGTCGACACACAGTTATATCTGTATGTAGATCTCTCTAAAGTAAATGAATCTCCAGCCACACTTGACGCATGCATTGAAGCTTCACATTCGGCAGTGGATGGGGAAAAACTTTCTTAAACTGAATGATGACAAGACCGAATTTCTACAAATAGGCACGAAACACCAGCTAAACAAATCTTCCACTATTTGTCTGAAGATCGGTGATATCAGCATAAATTCCAGCGAAACTGCTCAGAATCTTGGGTTTGCCTTTAGTAGTCACTTCGACATGGGTAATTAAATTACCAAAGACAGTAAAAATTGCTTCTGTCAGATTAGGAAAATCAGCAAGATCAGAAAACTATTGGATAAAAACACACTGAAAACTGTTATGCAATCTATGGTCATGTCTCGTTTAGACTATTGTAACTCACTATATTCTGGACTTCCATTGAAATCAATAAACCGACTTCAGCGTATTCAAAATACTGCAGCTAGGATTCTCACCGGCAAAAAAAGAAATGAACACATCACGCCAGTTCTCAAACCATTACACTGGCTACCAATAGATTTTCGAATCAGATACAAACTTCTAATGACAACACACAACATCATTCATAAAGACAACGCCCCTACCTACTTAAAAAAATATCATAAATTTCCACAAACCCTCCCGGAATCTTAGATCGTCATTGGATAACCGTCTTGACATTCCACGTGTGAGATCGGAGGCAGGAAAGCGATCTTTCGCTTTTGCTGCCCCTTCACTGTGGAATGCATTGCCAAAGAACCTACGAAACATCTCCAAAACTGAAGGCTTCGAAACAGGTTTAAAGTCTTATATGTTTAAGTTGGCTTTTGATTGTTGACAACTCTTTCTTCAATTCCTTTTTCTCTTTTTTAAAATGTAAGTGCTTTAGAGCAGATTTGTATTTGAATTAAGCCCTATATAAGTAAATCATTATTATCATTATTATACGTAGTTGAGAGCTACGGATTTTTCTGAATTTCTTCGAAAATCATGGCCATCAGGTGCAGCCATCTTGCATTTGTCATATGAATTGTCAATAATTCCATTAGTACACCCTACAGGTCGCACCATTCATTTGACCTTCTTCAGATTTCAGGTGTAGGTTTGGTGTGATGTTTTCTGTATAAGCGTTATTGAATGACTTGACATTACTGGAGCTTTCTGTTTAGCTCAGTCTCTTCTTGGACAAGTTTGGCTGACGTGCCATTGACACTTTCATCTATTGTATGATGCCATATGGACAGTGGAAAAATTCTCCAATGGGTATAATCTACCATCCCTCTTATCCTTATTTATATATTTAACCCTTTACCCAACGCAGACGATATCAAAATTTATTAATTTAAATTTCGTGTTTTAATTTATTTCGAAACATTTCATCAAAACCATATCATGTGGCCCCTCATTGGATGAGCTCGATCCAACGAGGGGTCACATGATATGGTTTTGTTGAAATTTTTCGAAAAATAATATTTTTCAGCTGCTGAATCTACATATTTCGCGGGCGGATGCGGGAGATTCGTTTGGTAAATGGTTAACGGCCACGTCCCGAGGAACCCCAATTCCACCACCGCCAACTAACCACCTATACACTCTAAAATCGGTTGGGTTAAAAATCAACACAAATCGACTGGGTTGAGTGAATATGAACCCAAATTGGGTTCATATTCACTCAACCCAGTCGATTTGGGTTGATTTTTAACCCAACCGATTTAGAGTGTATGTCTTCGGAACCCATTTTCTATAGTATACGGATATGAGAAAATCCCTCAATGAGGTATAATCTACCACCACCTTGTCCTCATCTTGGTATCGAATAACAAGTTTGAAATAAAAGCTTTTCGCAAAACGTGTCTTCAAAAGATACCCTCAAATAGCACATCACTATGTCAGAGGTATCCTCAAATATCGAGATGGGGATAAGAGGGATGATAAATTATACCTCATTGAGGGGTTTCTTCATGGCCCTCAAACGATAAAAAAATAAACGATTGTACTGGTAATGACGGACCACAAGATGGGATTCCACAAGACATGGCCTCTGAATACCCATTTGAAGATAAAAGGAATGGTATATTATACCTCATTGAATTGAGGGATTTCTTCGTGGTTTTCATGACATCATAAGAAAAAAGGATTCTTTTGGCACAGACACGGACCACAGGAAGGGACTCGTGACTCAGTCCTTCGATACCGAGATGAGGATAAGGGAGATGGTAGATTATACCTCACTGAAGAATTTACTCAAGGCCCTATTGGCCTCATATGATAGAAAAGGGGTACCGAAGGTCTATAGTTTGTTAGTTAGTGGTGGAACTGGAGTTCAACGGGACGTGGTATGTAAATAGAGAGACGAGGATGAGGGATGGCAGATTATTTCTCATTAACCTCAATGCATCGTACAATAGAAAGGACGTGCCGAAGGCCACTCGTTCGTTATTTAAGGGTGCCAGAATTAATTGCAGTTTCATGTGGTGGTAGTTAAATACCCGGATTAGGATAATGGGGATGGTAGATTATACCTCATTGAGAAATTTAATACACTTTGATGTTTAATATATTTGTGACGGGCTGGGACCAAAGTACTCAGTACACGTAGTACTCGAGTACCACTTTTTTGACAAAGTACTGAATACTCTCCCCAGCCCTGATTTGTGTATGTGTGTGGGAGAGGTTGGGGTGAAAGATAGCTCCAAATTATTTAAAATGTAGAGCGAGGTAAATGAAAAGCAAAGAAACATTTCATCTGAAGGACAGACAGATAGACATGCAGGAACACATTTTGGAAGCCTACATAAAAGTAGTGACTAACTTACAATGACAATTATAGAGAGAAGAGCCAGGGCAGTGTTGTCAAACAGAAAACAAGAGGTCTTAGGGTTCCTGAGGGCGTTCACCTGACATGGTAGCCTAAATATCAACCCAGGGAATTTATTTGAACGAGTTGCATCTGCCCCTCATAAGAAAAGCTTATACAAAATATCCAAAGATTCAGACCGGTGGATCTCAAAAAAAAAGATTTTTAAAGAATATTCCACATATTGAACTAGGTTATAGTTCGGGCTCCCTCAGGGAGCCCGTATATGAACCTAGGAACTTGGCTTGAACAAACTTGAATATAACCTCCCTAATGATGCTGTTTACCAATATCAAATGATTCTGGCTACTGGATTTTAAAGAATATTCCTCTTATTGAACTAAGTTATAATTCGGGCTCCCACAGGGAGCCCAAATATGAACCCAGGGACTTGGGTTGAACAAACTTGAATCTCACCCCTCTAAGGATGCTGTATCGCCAGTACCAAAAGATTCTGAAGGGTGGATCGGAAGAAGATTTTTAAAGGATACTGATTATTCCTCATATTGCACTAATCTAATCATAGAGAGCACAAATATGGACCCAGGGATTTGACTTCAACAAACGTGTGAATGAATCTTCCAAAGATGTTATATGCGAAATATGAAAGCCTTTGGAGCAGTGGTATGGGAGAAGATTATTCTTTAATGTTTTCCCATTACTCACAGTGTTAAAAAATGATGACTCAGCATTTGTTCGAAGTCCTGGAAACCTACCCTATGATAAACCCGATGGCAATTTGTTTGGATCATTCCTTTCTGCTGTTCCTAAGGAAGCTTCACGAAAATAAAAATGTTCAGTGCCATGTAGTTTTGATGATATGGGCGTATTAACTTGTTTCTATATTTAGATCCTGCGGTTCCCAAATGGCGACTGGACATTTTTTTGCATAAATTAGGTACTTATGGCCCAATACGCCCATCATATCAAATTTTATTCAGATCGGCCTCTCAATTCGGAAAATAGAAATTTTGGTACTCCCACAGGAAGCCCAAATATGAACCCAGGGAATTGGCTTTAACAAACTTATATCTCACCGCCCTAAGGATACTGTATATCAAATATCAAAACATTCTGACTGGTGGATGTGAAGAATAATATTTTTGAAGAATATTCCTCATATTGAACTAAGTTATAATTCGGGCTCGCACAGGGAGCCCCAATATAAACCCAGGGACTTGGCTTGAACAAACGTGAAGCTCATCCCCCTAAGGATGCTGCATATGGTACCAAATATCAAAACATTCCGGCTGCTGGATCTGCAGAAGAAGATTTTTGAAGAAAATTCCTAATTTTGAACGAAGTTATAATTCGGGCTCCCACAGTGAGCCAGGGTTTCGCAAATATAATTTTGCGGGGCCCATTTATTTTTTGCGGGAGCCATTTCCAACATGTGTCTTAATCACACGAATAATGCTTATTTATCATCAAATACATAGATTGCTAGATTGTTCAAACACCACATCAAAGGCTATTGCAGTAATCACGTTGAAAGAAATTATTTAGAGCTGATACTGTTTACCGATTAATCGACTAACCAATGTATGAATCCCGAAGGAGGGATTCAAACATAATTTGTTCCCATTCTCACACGTTCATACTCCAATAAAGATTATAAAAATTGCATTCAATTCTTATAATTGCATTCCGTAACTGTGTAAACTACTTTTTACCAAACAACAAAGCTGAAAGACGAAATAAAACATGTACAAACGAACGAGGCGAAAAACCACCCTCACACAAAAGACAAAGAGCACAACTCTGATTTTTAATTTTCACAACTTTAGAGATGGAAACGAGTATTTTAGTAACGGGCTTTTTGCCACAGTTGGGAAATGTGACCAAAGAAACAGCAGCGGAGTTGATCACTGCGAGAGGCGCTAAAAGTTAAAAACCCGCCCATACACCGCCCGAATTACATTCTGTCAACTGCGCTTTGCCGCAAATGCGGGACAAAGTTCGACCAAATGTATTCATTGGGAAATGAATTACATTTGGCCATGACGTTTTCATCCAGGTGATCAATGGGAATTGAGTATTTAAACCCAAAACGTATAACTACATTAACAATGTAATTATAAAAAAAAATGGCTCGAGAAACAGAGGGTCTAATTTGTGGGGCCTAATGCACGTCTTATAGAAGTCCAAAATAAAATACAATTATAAACGCTAAAGGAACAATCGTTATTATGTTATTCACAAATACCAATCACTTTTACCTTTTACTCATTTCTTATTTGACACGAATGGTCTCAAGCTGCGCTCTTGAGTTTACAAAATGAGATATAAGGTCGATTGATTGTAAAAATATACATTCATTTGTCATTCGATACGTGGCAATTTGGTAGAAAAGACCATCGATTCAAATATCAAGCACTCTTCCACATCGCAAAACATTCTGTATGGCTAACAAAAGGAACAACATTTGGAGAATAAACATTAGGATTGATAACGTCATAGCAAACTGTAAATGTTGTTCCCGCCATGACGAAGTATTTGCTACCGCAAACTCGCGCCAAAACATGCTGCAACAAAATACGAACCTTCAAATATACATCAGGTGCATTCATTTTAGGAATGTGGAATGTGTGCATGTGCCACAGAGCGTAACGAATTTTGAAAAGTGCCAATCATGCATACGCTTTTGGCCAGATATATTATACATGCTTCACTGCAGCACGACTGTCGTTGACTGGTCACTTTTGACGGGTGGGGAATATTTACACGAATGCAATGATACTAGATTTCAAACACTATTTATAGGAATAATCATCCAAAATTGAATTAATGAAGCACCGGGTACAACCCGGTTTTTCATTTATTAAAATTTTGCTGATGATGATTTTTATCACATGGTAAACGCATGCGTAGACATTACTGCCTACGTGTGGATTACGACCAGTCCACGGCGGCTGTACTGTGCGAAGTTCCAGAGGCGTCGTGAAGATTACCGATTGGGGAGGGATGTAAACCTGATTTGAACCAACGGTTGTGGGCGCGGTGGCCTTGCGATAACCGGTTCTCGTCAGATCACCGAAGTTAAGCAACGTCGAGCCCGGTTAGTCCTTGGGTGGGTGACCGTCTGAGCGAAAGATTCGGACTCCTGCGTCGTGTCCTTGGGCAAGTCACTTAACCCCGATTGTCCACATGGGACACGATGACGCCGTGCACTAAGGTGTACTGTACGTCGATGGTGCGCATGTCTTCAACCAAGCTAACCCCTGTCTGTGCTGCAGTGCGGAGTTACGATGTTGGGGAGCTGGCAGCCGCTCGTCGTTGCTCGGTGGTTCTCTCCGGGTACTCCTGCTTCCTCTACCACAGACACGATATGACCTTGGTTGTTAAAGTGTCGTTAAACCTTAATAAATAAATAAATAAATAAATAAATAAATAAATAAATAAATAAATAAATAAATAAATAAATAAACCAACGTTTGCAGCTCAAATTCTGACTGTGACGAAAATTCCAATGACATGTAGTAGAACTACCTGTCTATCATCCAGGCATACTTTCCTCGGAAGCATGCTTTGAAAAGTTCCTTTGAGCTTAGATTCAATTTCGATTTTTAAGTAGATTTTCCGTTCGATTCGAAATCGGCTGTCCGATTCGTTTCTTCCCGAATCTTTTTCATAAGAATATAGCTTGGTATCAAACATCTTCATCGTCTCACAAAACTTACAGATAGAAATCGTACATAAATAAAGTTGAAATAAAAGAATGAGTGTAACGTCCAATACATTAACATAAATAACTTCTTCACTCACACCACCAGCCATGTTAAGTCCAATAGCACTAGTCCCTACCACAATTAAATACAAATTTAAAGCTTAAGGCATCCAAACAATATCGACGATGAACGATAGTCTTTATAGATTAATATTCCAAATACATCGACAGAGGCATGCATTCGACAAGGCATGCTTTGATGATGTAGTTGGATTATTTTATTAGTCGGGTCTTGAGCCATCACAGTCGGAACACACCAGGTTCATAGTATCCCGATCCCCAATGGTCATTTTCAAGACGCCACTGATTCGATTTGAGGTTCGATTCGGTTTCGAATATTAGACGTGATTCGATTCGAGGTTCGATTCGATTTGGAATAATAGACGTGATTCGCAGGGCCGTAATCCTTGATGATGTAGTTGGATTATTAGTCAGTCGGAGTTATGGTTTGTAAAATCAAGACCTCTTGGAAATGTATTTGTTAACAAATAACATACACATAGACTAGTCGTGACTCAACTTAATTAAATATTTTCCCGTATATTTTATCGATCGAAAACCGCTATTCGTTTGTTTCGAACATATTTTATCAATCAAAAATGCTATTTATGTTCTCCCTCGTCCATAAATATCGGTTCTTGATTTATAAAAACATTTCTCGTAACTGCCGAAATCTCTCCTATAAATAAACTATAATCTCCTTCTCTTTGATGTAGAGGATTAATCACACCTTCCTGTCCTACCTTTGGAAACAATAGCCGTCGGCACTTCGAGACGACCCCGGATTATTAGTTAGTCGGAGTTATAGTTAGTAAAATCAAGACTTCTTGGAAATGTATTTGTTAACAAATAAAATACACATTGACTAGTCGTGACTCAACATCTTATTTAACTGAATCGCACCATACCAGTGCACCGATTTTGTCATAATGGGCGCCAAACAGCCGAATTGGGGACTACAGAGCTCCATTTAAATGGCCGACTGTAGCACAAGCCCAAGTATCAAATCTAGCTTTTAAAGTCCTGTAAGTGTATTGTGCACTATTTTGAGGTAAAACGCGCTGAGTAAGAGCACGTTTTATCCCTATCAAATTATACCATTAGCGTAACTCAATTTTCTGCAGGAAAACAGCGTGCCCAGCTCTGTACAATTATATACTAGTAACAGAGATTATGAACATCATTCCTAACCTCTACTACGATACATGTACATGCGATGACGTAAATAAATGTTAAAATTCGATTACATACAGTTAAAACTAGAAGTCCTGTCATGAAATGCGCACAAACAGCACGTCGAGCTTCGCGTTCATCTGCGCGTTATGGGCATAGTAAGGCTATCAAATTATGTACATATGGTTGTGCACAAGAAAGGTTTCAGCCAATGGACCTCCGGGTAACCCGGAGGTCCCTTGGCAGAAACATTATCCTATGTTTGCTATGAGTAACCAGGAAAACCTGCCGTGCTTTGGATGCCATTCGATATGGTGGCAATTGCGCGCAATTAAGCCTAGATAAGCGCACAGTTCATGACAGGACTTCTAGTTTTAACTGTACACAGAATGAAGAGAGTGGAATACTATAAATAATTTGGACAAAGTACTACAAATCGAGCAAAAACAAGACGACTGATAAAACAAAAACGTAGATATCTTGCGAACATTATTCGTTTAAACTTACCCAACACACACCATCAACATACATTGAAAAAATGGTTAAAAAATTTAAACGTAAAGAAACAAAAGATCAAATTAGGAGGATTTTAGTGAACATTTCTCTATGGTAGAGTTGTATATCTCTTTGCATGAAGCAAGAGATACTCCCAGAGAACCGACGAAATACACTGTTATACAATTATGAACTTTTGTGGTGGTGAATATCATTCGACATGAACCTAACAAACTAATATTGACCGAGGCGTTAGGTTTATATCACTTCATATTTACCATCACAAAAGTCCATAACTGTTTTATTATATGCACCAGCCTCATTAAAAAAAAAATTATATTTGTCAATTAACGTTTTGAACACGAGCGGCCTTTTTCCGACCAGGAACAAGACGCGTCATAACGACAATAAAAAGGATGGCTGTTCAGTAAATGTATGGGGTAGACTAATCAATATGTTCAACGTGCAGCCCAGAGACTGCAGGTTGAAAATATTGATTGTTTCACCCCAAATAATGAATGTGGACTCTTCCAGTTGCTGCCAATGGATTGGCATGGAAGAATCCACGATACTTGAAAGGGTTAAGAGTTCAATTATATCAACCAGAAATGCTTTTAATAATCAACTAGTTATCATCTGCAGAATAACATAAAAAATAAGCAGTGTTTTAGAAATCACGTCGACTGAAATAGAACTAGAGAGGGGGATTTCCAAAAGCTATATTTAGAAAGTTGATATTAACTGGAAAACCTGTGTACGTGAATTTTTGAGTACCTGTCACGAGTATAACATCCAGCCAATAGAAATGGTAGTATTTATAAGGTGTATAATAACAACTTTTAAAACATCTGCCTTAATCATTTATTTTCGATTTTCAATGAAATATGGATAAATGACGAAAAACAACAATACTTCCCATTCCAAAGCCCGATGAAGATGGGTCCTGAAATCGATCGATTTGCTTGTGAATGTTCAGTGTAGCTTCAGAAAATGAAAAAGTCCTATGAGTCGCTTGGTTACACATAAAACGTTCATTCGAAAATGCCTTAGCAAGGAAAGAAAATGTGCTCGCCATCTTCTAGATTTTGATGGAGCTGAGATTTTGCATGGGAAAAATTTGCTCTGACACGTATGGTATACAGGAATTTATATTTTCTGAAACAAACTTTATTGAAACAGTCTTCAGTGAAAACTTGGGAAAGTGTCTCCAAGAAAGGCCTTTCGTAAAAGCCGTCGTTATCATCCACGGCACTGATACATGCCTGTAGGTTATTGTGACAAAATAACATTTTATTCGCCTCGAGTATTGAATTACCTTCTACAATGACGCCGTGACATGACGTCTGATTAAATTTTCTCTATATAAAGAGCACAATTGGCATGTTTCCTTTTTTGAAGTATTACCAGCCGTATCATTCGAGAAACTGGATTTTAAAACGCCAGATGTTTACGTGATTTATTATCTCGTGCGAGAGCCATGCCATGCATATATAGGGGTCAGATGTATCAGTTCAAGGCAGATTTTCTCTCTAAGAATGGGTGTTACAATAACATTTATCTGTAGCAGCAGACCTTTAAACTCAGGAAAAAAACTAGCATGGATAATCTCTCTCCGGATTCGACAAATAGTTTGAATAATTTTGCGCTAGATATTTTAAAAGCTGCCCTCCTGTCTACCTGGTGCACAGATTAACCCGTTACCCAACGCACACAAGATATTAAAATTTATTTCAATAATTATTTTCCCTCAATATTTCTAAAAAAACTGTCAGCAAATCTATATCATGTAACCCCTTCGAGCTCGTTCCAATGAGGAGGCACGTGAGATGGTTTTGTTGACATGTCCCGAACAGTTTTTTTTTTTGTTTTAACTGTTACCTTTGTAAATGGAGCGGGCGGAAACGGGAGGTTTGTAGTAAAGGAGGGTGTGGCTGATTAACGGTTAATGATCGTTCACCCAATCATCCATAGATATTCTGAAATCTATACCTAACTCGAAACAGTCTACATTCTGCAGAGAAAAGTGAAATTGTCAGTGCTTTGAATTTAGTCATCCCATTGAAACTAAGTAGGAAAATACCGACAGAGTAGGACTCACGCTAAAAAACAGCACCTTAACCCTTTACCCAACGAATCGGCTGCATCCGCCGGCGTAATATGCAAATTCAGCAGTTGAAAACATATTATTTTTCAAAAAATGTTATCTTGTGACCCCTCGTTGGAACGAGCTCGCCATTGAAACTAAGTAGGAAAATGAGGACTCGCGCTAAAAAACAGCACCTTAACCCTTTGCCCAACGAATCATCTGCATCCGCCCGCGTAATCTGCAAATTCAGCAGTTGAAAAAATATTATTTTTCAAAAAATGTTTAACAAAACCATATCATTTGACCCCTCGTTGGAACGAGCTCGTCGAGCTCGTTCCAACGAGAGGTCACATGATGTTGTTTTGTTGAATTTTTTTGAAAAATTTGAAAAAATGATATTTAAAATAATAAATTTTGATATCGTCAGCGTTGGGTAAACGGTTAAACGCAAACATTCTATTGAAGAAAACACACACACTACATGTATGTCATTGAGACAACAGAAGACACACCGTACAATCGGATATCGAGGCAATGATAAAATTTGTCAAAATGAAAACATCTTGGCAGCCCTTTCCATGTATACTTGACTGTCAGAAAGGGTTGTCAAAAGTAATCCGTAATATCGCCCATTTCGCCCACTTAATTTTAAAATTGGCCAGCTTTCGAATTAAGTCGACGCACTTGGAACTTAGGACATTGTGGTGCAGCGATAGGAGATGGGATGTCAGAATTGAAATGAAATGGAATAAAAAGAAATGCATTCGACAATATACAGTTCGGCCGTGGACTGATCACTTTCCACGGGTATACAATATTTTCACAGACACAATAATATTAGATTCCAAACAATAATTATAGGAATAATCATCAACAATTTAATTAATGAAGCACCTGGAACCATCCAGTGCTTCATTAAGTAAAACTGTGCAGATCATAATTTTATTACCTAGTAAACGCATGCCTGGACATCACTGCCCACGCGTGGAATATGACCAGTCCACGGCGACATGCTGTACCATCCGACAAACATATCTAAAGATAATAACAAAACGAACAATCAACAATTGTGGAGATGAGCGTATAAACGTGCAATGGTGTATTTTATATAGAAGGGATGTGAATAGGCACATTGTTTGGAGATAGCATAGCCAGATTAACCATCTTCCTGGCATCTCCATGTCACAGACATTAATATTTCTCGGAGCAAACCTTTGCTCTAGGCAGGATGTCAGAGTCCCTGTTTCAGAATACAGACAGAACTACGACCAAAGTCTGTGTGATATCCGTTATTTGTGTGGAGGGTCATGAAGGATTGGGTATTAGGATTCGGTTGAGATGTTGTTCTGTAGTCAAGACCAGTGGTGACGACAGAGAAATTGCAGACAGTAAATTTATCCATTCTATGTATAGTTTCCGAATAAGTGTGGATATGAACTTGAATTTGTAATCAAATTCTTTGTAAAAGTCGTGGAAATAGCATGAGAGCATACATGTGAGTGTTGAATTCTGAAAACAATAAACTCTAGCATGTGAAAGAAGTCCCTGACTAAAATCATCATGAAAATCAACTTTCGATAAGTTATCACCTTGAAATTATTTGGCTTGCGAGAAAGCTTCAATTAATCAAGTAGCTTAGAAAAACCTATGACATAAGGAAAAAATAAAGCCAAGTTTCCGATTATTACTGATCTGGCTGTTGTTTTAGTTTATTAAACGTTTAACAAAGAAACTTGGCTTTTTGTTGCAAGCTAATTAGAAGAAACCACTTCACAGATAATTCATCATTAAGAATATATATCAATATCGCACCTATCCACACTGAGTAAGTGTCTGCGTAACTCTTTGTTTAGTAAATGTATTTTTACAGTAATTTGCAAGTGTTTATGCTTCTCGGGAAAAGGTCACACCTCCTCCTTGTCTATTATATTAGAGCAAAGGACAGTGCCTGTATTATATGTAACGATGCACAGACGGTTGATATAATGAATAGACAAGGTTACAGAACATCAAAAGATGGTGAAAACGCTGTTCTTATTTTTAAATGGGTTTCAGCCGAGAAAAAGTGTGACACATTCTAAGTAATTTTGAAAGAATTGTAAAAAAAAGTCAGCTTTGCATTTTGTTACTGCGTGAAAATGAATGAAGTTTCTGAAATGATGCACGCAGCGACGACACTATACACAATTGAGAAAAGCTTGTGGCGGCTTTAGTAGGGTTAGATCCACTGGTAATATTAGCACTGGTGATTCAGTTCAACCATAGTAAAGGTATGATCCAGACGTAGCTGCAAACCAATATAAAACTGGAAGAAAGCCCCCCAAAGGATGAGTACAGATAACCGTACTACAAGCCAGTAGCAGTGGTACAGAAGCTATGGGAGGGAAGTTCTAGGAACCCAACTGTAATCGTAGTGACCAGTGGTAACGGTACGGGAAGAAGGGGGATATTGGCAGTATTCTTCACATACTGAAATAGTATGGGGTTGGAAGTATTGCTAACTACAGCAATAAAGCGCAGAGTAGTAAAATAAGGCATCGTGCTGAACGATGTCTGTAGTAATGACACATGACAAGGAGTAGGGATCTTTTTGAAGACAGAGGGATTACTACTAGTTGGATCAGTGATGAGAATAACTGGTAAAGACTCTATCCATTCGACGGGAACAATAGATGAAGCGTTGGTGATTCACCCAAACTCTTTAATTCAGTTAAATGAACATACAGTTAAAACTAGAAGTCCTGTCACGACATGCACGCTTATCTAGGCTTAATTGCGCGTATGAACTGCGCGCAATTACCATATTAAATGGCATCCAAAGCCTGGCAGGTTCTCCTGGTTACTCATAGCAAACACAGGCAATGTTTCGGCCAATGGACCTCCGGGTTACCCGGAGGTCCATTGGCTGAAACATTGCTTGTGCACAGGCGATATGTACATAATTTGATAGCCTTACTATGGTCATAACGCGTAGATTAACGCGCAGATCAACGTGCTATTTGTGCGCATTTCATGACAGGACTTCTAGTTTTAACTGTATCAGTATAAATGACATTTGTATGGAATGATGATGGGGTGAGCTTAGAGCTTAGATACATATGGCGATCTGATTGGAGAACCCCCCCCCCCCCCCCCCACTCCTCCTCATGATTGTTCCAATTAGCTAGGAGACAGAACACCGTTGGTGGTGACTACGGGTGCTTAAGGGGCTAAAATAGGTTAACAGACCAGTCCAACAGATTGAAAGATAGACTGGAAGGTGAATTGCCAGTCAATATCGTAATACCATACTCGACAACAGAGTTTTCCCCATCGCATGATTCCTCTTATCTTAAATGTACGTGTCACCTATAACAACCACAGGCTTGTATAACACTGAGCTTTGAGCAAACTAGGAGGACAAGAGGAGTTGACACTGGTGATAATCAACTGGGATATACACAGTATTCCCCATTCCCCGTTCCCGTGTTAAAGGTATAGCAACAAAATTGATAACAGGAGTCGACTAGAAAATCTACCATAGGACTGCCACAGGACTTCCCTACACATACATCCCTCTACATTTGGACCTATAGGTTTTGCTGCTTTTAGTTACCGCCGTTTTGAGCTATATAAGTTTGAGGCTATAACCTCCCACCCAGAAACGAAGGTATGGCAACAACGTTCCAACGGGAATTCCTAAAGACAATTTATCGTTGTTATGCCATAACATCAAACGTGGGGTATAGGGAATCTTTTGTTAACCCTTTCAAACTGACCCCCTGGATGGTATAATTTCAGTCAATTCTGTCAGCGGCGAAATGGGCGAAACCATCCTGGTTTGTTTGGAGGTTCAATAATAATTGAATCCAACAGCTCTGTCAAGCTGGTGGATTAAATTATTACCGAGCCTAGCTTCAGATGTTTTGCTTTTTATATCATCTGCTCGTTCACTACCATTATTTCTTCACGCAAGAAAGTATGCACACCCATTTGAAATGGTTAACCCTTTACCCAACGAATCGCCCGCATCCGCCCGCGTAATATGCAAATTCAGCAGCTGAAAAAATATTATTTTTCGAAAAATGTCAACAAAACCATATCATGTGACCCCTCTTTGGAACGAGCTCGTCGCGCTCGTTCCAAAGAGAGGTCACATGATATGGTTTTGTTGAAATTTTTTGAAAAAATTGAAAAAATGGTAATTAAAATAATAAATTTTGAAATCGTCTACGTTGGGTAAAGGGTTAAGTCCTTGTTGCGATATCATTAGCGTCCACTATCGACGAGAAGGATAAAGACAGATGAAAAGGGGTACAGCCAGTCCATACATTGCTGAGTATACAACGCAGCACTACATGGCCTAGCATTACAAACTCCCCGAAGCAACCTTGTGCTGGTATAGGTAACAATTCCGGTGGACGGACGTTTCGGACACGGACGTTTCGGACTAGGACATTTCGGACCGGACGTTTCGGACATGGACGATTCGGACTAGGACGTTTCGGACCCCGGACGTTTCGGACTTTTTTTATATTTTATATAATTTTTAGTGGATATTTTTATATGGATATTGTTAGTGGGTTTTCAATTTATTTAATTTTGCACAAATTTTTGTTACAAAAGAGTTTTGCTTATTAGGGAATTTTTTTTTTTTGGGGGGGGAGCCTTTTTGTAAAACATAGTGGTAATGCAAACTGATGAAAAATTTTGAAATAAAGCTACAATGTATCATACTCCATTCATTCAGTTTACTATCAAAAACACAATTGTAGGCATCTGTTTTACTTTCTTTCTCTCAGGCTTTTTAGACTTCAAAGCTTCTTATCTTCTGGCTTTGTGTTTTTATAGCAATTTCACCACAGCTACAATTAATAGCAAGAGTGTTTCTCAGCTTCCCTCATTGTTGAGTGTGTTTTTACAGTGATTCATACTAAATTTTTATGGCAGATAATTATGTTAATGGTCAACTTCGTCAGAGACCAGCAAGAGAGGTGAATGGTATTCAGACTGTTAGGTTGAGGCGAGTGCCTCCTTTATTTCCACCTTCAAGTTGGAATGTCCATGATGTCACTATTGCCAACCTGCCCAGAACAAATAATATCTCAGAAGGTTGGAATAATAAATTTCAAGGACTTATTGGGCATAGTCACCCAAGTATCTGGAAATTGATTGAATGTTTACAATCTGAATGTGCACGTGTCAAAGGTGTGTTGCTCCAGCTTGAACGTGGTATAAGACCAAAAAAAAGAACAAAAAAAGTATTCACTGAATTACAATCCCGTCTTCAAAATTTGTGTGAGGATAGGTTGTCTGGTCGTAAAAGCATACCAGAATTTCTCCGAGGTGTAAGCTGTAATCTGCGTGGTGGTCAACCAAATTTATAAACTCAGAAATATTTGATCAATAAGATGAAAAATGTATTTTTTCTATTTCGTTGGAATTCATAAATTATATAAATTAAAAAGAACTTGGAAAAGTATACCCAACCAGTAGCATGACAAATTATTTCCGGTAGTCTATACTTAAATTTTATAGCTAAATATTCATATTCTAAATATTCATTTAAAAGCATAGAAATTTTATTTTTTCCAGTTCCTTGTAATTTATATTATATATAAATTAAAAGAGACTTGAAAAAGTGAAAAAAACCCAAACTTTTCATTCTAAATTATAACCCGTAATCTGTTACTAAATTTTTATAGCGAAATGTTCAGCCACCAGCATGAAAATTTTATTTTTCTAGTTCTTTGTAATTTCTATAAACTATATAAATCAGAAACAACAAGTAACATTAGAATTGTATTGTGCTATTGTTTTGCTATTGTAATATTAGTTATAACCTGTTTTTAAATGTTCATGTTTGTTGTGCTATGTATAATATCAGGTAAATTTTATGACAGTTTTAAAAAATTATAAAACTTTCAAATGTTGTTCATTTTCATTTTACAATTTACATCCCACCCCACCCCCTCCCCCTCCCTTCCACCCACAAGAGAACAATCTCAAAAGTACACCCAAATACATTCTGGCCGAAACGTCCGCCCTGTCCAATATTTCTGTCCGAAACGTCCTAGTCCGAAACGTCCTAGTCCAGAACGTCCGGTCCGAAACGTCCGTGTCCGAAACGTCCTACATTCAACAATTCCATGCCCGTCATCAGATCGAAAAGCTTAATGACAGACTAACAGGGATACAAACAGTACACCCGAGAGCACCACATCACGTAGTATTTCCTCCTAGTCATGCTTTAATTCCAGCATAGGAACATCCGGTATAACAACATAGCAAATCAGGTTCCCGGTGGAATACACTGCAAGGAAATGGCATAGACAAAAAATTGCCCTCCTGCCATTCCCTTTTTAGACAGAAAGAATATTCTTGACGGCAAGGCTAGTGGAACTAATGGTTATAGCCTCGTGTCGACAAGCTCTCTTTGATAGGTAGTAGATTTATGACGTGGGACCAACGTCAAAGCGCGAAGCGGCAGATCATCAACCCAAACCGAAAACACAAGAAGCATCGGCCAACCGTCAACCAGTGAACCACTAGAAACGTATGTGTGTTACATTTTTTGTTTGCTGTAATACGTACTGCCTCTTTCATGAGAATGAAAATCCCATTTGTAGCTGGCGATTGACCCTAAGCCGGGATTCCGCATAATAAGTTGCTATGGATCAGGATATATATTTTTCTTTTTCGCATTTGTGGGAAGTATTCTTTTAGCTCTATTCATTTCATACATTGCTCTTGCTATTTTCGAGCAAACAATTGAAACGTGATATTTAAAACTCAAATGTTCATCCATAAAGATGCCTAGACATTTTTTTATAAATTTATTAGCCTGACTTTCACCAGCCAGTGGTATGTTTGTGTTATTTAAAGTAACACATCTACCCGCAGCGTTTGTCAAACCTTGAGGGTGAAGCAAGATACCTCGAGTTTTACTGGCTTGCAGCGCATCTTTGTTTCCGTTGCACTCGTTACTCATTTTGGACACGTCATCGTTGGCGGCTGCAATTAGGAAGGTCACATTATTACGCGACGTGATGGCTGCCATGTCACCAGAGGACGACAGTATCATTAAGATAGCTGATTCCCTTATACCGTTTATATACAACAGATATAGGATTGGCCCGAGAACTGAACCCCCCCTGGGACACCCATAACAACATTGTTGGAATCTGTAATTTATGCTTTGAGTTCAGTAGCCAAACTAGATTTTTGGCCCAAGCTTGAAATGTTCTTTCACGTTTCGTTTTCTTTGCATTCTAATAGTTCAGGGTCACTATGTTATGAAACTGTCGGGTGTCAGCATGATCGTTGGACATTTTCTTATATTAATACCCTATGCTGTTAAGATATTAAGATAAATTTTCATCAAATGTTTAAAACCGCCTTCAAAACTTAAACACTCAACTATTGTGTTGTATTCTTATATATTTTTATTTGAGTTTTCAGTAGTAACTGATGTGAAGCATATATGTGGAAACACGTTTGATTAGAAATGGCAGATTCACGGTGCTTTCTGCAACAACGATTCACCTGGGGACATAGCCCGGAAAATTAATTGAATCGGGCTAATCAAGGACTCAGAACATTTTCTGACATTGAAACACAATAGTGATAACTGTCATGACATTGTTGAGGACAAAATTAAAAGGAATCCTCAACTGACTATTTAATGACACAAAAAAATGTGCCACAACCTATACTACACCCTATCAGGTTAAAGGGCATAAATACACTGAACGACACACTCGAGTGAATGGGTTAATCGATATGGCAAGAGTGTCAGAGTGGAAGGATAGAATGAGATGCCGTAGTCCGCAGGCCTCTCGTGCTATCCTTCCACGCTGGCACTCCTGCCATATCGATTAACCCATTTACACGCTGACACTCGTGCCATGTCGATTAACCCATTCACCCGCGCGTGTCGTTGTGTGTTTATTTCACGCATTATAAAAAAAAAACATTATGAGAAGGATACTCAGCAATTCATTTGACAACTATTAACAAAACAAAAACCACATTTCATCGCCAACCAAGTATGCAAGGGGAACCCATGTTACTATCTCATCCCCTGAGTTCCAGTGTGCTCTGTGCCTGCTTGTACATAGAACACATTGGAAATCAAGGCACGATTTTTAGCTATCATCAGCGATTCAAATTGAAATTGCAGTGTACGATTTGTAGAAAATTCCAGTGAAATTTCGCTTCTATTTAAAAATAGACCGTCAACGATATAAGTGCGGAACAGATTTTCATTTTCCTCAAGGGTTAGTGTTGCTGTAGATGGGGATTACATACAGTTAAAACTAGAAGTCCTGTCATGAAATGCGCACAAATAGCACGTTGATATGCGCGTTAATGTACGCGTTATGGCCCAAGTAAAGCTATCAAATTCTGTACATATGGCCTGTGCACAAGCAATGTTTCAGCCAATGGACCTCCGGGTAACCCGGAGGTCCATTGGCAGAAACATTGCATGTGTTTTCTATCAGTAACCAGGAGAACCTGTCGTGCTTTGGATGCCATTCGATATGGCAATTGCGCGCAATTCCAACGCGCAATTAAGCCTAGATAAGCGCACTATTCGTGACAGGACTTCTAGTTTTAACTGTAGAACAGGCGTGTAATAAAATGTTGGATTCACATTCAGATATGCATACAGCATACCCCGCCTCCTCCAAGTCAAGGAATAGTTCTATTGCACCATAAACATGTTACATTTCCTAGAACATTGCTTATTCTGGGAAAACCTTGTGCCATAAAGAGAAGCAACGAGGACACGGTGTAATCCGATAGTTTCTTAACGTGTTGGCTTATCAGAATCCAACGAAAAAGGTTCAAAACAACATTTCATTTGGGTTCGAAATCTGGATTTCTGGCTACCGCACCATCCACCAGAACATGATGCGTCCACCCTTGTATTAACAGCATCGCTAGTGTCACGGCAAAATAATAGGTTACGGGTTAAAACGTAGATGTTCATCAGTTGTCTTAATTGATTATTAAGAACAATGTAGATCTACACTTGAGAAACGAGTTTCGGAATATTTAACAATGATAGTTTTATAATATTGACAAACCATTCAACAAACTACGGGTAGCTGGAGAAATGACGTAGGTTTGGGTAATTTATTATTTATGTACATTACAAATATTCGCAAAAGGATCAAAGAGAAAGGTTGGTCTAATGACATTCTATTCAAACCAGATAAGGTCTCCACTTTAGACTGGAATCAATGTTCAAAATTGTAAAGTAAGTTTGGTCGACTCATATAAAAGTGATGGTGCACCGACTATTGGATTCCATTGATTCCCGTATAGAAAAGAAGGACTGTCTAGGGAAAATCATTTAAGAATTAAATGCAATTTTTATAATCTTTATTGGAGTATGAACGTGTGGGAATGGGTACAAATTATGTATGAATCCTGAAGGGATTCATACAATTTGTACCCATTCACACACTTTCATTATTGGAGTATGAACGTGTGGGAATGGGTACAAATTATGTATGAATCCCGAAGGGGGATTCATACAATTTGTACCCATTCCCACACGTTCATACTTCAATAAAGATTATAAAAACTGCATTCAATTCTTATAATTACATTCCGTAACATTTTAAACTACTTTTCAGCAAACAACAAAGCAGAAGGACGAAAACATGTACGAACGAACGAAGCGAAAAACCACCCTCACACAAAAGACAAAGCGCACAACTCTGATTTTTAATTTTCACAAGTTTAGAAATGGAAACGAGTATTTTAGTAACGGGCTTTATGCCACAGTTGGGAAATGTCACAAAAGAAACAGCAGCGGAGTTGATTACTGCGAGAGGCGCTAAAAGTTAAACACCCGCCCAAACACTGCCCGAATTACATTCTGTCGACTGTGCTCTACCGTAAATGCGGGTCAAAGTTCGACCAAATGTATTCATTGGAAAATGAATTACATTTGGTCATGACGTTTTCATCCAGCTGACCAATGGGAATTGAGTATTTGGACCCAAAACGTATAACTACATTAACAATGTAATTATTTAAAATACAAACGACATGACGTATTATAAAATAATTTCACATCTTTCAACAGAAAAGTATTTGATCTACTCAGATGTTGTGAACACATATCCTCGCAGATGCAGCATACATATACAAACCTATCTGTGGTGTATTCGTTTGGACCATTTCCAACGTAATAGTCGACCCTACTACGCACATCATTTCGTCCGAAAAAAGACAAATCATTTTTTGTTAGCTTCACGCTCGACCACACAAAAATGGATTTCACAAGTTCAACGGGTTAAGAGCTCCTTTCAGAGGCTGGATATTTTGAATCCACGTGGCTGAAAGATTTTAAACATAATCATGTAACAGAAGGGAAAATTGTCGGTTTGTTTCTCTGGTGACAGGTTTGGCAGAGTTTAATTGTGTGTGCTCGTGAGGGTGTCTTGGGCAACTATGGGGTGGGATGAGCGGTAAATGTGCGAGTGTGTGCGTTTGTTGGGGTCGATGTCTTCCTGATTTTGTGAGAGCCAAAACTATATTGTTTGGGTTCCCACAAATAGTTATTTATTTGTCCTCGCAAAGAAAACAACGGATCAGGGTTTGTCTTCCCGATTTTATTGGGACTTGTTTTTCACAGAGAACAAAAGAAAAAAACTAAAAGACTCCGCAGAATACTGTGGAAGTATATGTGGGTGTGTTTAGATGTGTGTGGTGGGATTGTAATTACATACAACAGTGGACAGATTCCAGCTTGATTACCAAACGGGGTTCACCGACAACTCGAGATGTTCTCGATTGTCGTAAGAGCATTACCATGTACTGTGGGCTACTGAAATGAGTAAACGAGTTTCACTTCCCCAGCTGTCAATTTTCCCGATTGTGACCGATCTGGGACATATCCCGAATTTTTCGTCGAAACCTGAAAATGTCCATATTTTTAGTAGGTGTGTGCAAACTGTTGCCTCCGATTGACACACACTAAAACACAAATGCTGGTGTGCTCAGCTGGTTGAGGCCTAGAATATGTTTTGTCTTCTGAAATTGTTCATAAAAAAACTTGTTTTATTACAAATTATTGGAGTGCCCCGAGGAACCCTACAATAATTTGTAATAAAACAAATTCAAATAAACAGAATATAATTTACGTTTGATTGAATATGAAAATTGAGCAAGGAAACTGTTGGTTTTTAATCAGGTACTCTCATTGTTTTGAAAGCTCTGCTAGTGGCTTCTGGCACTCAACCAGTTTAAGTAAAAAAATTCGTTTCCTACTGATTTTTTCTCTTGTAATTTGCAACCAAAATATTGATGTTATTCATTAATGAGCTCCAATTCAGTTCTTTCAAGGATATTACGCAAGATTTAGTTTTTCTTATAAGCGATGCCAGGTTGAAGATTTAAGATACTTTAATCTGGACTCACGCAAAATAAGGGCACGAGTTAAAACGTAGATGCTCATCAGTTGTCCTACAGTTAAAACTAGAAGTCCTGTCATGAAATGCTCACAAATAGCACGTTGATCTGCGCGTTAATCTACGCGTTATGACCATAGTAAAACTACCAAATTCTGTATAGATGGCCTGTTCACAAGCAATGTTTCAGCCAATGGACCTCCGGGTAACCCGGAGGTCCATTGGCAGAAACATTGCCTGTGTTTGCTATGAGTAACTTGTTGAACCTGCCTTGCTTTGGATGCCATTCGATGTGGCAATTGCGCGCAATTCCTACGCGCCATTAAGCCCAGATAAGTTGACAGTTCATGACAGGACTTCTAGTTTTAACTGTAATTGATTATTAAGAACAAAGTACATCTACACTTGAGAAACATGTTTCGAAATATTTAAGAATGACATATTTTTAATATTCACAAATTATTGAACAAACTACGGGTAGCTGGAGAATTGACGTCAGTTTGAGCAATTTATTATTTATGCATATTATGATTATTCGTAAAAAGGCTGAAGGAGAAAGCTGGGTCTAATGATCTTCTGCTCAAGCCGGATAATGACTCTTCATTAGGCTGGACACAATGTTCAAAAATGGAATGTATGTTCTATCGACTCAAAAATGCTGGTGGGAAGCCAATTAATGTATCCCATTTTTTCCTGTATAGAACAAAAGAACTGGACAGGGAAAACCATTTAAAAAATAAACAATACCGAGTATAACAAAACCAAAATTATCACATCTTTCAACAAAAAGTGTTTGCTCCATGTGGATGTTGTGAACATCCTTCATCAAAGACGCAGTATATATGTTGAAAACCTGTCCGTGCGTTAGTTTTTACCTTTTATTACACCCCAACGTCTAATTATAATAGGAATCGGTAAAAAATGAATTGCGTTCTCCCCTCACTATTTAGATCAAACACCTCGGTGATTAACATTTCGTGTGAACTTGAAATTTACAATTGAATTTTCACAAGCGCAAAACAAAAGTTGTTCTCGCTCCACTAGTTAGCATAACAAGACGTCATAACTACGTCATTTCGCCAACAATCCCGAAAACTATTTTGTGTCGATGTACACAACATCCAATGTGATCTGTGTCAGCGGAAACAGCGATCAACTGATTGTGTAAACAGATTTCTTGCGTGATATGGGAGTCGGTTTGGATCGTTTCAGTTGAAGCTTCAAATGAAAGAGGTATAATAAAAAGAAAATCTAATGTTTTCTTGTGAATACCGGTGTAAAAGGAATTGAAGTCCGTAGGAACGTTAGTCCCTCTGGAGTATTATTCCGCGGAATTATAGTCCTAGGTCTAACATTTCTAGGAATAGTAGTCCGGCGGATTTGTCCACAGGAGCTGAGTTAGGCTAATGGTGTAGTTTGACAGGGACAAAAGTTCAATTTAAGCGGCTTCTAGTTTTAACTGTAGGCTGCGAAATGAGTAAACTAGTTTCACGTTCCTAGTCGTCAATATCCCCGATTGTGACCGATCTGTAACTTTCCCGCATTTTTCGTAAAAAATGAAACTTTTCCATATTTGGAAGGTGTGTGCATAACTCAGTCCCCGATTGTGACACACTGCTACACTACAGTACAATGCAGTGTTTTAACCATTTACACAACGCAGACGATATCAAAATGTATTATTTTAAATATATTTTTTTCAAATTTTCAAAAAATTTCAACAAAACCATATCATGTGACCCCTCGTTGGAACGAGCTCGCCGGGCTCGTTCCAACGAGAGGTCACATGATATGGTTTTGTTGAAATATTTTGAAAAATACTATTTTTTTCAACTACTGAATTTGCATATTACGCGGGCGGATGCGGCCGATTCATTGGGTAAAGGGTTAAGTAAAAAGACACATGGGAACACACGTTTCCAACTGAAATGTTTTCTACTTCTAAGTGTCGTTTTCTTAAAAATATTTATGTATTGAACCATAATGGGTTTCAAACATGATTGAAACATAAATAAATTTAATTTTTTTTAAACTACTTGTACGCGTTGAGATTAGGAACTAGTTAAACTGAGTGGCAATAGTTGATGCTATTCATTGATGGGCCCCGATTTAGTTCTTACAGAGGTATTATGCAAGCTTTTGTTTCTCTTATAAGCAATGAAAAGTGGAAGATTTAAAGATTCTTTTAATTTGGAGTTGGTAAAATTGAATTCATCTTTTTCAATGTGTGCTGTTTTGCCATTCATTCTGTTGAATGTTAAAGTGATAAGAAGGCTGAACCTATTTTCCAATTCTCTCTCTGATACATTTATACCAAATGGTCGGAGAGTTTGAGGTGTGGTCGTGGCAAACTTCTGTGGCAAACCTTGGCCATAGAAAGAGAACCAACGAGACACGGTGTCATACGATAGTTTCTTTACCTGTTGACCTATCAGAATCCAAAGAAAAAAGCCCAAGACAACATTTCATTTGGGTTGCTACCTCACAGTCCATCAGACCACGATGCGTTATTTTTTCACTCTTGTATTAATAAAATCGTTTGTGTGACTTCAAAATAAGGGTACGGGTTAAAACATAGATGTTCATCAGTTGTCTTAATTGATTATTAAGAACAATGTAGATCTACACTTGAGGAAGAAAGTTATTTGATGACACTATACACTCTGTTCTGCAGAAACAGGATCTTGATCTCAAAAGCAGACAGGGAAGTTAGATCCGATCGACATGTTCTGTTCACTTTTCTGCCCATAACACCGTACAATCTCAACAGTCGAAATAGAGAGAGAGAGAGAGAAAAAAAAACAACAAACAAACACGCAAGCGCAAGCACATCGCACCATAGAGCTTATTTCCGTTTGTTCTTTTTGTTCTATTCGGCATTATTCCTTTACCTAATTCGAAAGGCAGGCGACACTTGCCAACAAAATTTGGGAATAACTATTTTTTTTTTTAATTTCTTCAATCAAAACATAGCTTTTGACACCTCATTGGAACGAGTTCAACGAACTGGATCCACTGAGTGGTAATAAGCTATGGTTTTGAGGAAAAAATGAAAAAATAATAAAAATTGAATGGTAATTTTTGTGAATAGCGCTGATCGGTTTTGTACCGTAATGTAATGTAAAGAGTTAATACAGCATTATTTAATGAGTGAAGTCGCCACACGATCTACTGGTGTAAATGTTTCGAGACTAGATCAAAGTCTGATTGAGAAAAGGTAACATTATTGTAAGAACATTCGTTCCTTGGGTGCAAGAAGGCGCCATATGCAATGCTGTAACATTATAGACGGCATCTTGGTTGTTTCCAGGATCGATTTTAGTATGATTTTCACGTCGTTTGTGCTTTATCTCTAGTACTTTCTGCACATGCCAATGCAACCCTTTCGTCTTACAGGATTGGTTGAAGAAAGCTGCATTCGACCCGCTGAATGCATTATGGAGGATTCGACCTGCTCAGACAATGGAACATGTTCATGCCAAGCTGGTTACGAACTTCATCCTGTGCAAAAGACATGCCAGACTGGTAAGTAAAGTACGGTAGCTTCAAGTGGAGAGATGTGCGTCAGTAGTATATAATGTACTCGGTTGACCATCATTAGCCAGATCTCATGCCGAATCTCATATGTGACATCATAATCACGTGATACAGTTACGTCATGTTTGGTTGTCACGGTAGACCGTGTAAGCGGCCATCTTGTGACGTAATCTCCATAGCGATACGCATAGTTGTGACGTAATTTCCATAGTGATGCGTGTTGTTAGTGCACATGCGCAGAGCATGTTGTTAGGGTGTCCACTTCCGTTGTCCATTTTGTACACTGGAGGCCGCAATCTTGGTTTCTATGGTTCCACCTGGTTGCTATGCAACCCAATGGCCTACAATAGGACGGGAATATATTCTGAGGGTGTGTTCCTTTGTACAGAAGTAATTTTGTTGGTTCGGATACTTCAAAGAATTACCCAAATAGACCCGGCAGTCCCTCCAAATCACCCAGAACCGCCAAAATGGGTTCGAACGCGTCCAGGGGCGTCCTTTTTCAAAAATAGGCGCGTTCCTTTGTAATTCTTCCAAATCAGCAAAAAAAAAACAAAAAAACTATCGAAATGGGTTCAGGTTCCACCCAAATCCTCCCTTTTTCCAACAATAGGCGTGTTCCTTTGTATAAGAGTACTTTTATTGGTTCGGATACTTCGTAGAATTACCACAAACAACCTGACAACTATTTGTCTACTTCGGATTCATTCAGAATCCTAGACTTCTCAATATTCTGGCTACTCTCACACCAACATTCCTGGACCGGTGCTACCTATGCAGTGACTTCTATCTGCTTTATCCTACCTTCTTGTTCCGGAGTATAGTCCTGAAGCGTAGAAGAGCCTTCGAGTTTAAAGACTTTTAGCTTTGTAATTATTTTTAGTTTTCCGTGGCCGGTCTGACTAGTTCTAAACAATGGTATACATCATTTTGTAGTTCCGAGGTACTCTCTTATAGCGGAAGAACCTTTAACGAGGAACAGTTTTACATTCCAAGCCTGGTCTGTCTCTATCTAGTCAAATCTATCTCTGATTTCGACCTCCACTTTCGTCCAATTTTGCAATCACCAGTCTGATTGCCTCATTTCCCATCATCTGTACCTGCCCATACCAAGTTATCTACCCTGTTTATAACGAAAGCACATATGATCCGTAAACCAGAATCGAGTTGGGACAGACATTGCTCGATTCTTAACCAGCAAATAAACTATCGCGTAGTGACTTGAACAGGCATTGCTCAAACTCGAATCTAATCGAGCAAATAAGCCATCGTGCAATTGCTCGAACGGGTGACTCCAGACACGACTCATCTCAGAGAAAAAGGATTCTGGAACCGCACAAATTTTTCCAAAAGGGATTCCGTAGAGATTCCACAAAAGGGATTCTATAAGTGGGAATCCATAGTGAGATACCAAGCTCCTCTACATCTCTTATACAGCTCCTATACAAGTGGTCTTACCATCGACCTCTACCACGACTTCAGCTGTCTATCCTATGATTGGCCTCTATCGTATTCGCCATTACTATAACGTTCTACCATCTTTCATCTTTGCAGCCTTACACCATTACTATTGACTCATTGCACTATGATTCTCACTACCCATCATTACAGTACTACGCTTACGGATCCCAGTTTATACCCCTATCACACTTGGCTCTCACTGCTACTAATAGTCGTATACAGTCTACTTGTTCTAATGACTCGAATTTTGTTGGGCAAATAAGCTATCGAGTAATTACTCGAACGAGTGTCTCCTCGAACGACTCTTATCCTCATCTCGTAAAAAGGGATTCTTTTGCCGGGAATATTTTTAAAAACAATTGTTACAATTAAGTGACTTACCTTGGCGTGCTGTCCTCCTATGGCGTTCCCGGTTTGTCCTTGCTGAAAAAAAAAACTTTTCTACAATCCTCGCACATAAATCCAGTGTTGGTAGACATAGTTCCTTGAATCATTGAATAATAATATCCGTGAATAAACACACAAATGTCCTTGATTCCTTGAATCGGTGAATGCACAAGGGCCTTTGTATCCGTGAATAAATGCAAATGTATCCTTGAAATCCTTGGATAGAATCTTTTTGAATGAACACACAGAAAAAATAGTATACTTTTAATGAACACAAAGTTGATGTTTTTCAATCGAGCGATGAAAACAGAATGAGAGCGTCATCACGACACTCGGGCATTTATCTATTCGTGACGGGCGTTATTGAAAACACCATGTAGTTTTGTCAGATTGTCATCGACTTTTCGATCCTCGAGTGGGCTTTTTGTTTATTTCCCATAGGGTTATAGGTTAAACATGAAAAAATTAGAAAATTAGAATAGAAAGTAATGGGAAAGAAATACAACAGGAAATACACTCATCTGATTTGTCAGTTAGGAAATTTCTTGATCCTCAACTGTGAGATCACACAGTTAAAGGGTCTATTAATGTGAACTAAAGTGGTTAGGGGATCAGTTATGGATGTCACTAAAATAGATCAACGAGTGTAGGAATTTACTAACAATATAGTTCCTTATTGGAGTTAAGGGAAACTAAAGTAGTTAGTTAGGGGGTGATTATGGATGATACTAAATATAGATCACGGAGTGGAGGGAAAATATAGTTCCACATTGGAGTTAAAGGAAACTAAAGTAGTTAGTTAGGGGTCAGTTACGGATATTACTAAAATAGTTTTATGTGATTAGTTCGTTATACTCCCATTGAGTCCAATACACCCTATAGGGGCCCTATACCACTATGCGGTACTATTTAAATCAAAGTTCTTATTAGGATAAGTCCGTTTCGGTGATCAATTTGGTGATTTTCGGCCATTCTCAGGCTCATTTGGATAATTCTTGGCGAAATATACTCTAGTACAGTGGAACACACCCTATAGTTGCCTTATATCACTAAACGCTACCATTTACATCAAAGATTCTAGTTAGGATAAGTCCGTTTCGGTGATTTCGGTAATCATTTCGGTGATTTCGGTGATACTCAGGCTCATTTGGGAAATTGTTGGTAAAACAAAACTCTAGTACAATTAAACACATCCTATAGTTGCCTTATAGCACTACGTGCTGCTATTTAGATCAAATACTATAGTTAGGATAAGTCCATTTCGGTGATTTCGGTAATCATATCGGTGATTTCCGGTGATTCTCAGGCTCATTTGGGTAATGCGAGATACTCCGATTCAATCGAACATATCCCCATAATATACTCCCGTCCTATAAGAAGACATTGGGTCACCTTGCAACCATGTGCTACCACAGAAACCAAGATGGCGGATACAAAATGGACGACGGAAACGCACATTACCATAACAACACGCGCTGTGCATGTGCTCTAACACCACTCATCACTATGGAGATGACGCCACAAGATGGCCGCTCACGCGGGTTACCATGACAACCAAAATGGCGGTCCCGGTCACGTGACTATGACGTCAAATGAGATCCGGCATGAGATCTGGGTGAATTGGGTTTAACCATGCGAGCTATACTACTTTCATTACAATTCTGAAGTGAACAGGACAATATTTAAGGTATCACGGAGCTAAATATTTTCCGATAGGCGACCATTATATAAATGATCGCATCACATTAATTTTGGCATTCAAATATCTTTGTCAAGTATATCCCTTCAGACAACTGTTTCTGATCCCAAAACAGGGGGTCATGCAATAAATAAGAGAGAAAAATTGACAGCAAGGGAAGTAACGGTCACGTGTTCATATTTTCCAGGGAATTCAACACAAAAACACACCAAATGTAAATTGTATTTTTTTAAGTCCAAAAGTCATCAAATCACCCTCTTTTTTATCTGGAATATTCATCAATAATGCAAGATGTCAATGGAATGCTACAAACATTTATTGAAACGATTTATTTTCCCAAGGCAGTTTATTTTTAGGGATTGCATCACTTCCGAGTGCAACATTTCAAGGCGGGTATTTCTAATTCAACTAATTAGTTCAGTGATACCTTAACTGCCCCCATACCTTTATTCGACTTTATAGATTTAGTAAATAGTACCATTAAACGTTGACGGTAGAGATACCGGCCTCAATGTACAAGGGAAGGGAGGTATATTTTATGCTATAACTTTTATTGCAGATCGGGCATCGGTTTTCGAGTTTCGGTCATCATTGTAACCTATAAATTTAGCCTGGGCCACCCCTTATCTCCAATCTCCATTTCGTTTTGTTCTTTCTCTTTTTTATTTTTTTCCGTCTAAAGTTTTACTTTATCGGTGTATACTTGCATATGCAAACACACTTCGCCATGATTTTGGATCATATTACTGCACTATAATGTGGAAACGGCCCAAATAAGCAGTGCTTGCTGCCCAATCCTCTTTCTGGTGTGACAATTCAACTACGAATGTATTACATTGTAATGTATTGTGTTCATGTAATGAAATACATATTGTTTAAACTATCTTAAACTCGGTTTACATATTCAGATATGAATGCCGAACCTTTTAAAAGTCGCCTATTCTACCCGCCATTTTTTCTTTGCTGGCTATGTCCAAATAGCTTAGCATTCCAAGAAAAAAACGTATGCCAGTTGAAACAGCACATTCGCGCGGCATTCATGTAGCCTGTGACATTCTTTCCATACAACACTGAAGTTTAATGACAGCATACCACATGAGTATCGATTCATATCTTGCCGGGTTTTCTTTCATATTCATCCACTCTCAGTGCTCAAAATAACTTTTTTCTTTTCGTTGCAAAATGCTACGCATTTCCAAAAAAATGAATAGCATTTTGTAAAAATTACATAGCTATTTTTGTATACCAGAGTTTTGTTATGCTGTTTTATATTGAATTCTTCTAAGTAGATAGAATAGTTTCATCCATTTCTGGGCATTTCCAAATGATTTGCAACACATGAAACATTTACTATGTTTTTTTAACTGAACTGCCTTTAAGGGTTGCATGGACTTGGATATTTTCAAGTAGCGTCTTGGTTGTTCAATAGAGTTCTCAAAATGGAAGTTGGGATTTTTAATTTGATGGGCTTGTAGTTGTTTTTAATAGACATTTTATGCGAAATGTGGTAAAAACAGGAAGTATTTAAACCAACAGAACTCATCTTACATATGAAGTTGCTAACGATGCTTGATGGAGAGTTAATCTGAGTTATGCCTGGAATGTTCCACAATCAGAAGTAAAGCATCAGTGAATTAGTTTTCAAATTTGTTTGCAAATTTTCATTTACATTTTGCGATACAAGATAATCAACTGCATCCTAATAGGCTGCAGTTGATTATCTTGTATCGCACAATGCTATGCATAATTTAACATTGTGTAGCTTTTTGCAAGTTTTGCATAGCAAAAAGCGACGCGACACCGCTTATTTTGAGCCCTGTCCACTCTAATCTAAAATATCACGTTGTGGGCTCCAGGTTATAAAACTACTAGAACAAAAACATTTTCTTTGTTCTTTCAAACAACACAATTTATTGAAGATTAACCATTTTCTCGAGCAAAACTTTGTTCAACTGACGTAAAATAGTTTGGTAAACACTAGAAAACTGTCATTTATGGAGTAGCGATCTATACTGACTTGTCGTCAATTTTACCCTTAACACACAAAACTTTTTAATACAAATATTGCGCAAATTACAGTCTGATGCAGATTGCAACTCATTTACTACAAAATTTCCATTCATTATGGCAGAGATATATGTCCAATATTGGGAATTGGTAGATGTGGTGCTGGTGGGAGGGGACTCTGGTAAAGGAAGCGGCTTTTATAGAATCAATAAAGCAGAAGAAACGGAATAAAAAGATAAAAAAAAATAAAAATAAAAAATACATTATTGTACGAACACATCCAACAACGTTTTTCACCGAACGTTACTCTAAAGTGTTATCACTGTTATATTATAGTATTATAACGTTCCTTTTCATGTTCTATCGGTCGATAGTACCTGAGTTTGTGTGATTTCTGAAATAAAACCTGAAGCTGCGAAGCTGCTGAAGGTTTTATTTAAAAAATCACACAAACTCAGCTACTATCGACCGATAGAACATGAAAAGAAACGTTCTAATTATTTTATTATGCCGAACAAAAAATGACTTTCATTGTTAAGCGTTAACTGCTACATGCCATCAATCTTGTAACACCAATGTAGTCGAATCCAAAAACATAACGTCATTTCGAACGAATGACGTCTCTTCGAAAATGCCGTCGCTTTGGGCGTTTCTATATCAACAAATGCCAATGTTTACAACTGCATCATGCTATAATTCATTGTTAATGCTTGTGTGAAAAGTGATTTAAATTAATGGAATATAAAATCATGTTTCTCGGAATTAAGCGGAGGCTCAGTAAGGTCGAGGAGTACTAAACTTGAGGAAATATAATTGATTGAAGTCATAACTGAGACTCATATTCAGGATTCACTGAAGTGGTGAACAACACGTGAGTGAGTTTTTTAATATTTCTGATTCTTTTGAATTCATTGTTTGCATTTAAAATTGAAAACACACCCACTGAAGATGATATATTTGTTGGTAAGTTTATGTCTACCGGTGTTGAAAAAGCTAAACGGACACGGAGCCAGCGTTTGGTGTTGAGAAATTCGACGCTGATCAATGGAAGTGGCGCTTACATTTTCTTCGTTCTCTTGTCTCCAGGGAAAAACGTTCCGATAGTACCCGTGTTTTGCCCCAACACTCCAGTACTATGACTTTTAGAAGGGGTCATATTAACCAATCACGGCTGATGTTACAAACGTGGGGCATAATAATGTAAGTTATACATCTAGAGGGCGCAATGGGTCAGTGGTTACCACAGTGGACTTCAAACAGAGATATCCACGATTGATTCTGATCAACAGTATTCGCGTTGTGTCCTTGTCAGACACTTATTCCCTATTTCCAGCGTGGGAGCATGGTTATGCTGTGTTTCAATGCGTACTGTGCGTCGAGGATAGACTTGTATCAACCGCTACTAACCGTGTTTGTGCTGTATCAGTACGATGGGGAGTCTGACAGTTGCTCGTCGCGGCTCGGGGGTTCTCTCTGGGAACTTCGCCTTCCTCCACCCATCACCCTATCCGATATGACGTAATACTTACTGCTGAAAGTGTTGTTAAACCCCAACAAAACACACATACCCACACAGTATGCATCTAACATCCTTTCTTCCCAGAAAATGATGGTAATATTGTAAATTATTATTCATGCTGTAGTATATTCTAACATTAAAACTGGAGACCGGCAACTCTTAGAACTAGCTTGAGAACATTGAACGCAGCTGGACACTGCTTTCGCTGTGTCACACAATGGAACACGGCCACCCATTGGCATAAACTTCAGCAATGATTCATAATATTCTTGGGGCATCGGTTTGGCAAAACATTGGCATTCATCTCCTTCTCTGTTAATGAACACATATCATTATCTTTATGTTAAACACAAACGTGTCAACATAAGAATGGATGATTGACACATTTAACCCTCTTCATGCTTGCGTCAAAGTATCCAGTTGTAATTTTTTCCGATAATGCAAATAGGAAATTAACCATTTCAATATTGTTGGACAGAACTCAGTGGGCTCTGTCAAGCAAGATTGAACAAATTAAATTTGTAGTACCATTATAGAGCATATTGGCTACTAAAAATGTCGGTATTTTAATATCTCTGTTGTCCAGATGGTTAAAATGGCAAGAGTCTGCATATCTCATTTTGAAGTTTTTTTGTAGGTTTGATTGGACAAATCTGCGCTGTAGCTGGTGATTGCCAGGCGGATCACTCAGAATGTAGAACAGATGGAACTTGTGGATGCATTGCAGGCTATAGCTTTCAACGTTCTACCCAGACGTGTGAAGAAGGTATGACTTACACTGCGTTATATATATAGAGAGAAATAAATTGATGATATATTAAAATAAAAACAAACAAATCCATGGGTTGCGATAAAGTGAACTTACACACCACTGTCGATTATGCTTTGTCAAATTGAATTCCTAATTGTATGAGATACATTAATTGTGCTTATCTCATACAGTACATTTTGGTTATCCAACATAAGTATTTGAAACAGATTTAGTATGTAAATAGAGAGGTTAAGCTTCATAAAACCACAGTAAAAAGAGTATCCGACCAGCATTGCCAGACTATAGGGTTACATTCTCATACAGCGTCTCATGAAGCGGAAAGTGGTATTACTTTTGTCTAACGCCACGCACATAAATCGTCTGCAATATTTCAGATGGTCGGAAAAGCGAACCCATTGTTAGCTTTTCTTCCCAACTGAAAGGTCCCAAATGATTTAATCTAAACACACCATAAAGATTGTTTCTTTAAATCAACGTAAGAAATGTTTCTCAATCGAAACTTGATTCTATCACAACTACTGTATGGAATCTATACTACGCATGGCTTTTCGATAGATGGCATTTCGAGGGACCTCCCTTATACCATAGAGCGCCCCGAATCATAAGGTGTTCTACCAACACCTACTTTAAGTCACAGTTGCTGATTCTCAGTAAATAACGCAAATAGTGCTACGTAAAAGCTCATTTAGTTATATCGGATAGAAATACACGCACCTGTTGAGTCTGAAGTCAATCGGGCCGTAGTGTTTATTTATTTATTGGTGACTAAAGGTCATATATTTCTGTACAATGGTTAATCATGACCACGGCAGTTTTACGGGTGGGGGATGCCGGAGTACCCGAAGAGAACCCTCGAGCAACGGCGAGCAACTGTCAGCTCCCCAACATACTAACTCCAAACAAGCAGGGTCAGCATTGCTGGAAGACAGGTGCACCATCGACGTTCAATACGCCTTAGTACAACACCACCGTGACCCCACGTGGAAATGGGGATGAAGTGTCTAGCCCATGGACATAACGCGGTTGCCGCAGGTGGGATTCGAACCTGCATCTCTACCTAATGACCAAGTCTCTTCATCGGGTCGTAGTGGGCATTTCACAATAAAGCAGAAACAACAAACAGAAAGTACAAATAGATTAAAATTATAGTAAGAATAAGGAAGACTCACCACAGCTGCAGTTCTCTAATCACACCGCACAGTAACACTAATTATGTTAATATGTTGATTGCCTCAATGTGAATTAAATACTAATTAGATGGAATATCTGTAGCTGGCCACGGAATAATATATAAAGGGACGTCACGTGAAATGAACGAGTCTGTGCGTAAACTCAACGAAAAGCGGGTAAACAAACTGCCCACAACAGTGTTTTATTCCGAAAAGAATTGGACTGGTGACTTGAAATCGTGTCTGATACACGGAATGGTTTTGTTGACAGGGAATTGGACGAGTGTATTTTTGTATTTGAAGGCAGGCTAATTCCACTGCTCTGCAGCCTTCGTTGGTCTATTGGCTATTGTTGTAATGCACACATTTTGAAAGAACCATAAAATAGGAATACCTACGTGGTTTGTGTGGTAAATGTTGTGTTTGCTTTTTGTTTTTGTGTTGGGCGGTGGGAGGGGGGAATTGTTTTCTTTCAGTTTCGTTATTTAACGTCTGATCTATTCGTCCACAACCTTTTCGTTTAATTCGCCATTGTATGAACCATCAACAGATTCAGTCCTCAGCTTGTTTATGTCGAATTCATCTTCATCCACTTCTTTGAGTGGTTTAAGACGACGAAACACGCTACCAGTTTACCAATAGGCGGCGATAAGCTCAACTGAATGTGTGTGGGGGTAGGGTTGGGGGAAAATACCAGTGACGCGCTTGACTTCGATGGTTTGACTCCGTGGAAGAAAATTATAAAATGAATCGACTCAAAAGATATTTCACTGATTGTCATGTTCTGCTGGAAGGTATTAAAAGGTAAGTTTTTGTGTGCATGGTGTAAGGGTGTGTGAGGGTGATTGGGGGTACTGTTAATGAGAAAAGGTCTACACAAGAAGAAGCAGACCGAAACAAGTGAAAGGTGAAATTAATTTCCAAAAATGAAAATAACTTTTTTTATATTTGTCGATATTACAGAACAAAACCAAATGTATATTGCCTTATTTACGTATTTTTCAGCTGTAAAATTAATTCTGTAATTCTAGGAACCTGTCCGTTGAAAGAGGTTTTGTTTGGAGGGAATCATATTGTTTTGCTCTAACGAAATCCACTGTCAAACCCTGGCCTTTGTTCTCTTTCATTGGCTTGCATACAGTACGGCCGCAGTAGACTGGTCACTTTCCACAGGTGGGCAATAATCACATGGGCGCAATAATATTAGATTGCAAACAGTTATTATTGGAATAATCATCAACAATTTAATTAATGAAGCACCGTGTTGTTACGATCGTTAGCGTCTTCCGATCTGCTACTCCGAACAAATTTCGTAAAATGCAGCTCAAGTTGCACGCCAGCTTGTGAAGCGTTTTCCACCGTAGCGTTATCAGATGATCCCAGTTTCCAATCCTACTATTTGCATATTTACAAAAAAATCTAATTTTTTAATTATTTCGAAAATAAATTTTATTGGTTTGTTTAATAGCAGTCATTTTAGATTTCTAGGATTAGTTACTTCCATTAAAGTCTTTCTCCATTGCAGGACAATTGTCAAGCCACAGTTGATCTTCAAATTAAAACTGTAAAAAACAAGTGCATGTATATCGTCATTTGAGTGGATCAAGGCGCCATATGTAATACGTTAGCACTGCAGATGTCGCACTGCTTTCCACTCAAGAGACGATATCTTGTGTTAATGAAAACAACCATTTACTACCAATAGCGTTATCAACCATTCATATCTACACCTCTGATGTCGCGTTCCACACTTGCAATGCGCATATAGAGATTGTTATCTCGACAGAGTTCCAATGGCCAGCCCATACCTATTAAGCTTACTAGTATATTTTGTCAGTGTTGACTCCAAATACCTCCCAATTATTAAGTCGTCTAAGGATGTTCTAGAATATTTCTATTATTATTGTCTTCCTGAAATCACTGACTGTGGTAATGGGTTCAGCGCATTCCTTTACGTTATCTGCGCATGCGACGACAAGTCGACGACAAGAAATACATCATCAACGAGCGTAATTCGGTTTCGGTATGTTGTGCGTACCGTATATATATTCCCTTATCTACATGTACCTGGTGTTGGGCAATTCAGTTTTATTCTCCCCAATAAAACAATATTTGATTTTGTATTCGGAACGTTAACTTTGCCTATCTGCTCGTTTTAACAGAAATCCTTTCCACGCTCCTACCGACCTTTCCCCCTTCCTATTCAGTATTGGAGATGAAAAACCATAAAACCTGCAAACGATACTGTTTTATTTGGAGAAAATGTTTCATTTACCTCAAACATACACTCTAAAATCAGTTGGGTTAAAAATCAACCTAAATAAACTGGGTTGAGTGAAAATGGGCCTAAGTGTGTTGATATTACATTAACCCAGTTATTTTCGGGTTATGTTTTAACACAACTGATTTCAGAGTGTAGACCATTATATTATTAAATTATATCATTAAATTCTGGATATTTGAATGCTATTCTTAAATTATGCAATTAAATTCTGGATATCTTAAGGATGTTTAATTCAACGTAAATTGTTTGCCTCTTTTATGCTATATATGCATATATATATATATATATATGCTTGAATGTCAAGAATTCCTCTTAATTTAATAACACAGTTGTACCTCCATCATCTGATTTATTATTGAAGACAGCTCCAAGGGGTGAGCAGCGTAATAAAATGCATAACACTGAATGCTATCAGGAGTTTGAAGGGTGACTTCACTGAGCCTTCACCGCGGTGCGTTACATCAGGATTTCCACAACAGCCACCACTATCCGTCATGCATAATTTGTTTTACTATTTTTACATTTTCATCGGATGCCTTCCACCTCAGAGATTACTTGAGGCTTTCAAAATGTTGAACGAGCATTTAGAAATTATGAAGGAAATAACAGGAATCGGTTTATTATATGCCAGATCAATACAATACCTTTTACAAAGGCAGAAGACTGTTAGCGTATCCACCAGGGTGTTAACTTGTAGAATGCTAAATTATGTTTCGTGATCAACCATTATTCGCGTGTCTCAATTTTGTTACCTTTTATGGGAGAGTGTTGTAGGCACTCCCCCAAACACTGTAACGAGGCAAACCTTAGAAGTTTGATACTTTCAATTCAGAGATAATATTAACACATTCATAGAAAATTATGCCTTTCAGGTTTGTTACCTTCATTTCAGATTGGAGCCCAAATATGGGCTCCCAACACTCAAACAGCCAACTCACAGTAATCAATTATAATACAACACACAAATATAACCGATGTTTGTTACAGTATAAATTCCATACGTAGTTTAATACCAATAATATTATAAGTTATTCTGGTTGATTGACGTCGACATAGCCTGACGTTCACGGCTCGGAATTTATGTTCAACCGAGCCGCGTTAGCGGCGAGGTTGAACATACATTCCGAGTCGTGAACGTCAGGCTATGTCCACGTCAATCAACCAGAATAACGAATATGTTCCGCCGACAGCCCCATGCAACTAACTGAGTAAATAATTTAACGCATATTTCATAAGCAAATAATTTAATGAATGGAAACGTAAATCCGTCGTGTACCCCGAAGGTTCTGACGTCAAAATGTCATGTAGCGGTACATCAGCTGATTTGGCTGCAGGGCATGCGATTCCTGTCAAAGTGCTTGAAGTTTTCGGGAACAGTTCAACACAGGTTTAAAACTCAAATTGTTAAAATGTTGTCAACACACAAGAACGACTTAAATATCAATAGTTATGTCTACTAATGTTGATGGAAATGGAAGTGTACGTCTCCGTCGAATGTGCAATTGTTGAAGGAGGGATCTTTTTTCAACTGCTGGAAGTTATTTGTTGTTTTTGTTGATGTTGAACTTGAAGACGATTCTAGTGTGAAATCGGAAAACAAGTCGTCTACTGACACACCATCAAAGGTTTCCGTTGACTGAATGGAAGGTATAGAGGATGTTAACTGTTCTACATTTCTAGGCTGTACATACGAGACCGTGGGGGTCGCAGCGTTTGCTTGAAATGTCCCGGTTTGAAATGTTGAACGTTGATGTGGCACGACAGACAGACACAGTGAACCTCCAATAGCATCCTCCATTGCCATTTTCTCTACATCTGACACTCGCTGGTAAACAGAAAGGGACGGGACCGACTTGTGACCAGTTACAGCCATGATCTGCGAGGCACTAAAGTTCAAACGGTTCAAAATTGTCGCACCTGTAACCCTGATACTGTGATTAGTATAGCGTTTAGAAAGTTGGATTCTTTCACTCAACTGAGGTATGAACTTTGCTAGAGAATCTCTACCGACCGGTTTGTTCTGATACCACACCTCATTATCATAAGCATAACCACTGAAACTATCTTTAGGATATTGCCAAAGTCTATCACATGAAGGGTTCAGCTTCCTCAGGTAAGTTTCAAAACACCTTACAGGGCAGAATTCATTGTCAACTTTGTCACCTGGCATATGACCTGAGAAGCTCTCTTGATCCATACCTCTGTGATTTTTTGTTTGTTCGTCCATTTTTTTTACAACATACTTGCGTCCATCTTGGTACGTTTTTATTTCAAATGTTTCTTTTGTCATTTTTTCCATGTTTTCATCAGCCCTCCTACAGAAATACAAACGAACGTTCATTTGTACGCGATTGAAAAGACCACAGGGTGTTGATGGGGAAAGATACAAACTACTATAAATTTTGGACATGTCAAAATCACTAATTTGTTCAAAATGTTTAATGTCTCCTTTACCACTCTGCTTAATCTCACCAAGTGCTGTTTTAAAACATTCATTAGCATCAGAGAATTCCGGACTAAGAATGATGTCAATTTTTTTCAAGTATAGTGGTGATTTTAAATGTCTATTTAAAGAATGTCTGAGGTTGATAAAAGTTGCAAATTGTACAGTTCACCTTTCTTTGTAAAAATGTAAAATTTCATTCAATTTCACCGTGTCAAAATCCTCAAAGTTAGAATCCTGTCTTTTTTCTACAAGATAATCACGCAATGCCTTGGCGGCTACATTGTTAGCTTTGTTTGTACTTGATGGTATTAATTCTTTTTTTTTTGCAATAATTTCATCAATCGAATGATCTGCAAACCGCTTCATTTTTGCAATTATTTTTGCGCAGACGATTCTTTTGTTTACATCGATGTAATGAACCTTGACCCTCAAAATTTTAATGACATCGCCAATTTTAATTTAGCCGCCGTTCCAAAACAACATAAATCTACCATTCTAAAAATGAAGGAATGAAACTTCAATAGTTTTATTCACTAACTTTAATTATTCGAAGATTTCCTTTAAAACGGAACACAACATAAAATAAAACAATGCTGATAACCAAAATTAAAAACGGCAGATATTTTCGCGCATTCAATACGCCCAGTCTCCTTTGCGAGCCTCTTGCACACATTCCAAACTGATGGCGTTAGACGAGAACATAACCGCACGCGACGTACACATCAGCTGATGTTTGACGGGCGCTATCCAATCAAAGGAGTAGAATACAGGTGGAGACGAAACATAATCTGTGTAACATCATTGCCGATTAACCCTTTGAGACATTAATTATTCTGACGTTCAAACGTCGCTGGGAATTCAATTCCTTCAACGTTTTTCAAAATGCGACGTAAAACGTCGGAAAGTACAAATAACAAGATATTTTTCACATTAGCGATTATCTGGTTGAGGGCTAGATTATTTTTGGGGGTTTGAATCTCAAAACCCGTTTTATAACAAATTATTGGAGAGTGCCCACATGCACTCTCCAATAAGTTGTAATAAAACAAATTAATATCAACAAAATATTATTTGTGTTTGACTGAATATGAAATATAAGCAAAGGAAGTGTTGGCTTTTGCTCTGGTATCCTCATTTATTGAAAGCCCTGATAGTGGCTTCTTGTACTTAACAAGTTAAGAGGTCTTGACAGTAGGATTATATTAGTATTTTAAGATGCGATAACATTTGGCTCAACGGTTGTCACTGAGCACTATTCGGGAAAAAATAGGAATTGAGGTTAAAACTTTAAAAAATCGAAAAATAATAACAAAACAAATGACCACAAAGTATGAACGCGCTGTTTGATTTCGTACTTCATAAGACGTACAAAAATATCAACGCGCTGTTTGATTTCGTACGTCATAAGACGCACAACCGTATCAAAGGGTGAAATACACGTAAGTGGGGCAATTAGTTGCTCAATGGTCAACACTGGGTGAAATACAATGACACTCATGTAGTTGGTGGGTGGCCATTGGGTGCATGGTCCTCGTAAAAGTTATTGCCACTCGGACTGTTGGTTACTTTCTAACATTTTATCATGAAAGTTAGCAGCCTGCAACTGTGTGGCACTCGTCCCGCAACTCTTCCTGAAAAGGTCATATTCCAGTCATTCCCGAAACCCGTGACACTGGTTTATACACTCTCGTCCTGATAATCTTCGGTCCATTTTCGCATAGTTATGCCTCACCTTTCTGAGTATTTAAGCATTATAGCAGTACTCAGAGTTTTCCAATTGACTTGAAAAGTTAAATTATTTTACTCCTGCAAAAATAATCGAACATATATACTTGAGACACGATGGTAGAGGTGCGTGCGCTTCATAAAACAAAATATTGTTTTGAAATTTGGTATACATGATCAGGGTCATATTCGTGGATGAGCTTCACACGAATATCTCATTATACAATTCAAGAATTACAGAATTATTACCCTTGAATTAACACCCTTCACTCTGATGTCAAAATACCGAAATTTCAGGAAGCTGTTCATTCCCAAAATGCATCTAGAAACTTAACCAATTCAATCTCATTTGACAGAGCTCATTGAGCTCTGTCAAACGAGATTGAATTGGTTAAATTTCTAGATGCATTATGGGAATTTCTTTCTGCCTGAAATTTAGATATTTTGACATCTGTGTGCAGGGGGGTAATACTTGTAATATGATGGGAATGTAGTATGGGAAGGTTGAAACTCGTTGTTATAAATTATCAACATCAAAAGCAGATGATGTGCGTGGCATAATATTTTTGCGGTGCTATTTACAGTTAAAACTAGAAGTCCTGTCATGAAATGCGCACAAATAGCACGTCGATTTGCGCGTTAATCTACGCGTTTTGACCATGGTAAGCTATCAAATTCTGTCCATATGGCCTGTGCACAAGCAATGTTTCAGCCAATGGACCACCGGGTAATCCGGAAGTCCATTGGCAGAAACATTGCCTTTGTTTGTTATGAGTAACCAGGAGAACCTGCCGTGCTAGGGATGCCATTCCATATGGCAAATGCGCGCAATTCCTACGCGCAGTTATGCCTAGATAAGCGCGCAGTTCGCGACAGGACTTCTAGTTTTAACTGTAGGCATTACAGGGGTTTTTATTTTAAATGTTACTATTTTAGAAGTATGGAAAATATTATGGAACGAGCTATCTATACATTTATTATGTTCAAGTAAGAAAATCCCAGTCCTCTGATTGGATGAGAGTTCGCGTAGTTTCTTCAATGTTACCCCCTGACGTCACCACGCGATATATTTGAAATGAGGTTGCCTATTTTACAATTATTCCATCATAATGTAGTTACAAAACCCGAAATTGCCGACGTACCCGGAAGAAACTGGTAAAATACGGTTTTTATGCCAGCTGACGACGAAACGTTTTGGGAATCACATATCCAAAATCCGCCAAAATCTATCCTGGGGAACATTTTCTAGAGACAATTGAAATGGGAACCTGTTTTGGATGGAACATGTCAATTTTGCCGAGGATACCACATATTTTGGTGGTTACTGTTTTATCAGACATTATAACAACACCACATCATTCTTTTTCATTGAGATCTCTGAAACGGTTTTTCTTGTTTCACATGGGATACGTTGTCACCCCACCATTCACTCTAAGAATTGTCACCCTACCCACAACCCACATCCCACCAGGTATAGTGAACTTTAACTATAGTGTTGTCGAACAACAGTTTTACCCAGAAGAAATTGGTAAAAAAAACAATGTTGGTGCCCTTTGACGCGGAAAGCTCTCTCAAATAACATATCTAAAATCCAACAAAATCCACTTTGGTGAAATTTTTGGGCAACATACTTTCCAAGATGGCCGCCAATATGGCCTCCAGAATCGGTCAGTTTCAATTTGCACAAGTCGACAGCAACAGATGTCTCAAATGAACACGAATAATTATTAATATTCTCCGAAGTTACACTCTGCAGATCGCCCTTCTGTGCAGACATGAGCCGAAACACCAATATCCTAAGTGGCTGCTATAATCACTGTAAAATACGCTAATGCTGTAAAGTACCCCTAACGTATCGGTATCTGTGGAATATGATACCGAATCTTTGTTCGTTTCCATTGCAATTCTAGGATACAGAAAATTACGGAAACAGAAAACGCAAAACATAGTTTACACCCTTATTGTGATTAAGTTTAGAATGGCTCTAAAGAATGGTGGGGTTACAATATATTCTATGAGAATGGCTCCCGAAATTGGAAAAAAATCGACACATTAATTAGAAAACTTGACGGCCACTATTAAATTACGTTCTGAAACGAATGAGAGCAAAATTAAAGTTCTCGGTGCAGATCTGCATTCTCAAAAACAACTATAAATTTCCAAATGCTTATATGTTTAGACATTTTCTACATCTTCATCTCCAAAGATGACAGATTGAACATTGTGGCAACCTTCGCCCCTGCAATCCTCGTAGCTGCTCATACGTTTCAGACCACGCTTTCGACAAAAGCATATGTTTGTTCCGTACTTGTCAGCTTTCATTTGCAAACAAGAACTTCAAATGTTTATCGGGAGATGCTTCAGAGTCTGTCATAATTTGGGTTAAATGTCTGCCATCGAGTATACAACTCCACACCACTGTGTTCAGAACGCCATTGTTCAGCGTCTTCCATGCAACAATCTGATGGTGTACTCTCAAACTGTGAAAATGTGCAGTTCTTTCTGTTGGTGGTAGTTCTGGGAACTGATTGATGCTCTACTGGAAGAAACCATTCCCATGAATTTCGCATACCTCAAATTGTTCAGGAAATCTGTAGTCTGTCAACTATATAGAATTGAAAACAGATTAACCCTTTGAACACTGGTGGGATCTACCATGTCAGTTCAATTACAGTCCATGATCATTATTTAGGGGTAGACCAATTAATATTTTCAACGTGCTGCCTTGGGGCTGTACGTTGAAAATATTGATTGGTTTTCCACACACATGCACTTAGCATCCATCCTATTTAATGAAATGATGACGTATCGTGTTCCTGGGCGTAAACACGGCCACTCGGGTTCAAAGGTCTAATACCAGCTAGACCGGCTTGATCTGGTGTTACAAAAGTGTCACAAATATGAGCTGAAATATATTGGGTTTCTGTTGAACTTTTTTATTCCTTTAAGGAGGTTAGTTTAATCCCCAATCCCCCCCCCCCCACACACACACACATTTCAATTACCTATAAAACGTTTGTCGAAAGATATATTTGGGTGGATTTGGGATATGTTATTCCTGAGAGCTTTCCGCGTCAGATAGCACCGAAATCGTCTTTTACCAATTTCAATCCGGGTAAAATTGTTCTACGACTTCACTATCAACGTAGTAACTTGCAAGCCACTTCATTTGTGTAGATTTTTCATACGTCCAACAGACGGTGTTCCGATTGAAATACGATGGAGTGACCTCGTCGTTTGATTATTTATCCAATGACGTCATGGGGTACAAGATATTTCTAAACTCATTTTCGAAACTTGTTATCGTTCAAGCTGCTTTGTTCATTTCAAGATGTGGGTTTTGAGCTGTACGTAGGGTCGTATTGGAATACATGCGTTATTGTGATGAACTAACGGAAACATTGTCTGTGGTTTGCGGCTCGGAGCTAACGTTCAACTTCGACGTTCCGCGTCTCGATCCAAGCATCACAGAATTATAGCTCATAAATTTATTTGAAATCGGTCAGCCTGCAGATATCGTGTGCACCGGGCTACTTTTTCGTATCTTAAAATATTGGATTTGAAACCAGGTGTATACGATCAACATAAAATGCAGGTGTACGACGCACATTTCCGCTGAGGCAAAGCTTATTCTTCCACAGAGTTATTGCCCTTGGGGTTACATAAAATTGAGAAGTATGGCAAGTTATCTCCAACTGATTCCTTGAACTCTTCTGCGCTGTGGAGACTAATATCAATTACTTCTGTTTCCGATTGCCATGCGCAATTCTTCGTATGAGAGCGTGTCTTGATTTATATTGTGGTGCTTTTTAATCGCGTTGTCAAAACTGCGACCTGTGAAACTGTGAACAATCCTCTATTCCCCCTTAGCTTCATCACCACCAAGTTGCCTCAAAGTTATGGTATAGATGATGGTTCTCCAAGTGCTACCAACGAAAAGCACAAAAAACATAATAACTACCTATCTAAGGTTTGGAAGTTTAAACAATAAAATGTTGTTGGCCCTATTTCATATGAGGCGACGATCCTTGGCGGGAAACTTACAAACCTGCCTCAACGGAAAGGTAACGTTGTGATCTCGTTGGAAATGCGACTGTTTCTAGGTTTCAGAAATTATGATTTCTTTTTACAGGGTGTACAAAGTATGGAAATACATTTCAGAAATTTCCTCAGCATGTTATCTGGTTTTTTGACAAATTTAACAAATCGGGAACTACACTCGAGGATTGCCAAGAATTATGTCTCAAAGCAACAACATACAATTGCGTGTCTCTCGATTTTGATGAACTCGCTGGCAACTGCTTTCACCAAGAAGTTGATCCATCTGATGTACCAACATGGTATAAGACGGTATCCAAGTTTTCCTTTTATCAGAGAAACTGTGCATGATAAAGGAAGATGTATACGATGCGTTCTCACACAACAAACTGTATATAATGGAATGTGTTGTACACGGATATTTTTTGTAGTTGTTAAACCCTTATTACACATGACAGAATTTGACGGAAAGGGTTATTCGTAAGCATCAATTTATGCTTCCAAGACAACGCTTGTAACTCTTGATGGGAAACAAGCTCGTTAAGCTCGTTCAAATAAGGGATCATAAGTAACATCTTTGAAGCTCAGTGTCATATTTAAGTTGTTGAAGATGCTCTTTTACAAGTGTTGTCTTCTTTTCGTGTTTGAAAGAGTTGTTTTTTTTTTTGTTCCGACGAATCAAATATATGCACTTCGCGGGATCAATTAGCCCAACATGAGTTCAAGTTTAACCCGTTGAATTCAAATGGCCACTTTTCCGTCCCAGGATCATAATACACCCTGAATTCACAACGTAGATAATTACTCAGTGAATTTGTGTGGTAGACAAATCAACATTTTCAACGTGCAGCCTGAGGGCTGCACGTTGAAAATATTGATTGGTCTTCACCCAAGTGACGAATATAGACTTGACCAATTGATGACTCTAAACAAACTAGCATGAAATGTACCAGCAGTGGCCGAAAGGTTAATAACTAAATTTAGAATACACTTGAGATTTATTCTGTGCCCTAACAGAAAAAAAGAGGATAACTGTGGTCAAAATTTTGGTTCAGGAACTCAGAAAAAGTGTCTGTTAAATCGAACCCGCTCTAGTAGGGGGACATGAGCTAATTTTTCGGGAGGAAAAAAAATTAACTGTTTTAGTTATTTGTGATTTCTGTTTGAAAAGTGTCGTCTTCAAGTGGTGTTAAGTAAAGGGTTACATTTTTACAAGTCTAAGTCTGTAAGAAATTCGACATTGTTATGGCCTCCAACCTGTAATAGCAGCCCATCGCCTATTTTTGGATTTACCCATCTGGAATATTTCAGTTGGTTCGATTTTCCAAGCAACTGATAGATACCAGACAGTTGAATCTAACCACTATCATAAGGATTCAAGAAATGTTACTCGATCGAGACTTGATTTGAACGAATGTCTGATGACATTGTCACGCGGAAAGACTAGGCACAGCCCTGGTTTTATCATTACACCGCGTAGTTCCACTAACTGTGTTAATAACGTGGTGTTTTCAAGGCGAATTAAATACTTATTTATTGGAATATTCATCATCAGCGCACTGAAGATATATCTTTGTTAGTAAAAGGATATCATCTTACATGAATGGTAGTTTATGCGCCAGTTTCCACGAAAAGTGGGAAAACAAACATCCTGTAACAGCGTCGAATTCCTAACAGAATTAGACATATAGTCTGGTTTTGGTCATGACTAGTGGAACATTGCATCACAGAACACTTGAATATAGCCCTTGACCTGACTGTTTGGAGTGCCGTTTATTTTTCTCGAATCAGCTATTTTCACATAATCTGTAGAATTGGTGTGTGCATTCTGAAGATGGTGGAACGTATGTTATAGTTTTTCATCATCTTTTTTTCTGAAATATTATGTTATTGGAAAACGAGTGAAAGGTACAGTTGAAAAGAGATGTCTTGTCACAGTTAGCACGGTAAATGCTCGTTAGTTAATTCACTTCTTACTCTAGAGGAATGGAGTAGTCTGCAGTAAACAAGAACAATTGTGCTGTGCAATGCAAAATATAATGCGTTTCTAGCGTTAGTGGAATCACGAACTGAACTGATCAAACAGAAAGAAAATATTGAGAGTACAGTATGTGGAGGGTGGATTACTTGTAAATCGGAGTGGGATAGATTTTTCACTTAGTAATTATTTACATATTCTGAGAACAAAACACTAGAAGTAATTATTCAAAGCTTCCACGGACAAAACACAAGAATCACTTGCAAACTTTCATCACATGGACCACCGGATTGAATCCGGTGGTCCATTTGGTTAAATGTTTCAAGTGTTTCTCGTGCTGTTATGAACAATTATAAATATTTTTGAGTGGGAAATATATAGCGCCGTGATTAAGTAGTAATCCACTCTTTGCATTCTGTATATGCAGTCGAACTTTAATATCTGTTTACGTCACTGCATGCACATGCGTCCCAGTAGACGTCAGGGATTAAGTTAATGTTCTCCATTTACTAGTATGGAATTGTACAGAGTTGGCCACGCTTGTTTCTATAGGAATTGAGTCACGCTAGTGGTGTAGTTTGATAGGGACAAAAGTGCACTTACCCAGTGCGCTATTACTTCAAAATAGTGCACAATACAGTGATAGGATTTCTACTTCCAACTGTACACTTCCGTTGAATAACAAGTGATCGCTAAATAATTTAGTAGAAGAAACAGAGTTGTTTTGTAGACGCTATCGTGAATAAATTTAGCGGAAGCGTCAAACTGTTATTTTAGACTTATCACTAATAAAATTCGGTAATTGAGTAATGGATAGGCCTCTGACTTAGACAATCGAATCCTCACTGCCTGACGACCCCGTCCAACACTTTCGACTCTAGCTGTGACGTGACCAACGGTTTGTGCATTGACGCAGAATATTTAGACCTTGGAAATAGATCCGCTGGTTGCCCCGATCTTAGGAGTGTGGAGATTACGTCAGAGTACCAGCTTCCTGCTCAACTCTTGGTCGAAGTTTGAATCCACCAAATGAAAAGCAAGCGCGTTAATCCTGCACCAATTCGACAATTTACTTAATCGGTAAAAAATGCAATGGGTCCGTCAAACACGACATCAAAAACAACAAAAAAACCTACAGACATAGCACCGTTGGACTAAACAAAAATACATGAAAAAAGAAAAGGAATTCATGCAAAACTCGAAGGGTCGTCAATTCCAGTTCCCCGTACTTTACCCTTGTTGTGTTCTGGATTTATATCAAGATTAAACGCTTGAATATAGTGAGCGAAGCTGATATTTGTAAAGAAACATGTCAGCTTCGGTTGTCTGTTTCTTGACGTACGCTGTTTTGGGTCAAAGTCAGTGGCGGCTAGAGGCCGCGCACTTTATAAGTTATTGTGATAAACTGACAGTAGCACGGTCTGAGGTTTGTAGCTCTGGGTTTATGCTCAAACGAGACCCGAATAACATATATATTCCAATACGACCCTAACCACAGCACGAAACATACATCGCGGAACACGGGAGGCTTATTTACTGAACTTGTTATCGTTAAAAGTTGCCTTGTTCAAGGCAACTTTTCACGATCACAAGTTTAGTGAATAAACATCTCGGGTACCTCACGACAGCAGTGAATAAATAATCAATATATCAGGTAAACTCATTCAATCTTTGTTCAAATCGTAAATTTGTAATTTAAACAATACTTCATTCGGAACACTGTCTCCTGTACGTGTGTAAAATCCAGAAAAATGAAGCGTCTTGCTAGTCACTCCGTTGATGAAGCAATTACGAAACGGTCGACGTCATTTCAAATATTTCGCGTTGCCACGTCAGACCGCAACATTTGCAGCTGGAGCCGTAAACATAAAAGAGACTACGCCAGCTCTTATTCAATCAGAGGTCGGTCGAGGATTTTACTCTTATTGGAATATAACGCACTGTGCCGACCACAAAAAGAAATTGAAAACTTGTGAGAAGACAAGCAAAATCCTCACCTCGTAGTCTAAAGAGTACATTAATGAACATAATACCCCCATTCCTTAAGGCGCCCCCAGAAGCGTGTGCCCTTGGCTTTCGGCCATCCTTGCCCCATAGGACGAGCCGGCTCTGGTCAACACATTTCAATGACGTGATACCGTTGCCTTTTTACAGGACGTTTTTCATGTAGGCAGGATTCCAGACACACACACACCATCCCTGAAAAAAACCCTATATAGAGACTGAAGATAGAATGGCAAGACTGAAAGACAAGCTGTTAAGCAATCAAAAGTCTGATACTGAATTCATAGATTGTGTCGGCGTTTTTTTCAGGCTTAGTTAATATGGAATTATATTCACTGTATCATTTGTATTTGTATTTTGGTTTTTAATTTGTTTTCTAGATTCATTTAGTTTGCAGTGGCTTTTCTTTTGGCACATTTGTAAATGTATACTACTCAAAGTTTGCTAAGCACCAAGTTCATCCAACTACCTGTTTTACGTTTTAGTTGAAATATTGTAATGAAAAGTGTATATATTTTTTATTTAATTATATCTTTAATGACTTAAGTACAGAAATTAAGATTTTATTTCGGTTTGACATTATTGTTTAGCTTCTGAATACGAACCATGGAAAATGGATATTTTTGGTAAAAGTGGAAATTTTTCAATATGCCAAAAAGTTGACAGAGCGAACTGGTATGGCTTCAATATCGAGTATGAGACCCATTACTGTTAATTACAGTTGACAACGCCTTCTCATGCTCCCAGTCAGGTTCCTGGTGGTCCTTTGTGGGATGTTGTTCCATTCTTGGACCAGCATGGCAGCAAGCTCATGGACACTTCTTGGATGGACTGGATGGGCTGAAATTGCAAGCTGCAACTCATTCCAGACATGTTCGATTGGATTGGGGTCAGGGGATCTTGCTGGCCAGTACATACGCTCAATCTCCTCCCTCTGTCGGTTCGCCCCGACAGCATGGGCAACATGAGGACGGGCATTATCGTCCAACAGAATGAATCTATCACCCACTGCACCTACATACAATCTAACGTGGACATCCAGGATCTCATCAATATACCGTTGTGCAGTCAATGTACCACGTTCAAGAACACAGAGCTCTGTACGTCCATCCCAGCTGATGCCGCCCCAGACCATGATTGACCCTCCACCATAGCGGTCATGCTCAGCAATGTTGGCTGCATGGAATCGCTCTCCTGTTCTTCTCCATACCCTAGAACGCCTATCTGTGTGGTCTAGGCAGTACCTAGACTCATCTGGAAAAAGGACAGGTCGCCATTCTTCTCTGGTCCATCCAACGTGGTCTGTTGCCCATTCATATCGTGCCTTATGGTGGTTCTGGGAGAGCGGAATGCGAATACATGGTCTTCTCGATCGGAGACCACCTTCGTGTAACCTTGCCCGCATAGGCTGCGTCGAAACATTTACCCCCGGATGCATTCTGAAGGTCACTGGGAAGCTGGGTTGCTGTGGCAAAGCGGTTCCTACGGGTCTGAATGATCAAAAACCGGTCTTCAGCTGCAGATGTTTCCCTGTCTCTGCCACCACCATGTCGTCTTACTGGTGTGCTACTGCTGAAATCTTGCCCAGGCTCTGGTGATCACCGTATGGTGCACACCAAGGGCTTCACCAACCTGACGATGGGTAGCCCCTTGCTTCACCATCGCTACAGCTCGCCACATTTCCCCTACAGACAAATGTCTTCTTGCACTTGCATTTGCCATATTCATTAATTAAATCACAAGGGTTTGTGTTGAAATGAAGACTGAATACCCTACATATGTCATGTACATGTAGACAGTACACGAAAACATCATGAAAATCAAGGGGTACATGCTTTCCATGACTGTCACGAAAAGTATGCCTGTCAAGAGTGCTAATGTAAACACTGGGGACCATCTCAATACATTCCTCACACATATCCACCAAAAATATCGCAAATTTGTCACAAGCAAATTTCACAATGATGTGTCAAATGTTTGGTGCTTAGCAAACTTTGAGTAGTATATTTTTCTTCAGATAGTGTACTTTGTTTTATCAAAATTCCACCATGTTTTCAAGTGTGACTTTCATAATCTTTTATTTGAGTGTTTTTTTTGTCATATGTTATATACTCCTTGTCAAACTAAGTTTGTAAAATTCTCAATATCTTTTCAATTTGTATTTGCAATATTTTTATAAGCTATTATTAAACTTTTACCTAATGAATCGGTCGCGTCCGCCCGCGTAAGTTACAAATTAAGCAGTTGAAAAAAAAATAATATCGTGTGATCTCCTCATTGGAACGAGCTCGCCGGCATCGCTTCATTGAGGGGTTATGTGATGTGATTTTGTTGGAATTTTTTGAAAACGTTTAAAAAACAATAATAAATATCGATATCCTGTGTTGGGTAAAGGGTTAATTTCCACTTACCTGTGTTTTTTTTTATCTGTTTAACCCTTTACCTAACACGAAAAGCAGACGATACTTGCAAGCAAAATTCTTGAATAACTATTTTTTTTTTCATTTTGTCTCAAAAACATAGGTTATGACCCCTCATTGGAACGAGCTCGATGAGCTCGTTCCAAAGAGGGGTCATAACCTACGTTTTTGAGACAAAAAAGGAAAAAGATAATGAAAATTAATTGGCGATTTTTGTGAATAACGCTGGCCGATTTTGGCCGTTACGTTGGGTAAAGGGTTAAAAAAGTTTCAAATGATATACCAACCATATAGTTTATATTTCATGGGTGTTATTTATTTATTTATTTATTTATTTATTTATTTATTTATTTATTTATTTATTTATTTATCCATAGTGCTTGCAGTGTAATATTCATATTTGTAATAAACATCAGTTATTCACATCAATGTTTGAGTCATGAGTCAACAGATCGACAATGACCTTCGTACGAATACCATAATCCCCATCTGGCAGTATGTTAACAGTCGAGAAAGTGTTAAGCTTCCTGTTGAGAAGTTTAGTTTACCCCAGCTCAATAAAATTGTAACATGATAAATAAAAAACACTTAAATACAATCTGGACCCGCACTTGCACATGTATTTGTAGATATTGTTAATCAATCTTTGTATGGGAAATATTGGCACAAACCTGTTCATCAATCTGATAAGTTTGGTTAACCCCAGCTAGGGTCGAAACTGAATACCGGTGTGGGTGATCAAAACATACCTCGGTTTTCCGGTGTGTCGAACGCCTGTACGTACGTACCATAATCGGAACTTGAGCCATCACAATCGGAACAAATCAGCATGCCTTGACGATACAATTCAAACTAAACTTTACCCAACGCAGACGCTATCAAAAAATTATTTGTTTTAAATATTAATTTATCGAATTTTTCAAACAATTTTAACAGAACCATATCAAGTGACCCCTCATTGGAACGAACACTCGTCGTGCTCGTTCACAAAACCATATCATGTGACCCCTCATTTGAGCTTGTCGTGCTCGTTCCAATGAGGGGTCAAATGGTATGGTTTTGTGAATGTTTTTGAAAAATAATTTTTGTTCAAGTGTACAATTTGTTTATTACCTGGGAGGATGCGGCCAATTTGTTAGGCCAGGAAATGACGTCATAGTCATCTGGCACAGTGACATCTTACTAGTTTTTCATCGTAGTCTGCGTGAGCTCCCGTGAGCGGCCATGTTGTGCCAGTGCGCATGATATGTGGTGCCAGTGCGCATGAACAGCGTGTGTTGTTAGGGTGACTCGTTTTTTTTGTTGTTCGTGTTGTTTACTGGAGACCACAGTCTTGGTTTGCATGGTGGTACTTCATTGTTGCTATGTAACTGGAAGTTCTTGAATTGGGCAGATGTGTATTTTGAGGGTGTGTTCGATTCGACGGGAGTATATCTAATTAACCAAATCGACCCGACTATTAACTAAAATCATCAAAAGCAACACATAACGAACCCGATAATGCTGCTTTCTTTGATGGCACGCGGTTTCTATGAGGCCCAAAGTCATACAATAGGACGGTGTTGTGGTGTGTGGTGTATTTTATTCGATGGGAGTATTCATATTACCCAAAAAGATTTGACAATAACCAAAATCAACATCAAATGAACGAAATGGACTTTATTTGACTCTATTTCCCACAGGTTTCTGTAATAATCCTAAAATATCTCTAAAGAGTGCGTTAGATTGAAGTGGAGTTTGTCGGATTAACTAAGTCGACCCAACAGCTACTTTAAAATCACGCAGAACGATCCAAATATACTTTATTTGGCGTGAATACTTTCAGCAGCGAACCTGTTTGAGTATCACGTGATGCTGTAAGCTATGTTCCATTTAATGAGGGTATGTGGACTCAATTTGTTAAGAATCCACTATTTCTCTGTCTGCAGGCTTAATATTAGGATTGAACTATGTTTTGTTTTAGTAACCTATCTAATCACCCTCCCCACCCGCCTTACTAACTACACGGTCCTCTCTCAACTCCTTGGCTAAATGATATATATTTAGTAGGGCTCTGCAATTCACACATTTTTTATTCGAACCGAACCTTGAATCGAATCAGTCGTGTAGATGAAGCCAGAATTTGTCGGTCGAACTGAAAGCTCTGCACTAAACATTAGAGAAAAATACATTGTTTTTCGAATCATATTCGCTATTTCTGCCCACGCGCGAGGTCATTGAATGGAATATAAAATTGGTTGTGTTTTAATTTGTATGCTGGTGACCTTTAATAGTTTAAATTTCCTGGTTGGGTTATAAAGTACAGCCGCCGTGGACTGGTCGTAATTAGGGCTGTGGCGACTATCATTTTTTGTAATCGAATAATCGTGACCAGTAATCGATGGTTAGTCGATTAATAGTAGCTTCCCATGATTTTTTAGCAAATCATTCTTCTGTTCGTAAAACTCTGAAAATGACAATGGCACCAGTGTGTTCAGACGAAGTGGGGTTGTGGGGACAACAAATCGGTCCCGACTGAAGCTACATGTAGTCCAATCTTGGACCCACAGTCAGTAATATAATTTTTGGGGTTGGTACGTCCTGTAGGACGTACCAACCCCAAAAATAATATTACTGACTGCGGGTCCAAGGTTGAACTAGATTGAAGCCGATGAATTAAAATGAATTTACCAAAGAACGTTCCTGCATATGTTTCCTTTCTGCAATAAGTTTCTCGAAATTTTGAACATTGAGATCTATGCATTCCCTCGTCAGTTATTAAAATTGGATCTTAGTCTGAAGTTCCAAACTTTGAGAAGTGATCTGACGTTCTGACTTTCGTCATAATTTTGTCACTTCCGCGCTTTGGGTTTTCCAATGGGTGCATTCGTGTGTACAAGACTGGAGAAATTCAGAAGAATCTATTCTTCTCGAGTAACTGTGAGTGTTCTTTCTTGCACAGTCAGTGACAGTCGTACAGTCTTCCGGATATGAATGTTAACTATGGTTAGATATTTAAAGTTATTCACCTTCATTGATCATTCACCTCACAAAACAATGCAATTTAGCCCCGACGTGTAGTAGACGTGTACCACCTTGAAAATGAACGACGATCGACTAAAAATAAAAAACGTCGACTACTTCAATAGTCGACGGTTAGTCGACTAATCGAATAATCGCGACAGCCCTAGTCGTAATCCACGCATGGGCACTGATGTCCACTCATGCGTTTACCAAGTAATACAAAACATTAGCAACATTTTAATTAATGAAGCACCGGGTTGTTCCCGGTGCTTCATTAATTAATTTGTTGATGATTATTCATATAATTAGTGTTTGGAATTTTGTATTATTGTGTCCGTGGAAATGCTGTCCACCAGTGGAAAGTGACCAAACCACGGCGGCCCTACTGCATGACTATATGCAAAGTCAGTAAGTGATATTGCCGACTGAAGGAGACTATCTACGGAAATCAACGCCATTTGTCCTGCATTCAGTTCCTCGGAGTGGAGTTACCACACTCCGTTGCGCTCCGTGAGTTCATCCAACATTTCTACCCAAGTATGAATTTGCGCTTACAGGGAGAAAGTAACATTGAACTTTTGCAAAACGAGTAAGATCCCCAAGCACGGGAGGTGAATGTGATCTGAGAGTTAATTTTGTCAACATGCTTACTCTGCTCCATCAAACATCAATGGGAATGGGTTCGAAAACTGCTGGTGCAAGGCACAGGACGGGACTAGCCTCCAGCGACAGCTCATAATCGACATTGCTTGAAAACTTTAAATTTGCTCACAAGAGTGGTAGTGACGAGTGAAATTGGAATTAGCATGGGTGGCGACTTGGGTGTAGATGCTCTTTATTGTAATTTTATGTTAATAACACTTGGTTTTTATTTTCTACATCAGTTATATACACTATACATCTCAACTATGCGGTTCGAAAGGAAACGGATCGGGCAGACAATTTCGAATCGATCCGAATAATAACTTCAGATTCGAAATCAAATAGAATCACGAAGATTCGTCAGGCCCTACTATTTAGTAACTTTCTTAACCATATGCACACTGATATCAAAATACCCAAATAATCATCATTGTCCCAGTATCCGGATAGATTCTGTCTTTTGATTGGCCAGAATGCCTTGGACAAATAGCCATGGCAAAGGGTGCACCCAGCATCCAAGGCATATGAGCGCGTGCCACATCCTGGGAAAAAGCCCACGCGAAACATCGAGAATATATGATGTCAATTAAATCTTTTTGCTTCCGCTCGCCTCATTATAAAACTCGAACCAAAAAACCCGAACATAGTCACAAATATCATCAGCTTTCCGACAATACAATCATAAGATTAAAATAAGAGCAAATAATTCGCCCCCTGAGTACTAAAGTGTTCTATGTACCAGTAGGTACATAGAACACTTTGGCACTCAGGGGGCGATATGTCAACGAAATACTGTTTACTCGTTTCCTTAACAACCCAGGGGATGTAACTCTATCTGTTGTCATCTGCGATTTTGAATCCAAAGTAATTATCACGAATTTGGTCCAAATGATTGTGGAGCTGAGAAATGCGTCCACAGTTTTTCTCCACTATGTTTCTATTCAAGCGAGACAAAAACGTTATCTCCGCCAACATATATGGTATATGGAGATTTAATACCTGGACGTCTCATTTAAACACCTCGCCTGCGGTTCGGTATTTGAAAACCGAGATCCAGGTATTAAATCTCCATATACCGTACATGGTGGCGGACACTTATATATAACCAATTCATTCTTTTTTGACAGAGCTGATTCCTAATTGTATTATGGGAAAACGTGCAACTTGAAATTTTGATATCTCGACATCAGTGTACAGGGGGTTAACTGACCCCACACGCACAAGAGTTCTATGTAGCATACACATGGTTTTCGCGCGCAGGGATTTATTAATCGCTTGAACCACATGGGAAGTACAATGGTACCACCAGACGTCCAGAAGTCGAAAGGAGATAGAAGCCAAGAAGACATAGAGGCCGTCGAACCCCAAACTACACTGATGTCCTGAACCATTAATTGATCGAATATCCTGCGGAAATTATCATACGGTTATGGGACTTAAAATCCACTTTACATTAATTTTTTTTTTAATTCGAACATATGAAATAATCTTATCACATTCGGGAGAATAAAATTTGAAAATGAAAATAGAAATCGATCAGGGAGTTATCGTTCTGGAAAACTCATCAAATACATTAACGCTTTCCATACTAAGGCCAGGCCAGAATTCCTGCCCAGAACAGTATTTCTCTTGGTATTGAAATATGCGTTGAAATATTTCATCGAATCTGGAACAGCCATGAATACAGTTAAAACTAGAAGTCCTGTCCTGAAATGCGCAGAAATAGCACGTCGATTTGCGCGTTAATCTACGTGTTATGACGATGGAAAGGCTATCAAATTCTGCACATACGGCCTGTGCACAAGCAAAGGTTCAGCCTATGGTCCTCCGGGTAACCCGGTGGTCCATTGGCAGGAACATTGCTTGTGTTTGCTATGGGTAACAAGGAGAACTTGCCATGCTTTGGGTGCCATTCGATATGGCAATTGCGCGCAATTCCTACGCGCAATTAAACCTAGATAAGCGCACAGTTCGTGACAGGACTTCTAGTTTTAACTGTAGATTTGATTAAAAATATCTTACAAATACTCACCGAGTTAGGAGTTAAATTGCACGCTATGCATAGGCTCGTGGTAAACACGTGCTCAGGTCAGTTTGAATGTTTGTATTCGACCAATAACTGTGCACCCTTTAAAAGAATGTCGGGTGATTTATTACGAATGTCCGGTCAGTCTTAAAAATAATGCACTCTCATTGTTCTTGGTGGTTATTCTTTCGGATAATATCACACATGAACAAAGACACTTGTCGGCAGTGTGTTTCAACCTAACATAAAGGCCATATCCGGGCAGTACAATTTTCAAATTCGCCATTCAAATATATTTTTTGTTAAATATTTGCCTTCAAAACATTATTAATAAACCTTCGTTAGGCTAAGATCGTCCAGCACATTCCAACGATGGTGCACGAGCTATGTTTGAAAGCAAAAATAAAAACTTCTTCAGTTATTCAAAGAAGCAGAATATCCTCAGTAAATGTTTAAGCAATCTTCAGTGTCTAGAAACTCCGCATCGTTATTGTTTTATTAGACTGCCAATAGTGCTTGATAGCAGGTGCAATGGATGACTTATTCATACCCAGCTTTCCACTTCTGGTGACTGGTTCAGGTGGACGGTTATCTCTCCTTATCAACTTTCAGAACACATCAGCAAATTGCTTCTCAGATAATCGGCCAAGGTGTGAGAAAAGTAATAAGATTATACAGAATTTTAGACATTAAAGGAACAAAAGTCAAGGCTTGGGTCTGATTGATATTTCCACCAGACAGTTGACACAAGATCATATTTGTCCAACTGATACGCTTCCCAGACATCTGTCAAACCAACAAGCGTACATAGATGACCAAAAGTCAAGGGAAACACTGTTTTTTAAACATTTTAGCGTGATTGCACTGGAGAAGCCAGTACAATTTATAAGTGACGAGGGAACAAAACTCAGATTGTAAACTGGCACCATTCAACAATCCCTATAAAGAAAATATATTGAACTGTCAGATGACATGCGCTTCCATAATGTATCTTTTGAACATTTTATTTAATCTGAGGAATTGCAAAACTTTCCCATCTCCGCAATGCTAATTTTCTATTCCCAAAAATTACATTTTAGGGGAGATAACCAGACCGTTTCCCACTGATTTGAAGGTGAAAGCTGGCCATGATAAAGGCATGTAATTGCCGTGACGCAGGACCTTCCGATAAAATGTCACTTATTCCAACTGAATTAAAAAGTCATGCCTTCACCTGCCTTCACCGAAGGCATTCTGAAAGCATACCTTGCTTAATAAATACTCGTAATTGTCGTCATATCATCCAGGTCGTCCCTGGCTCAATGGGTAGAGATGCAAGCTTCAAGCCTAGACGTCCTGGGTTCGAATCCCACCTGCATTGGACAAGACACTTAACCCCAATTGCCCACGTGAGTGAACAGTGGCGTTGTGTACTAAGGCGAACTACACATCGATGGTGCACTCGCCTTCAACCCTGCTTGTGTGGAGTTAATACGCTGGAAGGCTGACAGTTGTTTGTCATTGCTCGGTGGTTCTCTCCGAGTACTTCGGCTTCTTCCATCCGTAAAACTGTCCGACACGAGGTGACTCTGGATTCCGAGACTGTCGTTAAACCCGATTAAATAAATGCAGGCCTCCCCAGTCCATAGTTTAGACTTCATTCGCTTGCACCGGACTCAGAATTAGTCATGCCTGGAATCACAGCGTGTCTCCACGTGAACAGCAAGAATGACAGAACACTTTTGAAGGCTTAATCTTCTATCTTCAAATCCTGATTCATTCCACATATAATACCGTTTAATAGGCACCAATGGTTATCCACAAGCCTCACCCTTCCACAGCATAGCCCAGCCAACCCTCCATTCTTCCACAATGTTAATTTAATGACATTCTAAGGTAAACTGTTGAATTCCAACCTCACGGTCTTGTATAGAGGTGTGTGCTGTTAGAGTGGAAAAGTTTATCAAATAGACAGAAAAAATGCCAAACTAGGCCGGTCGGTGACAGGTTAATAATGGGTGGAAAACTCTTTGTATTGAGACTAACTTTGTGAGGGGTGGGGGGGGGGGGGTGGGGGGTCCTCTCGGCTCCTACCCGATTCTACGGACTTCCACGCGGTTTCGGGTCTCAGAAAGGAAACGATACGCCCATGCATTTTGCTGCAACAGGGGACAACTGGCAATTATATTTCTCCAATGTAGGTGTCTGATTAGCCAATTCACCGATATTTCTCCATGACTACATCCGCATCTTCGTCTATTTTTGAGTTATGGTAGGTATCTAAGATTCAAAGGCAGTGTCGCAACTCATTCGCTGCGGACCTAGCAGTGCCAGTTCGAGTTTATCCGATCTCTGCAGTTCTCCCGGTTTTTAAGGGTACAGATCGACGTTTCAAGATTTACCCTGCGGCCCTTTAGTACCGACTTGAAAAAGTCCAAATTCACAAAATTACCTCCTTTCTTCAAAACGTAGTATTTCCGCCAAATGTTGAGGGATTCCCATGAAATTGTCAGTCGTTGTATAGGAGTAGTTATTTCACCCACACGCAGCTTTCCACTTCAAGTGACTTTTTCAAGTGGACGGTTATACCCCCTTATCGACTATCGACATAAAAGGAACAAAAGTCAAGGCTTGGGTCTGATAGATATTTCCAGCAGACAGCAGACACAAGATCATATTTCTCGAATTGATGCGCTTTCCAGACAGCTGTCAAACCACAAAGCGTACATAGATGACCAAAAATGGTCATCTAACGCATTCACACAACACCATTCCACCCTTCATCGAATGGGTTGGCTGAACGCGCAGTTCAAGCATTTAAATCTGCGACTTTAAAATCATGAGCAGGTAGTGTGAACACAAATGTTGCCTGTTTCTTGTTCCGATATTGGTGTAGCCCTCACTCACCCCACTCACGCGTTTGTCTCCCTCTGAACTTTTGATGGGCAGTAAATTAAAAATCATCTTACATTACTCATTCGAGACTTTTTAACCCTTTACCTAACATGAAAAGCAGACGACACTTGCAAAAATAATTCTTGAATAACTAATTTTTTTCATTTTTTGTCTCAAAAACATAGGTTATGACCCCTCGTTGGAACGAGCTCGACGAGCTCGTCCCAACGAGGGGTCATAACCTATGTTTTTGAGACAAAAAATGAAAAAAATAATGAAAATTAATAGGCGATTTTTGAGAATAGCGCTGGCCGGTTTTGGCCGTTACGTTGGTAAAGGGTTAAAAAAGGTAACGAATAGACAAATAGCCATGGAAACAAACTCCTGATCAACATTCTAAGTACGGAGAATTCAAACCAGATGACAATATTTGTGCATATAATCACCTGAACATGCCAAGGTGGATGCCTGCAACCATCTTGAATAGAACAAGGGTTGTTCCAAACGTCACATTGTTGATCCAAGATCTTCCATCCCCAACTCTCCACCCCAAGCAGGATGACCACAGGTGCAAAGTCAATGGCCCGTTGCCTGCAATCACCACCGTCCTGAATCGGAGAGTAGTAACGAACAGCGGTTGGACACACACAACTCGAAAACTAACAAGCAAAACAACAATGAGACATCCCTCCAGGTTACCCCATTGGTCCCAACACTGAAGCTACACCTGCTGATATAAGCCCCACTGTCAGGGGCGGATCCAGGGGGGTGCTCTGGGTGCTCGAGCACCCCCCCCCCCCCCCCCCCCACACACACACACACGCCTACTCACCACTCACAGTCATCCAAGAAAATTTGAATTTGCAGACATTTTGAAAGAGTGAGAACTTCATCCCAATCACAAGTGTTACTGTAATAAGCATACGCGATTACTGTATTTCCGATCCAGCCTTCAATAATCTATCTTGAAGATTTAATTTCAATAAATTGTAATTGTTATAAGAATGTGCCTGGAATTTAACCAGTTACCAATCACAGCTTTTCCCAAAATTGTGAATTTCTTAAAAAAAAAAAAAATTAAAATATGCCAATATCCATACAAATATGGATGGCATTTGAATCAGTTGATGAGCTGATTCCAATGTCATCCATATATTTACGGTCTTATGGACAAAGTTTCCACGTATATCAGCTCTGTTCGTAAATATATCTTTGTTCAGCTGAATCAGTGATGCTATAGTGACGTTCGCCTTCAGCAATAGTTTTACACTATGACAGATGATTGAATGAGACAATTTAATATTTAACAAAGAGCATTTAACATTGGTGAATGATTCACCAATGTTAAATGCTCTTTGTTAAATATTAAATTGTCGCAACAGTTGAACTTGCTGGATAATGCCTACAGGCATTCTCTAGTAAACTGAAACAATTTAATGTTACAGAGCAACAGGACATCTAGTATCCAGACTTATTTCTTCGATAACATGAATAAAATAATTAAGCTACTTACCAGTTAAGATCAGTTGATGGAACAATGTATTTACACAGTGTACAAGTTTGTGCGTACACATAGCACTGTAGAAGCGCACAAACTGAGACAGGACTTGGGTGTTCCAGAAGCGGATCCAGGATTTTGAAATAGAGGGACGTCGCCCTCTATACTTATATGGTCACAAACTGTTGTGATGCAAGTGTGCACATACTATTAATTTATAGTACGCACTTGCTTCAGTTATATTATTAGAATTGACTGGGGCGTGCCTTTGCCTTTGGCACGCTCCAGTCAATTCTAACAAAATAATTTTCAACGACATATACTTTTGATATCTGATTAATAGACGGGGACGCACACGGCGTGCGCCCCTCTATTTTCTCAGAAATGATTTCTGAGAAAATAGAGGGGCGCATGCCTTGTGCGCCCCCGTCTAAATCTGCCTTTGGGGTGTTTAACATTTAAATAGTATATGCATCTCAAAGTTGACCAGAAGAAATGTGACCCCCCCCCCCCTCGGCCACTCACCCTGTGGCACCCACCCATCCACACATTCACCCACCTACACACACTCATACTTCTTGGAACTTCTGTCGCCCCTGCGTACAACAGGTATGTCATGGTGAAAATTATTATGTTTCTTCCAGGCAATCCCCGCATTTCAGTTAATTTGATGCAAAATCCAGGGGTGATTATATTTGCTTCTTGGTAGGTAACAATTTCGAATGATTATTTTGTTTTCCATTGGGCAGTGTCAGTACCATAATTGTTTTTACCAAATTTCAAGCCAAATCGGCAGAAAATAGGTTTAAGAGAAAAGACAAATATATGACCAGGATACGTCTCAGATAGCATCTGATGGGTTCGTAATTCAATTTTTTTTCTGCGGGAGGACCCCCAGACCCCCCGCTAATTGCTTCGCGCCTTCGGCGTTTGCCGACCAACAATAGCACCCCCCCCCCCCCCTTATAAAATCCTGGATCCGCCCCTGGCTATACAGGAATATTTAGAGCCAATACTGGGGAGATCTCACCGTACAACAAATCCACCGTACAACAAATCGTTTTTCTGAGTCTTGCTAACCATGCAATTATCAATTTTGCTTCCAGTTGCACCGAGGATTTCAACTTAAGTAAAGGGTGTGTTATGTATTTAGAGTCACTGCCCTTTGTCCGTGTATCACGTAAGGAGATCTGAGCACGATTCAGTTTGCACATGTTTGTGCTGAAGGCAATTTGACATTGAGAAATAAAATTGTGTCATTCACTTGTGTATTATTGTGGATTCAGCTTATACCATGATTACCTATTCTACTATGTATAAAAGGGCAATGACATTCATTTTATCTTTAGACACCAACCGTGGTGAACATGCCGGCAAAGGGATTTCAATAGTTAAAATTTACACCTACAGTCGAATTACATCCAAGTTGACCTTTGGTGACCTCGCCTTGGATGCAAACTTGTGTAAAGTTATCACTCGCCGCCTCGTGAAGAGTGAAATGAAACCGGCAATTATTTATTACGTTTTTAAATAAGTTTACCTCATAAGATACCAAAAATTAACAAACATACGTAGTCTCATGTTAATAAAACATCCATAACTAGAAATAGTATGTTATTATGTTATTAAAATGAAAAAAAAAACGTAATTTGCGTGTTTCGTTTTCTGTTTCGTTTCGGCCATAAAATTGCCAGCGGAAGTACAGTCCACCGGTGCTCATGTAAATAAAAACAGAATCGCACGTGTGAATATTGATCTATTCAACATTTAAACTCTTATTGATCTGACGATCATGGTATAAATAAAATATACCCAAAGTAGCTTGGTGTACAAATGTTCACCACTCATGGTGAAATGGTGTTAACCACGCGCCAAAGGCTCGCGGTTAACACCACTTCACCTCTCGTGGTGAACATTTGGTACACCAAGCTACTATGGGTATATTCGGTGGCTCAGTGGTAGACTGTTGGACTTCTATGTTGGAGGTCCCGAGTTTGATCCCCGTCCGGGACGACCCGCATTGTGTCCTTGAGCAAGGCACTTTATCCCGGTTGCCTACATGGGGGCACGATGACGCCGTGAACTCAGGCGCACTGCACGTCGATGGTGCACATGTCTTCAACCGCTGTAACCCTGCTTGAGCGGAGCTTGAACAGAGTTAGAATGTTGAGGAGCTGACAGTTGCTCGTCGATGCTTGGTGGTTCTCTCCGGGTACTCCGGTTTCCACCACCCGTAAAACTGGCACGGTCACGATTAACCATTATGCGTAAGTATGTGACCTTAAACACCAATAAATAATATGGGTATGTTCTTTATATCTATAACTGTTGCGGGAAAGAATACCTGCATATTTTCGTAAGTTGTATCAACAATTGTATGCACTCAAAGTTTCGCAAAATGTGAGTAAACAAACATGCCGTAACAGTATCTAATTCCAGTCATAATTACACTGGAGGCATGAGAGTTTGATACGATCCCTAAAATATGAGGGAAGCAACGTTTAGAAGTATACATCCTACTCATTATATTGATCATGAAGATACAGAAATGAGACTCAGAAAAGTATACAGTTAAAACTAGAAGTCCTGTCATGAAATCAGCACAAATAGCACGTTGATCTGCGCGTTAATCTACGCGTTATGACCATAGTAAGGCTACCAAGTTCTGTATATATGGCCTGTGCACAAGCAATGCTTTAGCCAATGGACCTCCGGGTAACCCGGAGGTCCATTGGCAGAAACATTGCCTGTGTTTGCTATGAGTAACTTGGAGAACCTGCCTTGCTTTGGATGCCATTCGATATGGCAATTGCTCGCAATTCCTACGCGCAATTAAGCCTAGATAAGCGCACAGTTTGTGACAGGACTTCTAGTTTTAACTGTAAGGGAGCCTCGTTAGGCGACTTCTATAATTTTATAACAATGCACTAAACGGTCTCATAGTGACCCGAGTGACCTTGACCAATATTTTGATCCGCCGACAAGTCAACATATAGGTATGAAAGAAGAGCGTGACACACATTCAGAACATTTTCGACACTGAAATTGAAAAACTAGTTCCAGAAACGAATGGATATTAGTGGTTCTCAAAATATGTCTTCCAAATTTTGGAGAACACACTCACTGATCTCTGGGTGACTTCAGTGCTCTTGAGCATATTTTGAACCTCTACTATTATTTTCGACTCAGTTGGTGTTGTCTTAAGTCGATATATCACTTCAAGATGACATAAAAAAAATCGCCATTGTTAACAAACAAACCAACTCAGTTAACCTCACTTTGCATCCTTACTGAACTTGGGCTAAACAAACATTATTCAATTTCTACTGTCATTTAATAAAAGAAATTACTCATATGGACAAAAAGGTTCATACGCAGGGTCACCGAGAGCGAGGACGAACCCCGGGACAATGTGTAGAATGGGCGCTGCGAGCACCGAAGTCGCGAAGCGATAAGCAGGCCATCTGGGGTTCCTTCCCTAGATAAGTTGTATTAGTGCTAGAAGAAGCATTTTCTTGCATTTTCTTCACAATATCTACTCAATTATTTCCTTGCAATTTGGGTAATTTATTACCTGTATTTCTGTGTGTATGGTGCATTTTTTCTCCAAAGATAATCGTGACCACCACGATGCAGGACAGACCGGTGGAAAAACAACAAACTGTGACAATTGTTGTTTTTTTGTGTGTGAATGGAACCTGGTCAGTAATGCAACTACGTAATCTTAACACCTCCACCTGCGTCGGAGGCCCGTACCAAAAGCATTCCCACGACTTTCAGATTAGACGTATCTGTAGGTCAGCCTAAATTGTTTAAAATACCCAAACTTCCGGGTCCCTAACTCAGCGCTAGTTTTCATATGAACAGTTTTCAAAGTCTAAAATAATTTTGGTATGTATGTGCTGATGAAACTCGCAGTGAATATCCTTTCACTCATTCTTGTCTCTCGCCGTAGCAAAGGATATTAAAATCCGATAAACGATGTTTCTAATTCAATACAAAATGTTCGTACGGACCGTCTTCTAAGTCGAACAAGGGCCAAGAATCTGGTAAGTATACATGGACAAGACCCGCAATGTGTAGATATCCTTTCCTTGTACTGGTCAGTTACCATACCAAACGACATCAAACTCAGGCCTGGCATTCTGAAAAATGCAGGAGGGCAAAAAATCAGCTTAGGAGAGCTTAGGAGAGCAATTAGCTTTACACAGCATTTAAGTATCCAGTTGAACGAACTCATTGAAACTGAAACCAACAGACTGCATCAGTGATTTTATTAACTTTACTAAGGTAAAGCGAAATCTCTTAGACATCTAGATGTCTCACTCAACAACCGCACACACACTTGACAAAACCTGTGTGTGAACCCAGACCTGTTATCCAAGAAAGTCATACGCCTACCACTACCACCTTCAACCCCCAGGGGGTTGAAGGTGGTAGTGGTAGGCGTATGACTTTCTTGGACAACAGGTCTGCTTGAATCTACAGTTACATCCTGGTGCACGTGCTTCAAGTGACAGGATAGTAGTAACGGTAGTATATTATAGTGTCAATATTCCTTGAAATTGAATAATTTCCCCTCAAACTGTGATGTCAGTTGTTGAACTTGAAACTGACAGAAAAAAATATTGCTGTTACCCATTTTGCATCAAATGATTGCAACTGTGTTTGGGTATTGTTGCAGCCATTACCTTTTATCACTAAACCACTTTCAAAATGAAATTACGTGATGTTATGTGACTTCGAAGTTAAATTACATGTTTGCTTTGCAACAAAAATTTAATGTGAGCATAATACATGTAATCTCAATCATCCCAGACCAAAATATTTAGGAGGGCAATTTTTCGCTCTCCTTAATATTTTCAGGAGGGCAGTAAGGAGAGCTAAAAAATCGCTCTCCTGAAATTGCCAAGCCTGCAAACTCCTACAACAGATATTCTTGAATTGCAATACTTTCACCGTGGATAGATCGTAATACACATGCGGACAGTGATGTCCACGCACGCGTTTACGGGGTAATACAGATCATTAGCAGCAAAGTTTTAATTAATGAAGTACCGGGTTGTACCATGTGCTTCATAAATTAATTGTTTGATGATTATTTCTATAATATGGGTTTGGAATCTAATACCATTTCGTCCGTGGAAATATTGCCCACCCGTAGAAAGTAACCAGTCCACGGCGACCGTAGTGTATAATAAATAAATAAATAAATAATGTTCCGATGAACCGGTCGGACGGAACCATGGACTTTATGCCCGCTGAAACCTCCCAAGAATGTCGGAGGCATAATAAGGGTGGGGTCGAAGCCCCAAAACTCCAGACATACATTGACGATATAAATAATGGCAAAAATAAAATGTATTTTAAACTTAAACTGAATTATAAGATCTGATAAAAATGTTTCCACATGGGCAATTTAGTTTGTCTAACTCCAAGTCACCTGGAAGTACTGACGCTAGGCTTCAAGCTTACGAGCCTACAGTTAAAACTAGAAGTCCTGTCACGAATAGTGCGCTTATCTAGGCTTAATTGCGCGTTGGAATTGCGCGCAATTGGTATATCGAATGGCATCAAAAGGACGGCTGGCTCTCCTGGCTACCCATATCAAACACATGCAATGTTTCTGCCAATGGACCTCCGGGTTACCCGGAGGTCCATTGGCTGAAACATTGCGTGTGCACAGGCCACATGTACAGAATTTGATAGCTTTATTATGGCCATAACGCATACATTAACGCGCAGATCAACGTGCTATTTGTGCCGATTTCATGACAGGACTTGTAGTTTTAACTGTAATTATATATACATTACGACCGCCGCGGACTGGTCGCTTTCCACGGGTGTGCAATATTTCCACGGACGCAATAATACTACCTTCCTAACACTAATTATAGGAATCATCACAAAAATAATTAATGAAGCACCGGGTATCACTCGGTTGTTCATTAATTAAAATTTTGCTGATGATGATTTTTTACAACATAGTAAACGCATGAGTGGACATCACTGCCCACGCGTGGAGTATGATCAGACCACGGTGACTGCACTGTACAAGATTAGATCAGTCAGATCAAGCATGATGAATTCAAGTGCAGGATGTTTCACCGCAGAGGTCACAATGGGTAAAACACCCATCACTGCAGTGGTATAGGGGAGATAAGAACATGTTTAGTTTCTCTGAATGATTTTCAAACAGATTCGCATGCAGACGTCTGTAACTGGAGTTATGTTCCTTAGACCGCCGAGTGAAGAGACAGCTACCTGGTATCAACAAAGAAATAGACTTGAGGGCAATAAGCACCTTTCTTGTTCTCACCAGTAATGATCTGTTTATCAGTACACAAAAATTGTTAAACGAAATACAAGTTCGTCAACGATTTGGATATGATGGCAAAACACCAACCCCAAATACCATACATGTTTTTGCGTGGCAATTCCTCCATCAGTTTCATACACTCTGTAATATTATTACACACTGCCATGCCAATGGTCCATTCCATTTTGCGGATAGTTTCTGGCGCAAAGAACACTCTGTGCGAAGTAGTACGTAAAAATACACAGGCATATTTTTTATTGGAGTTTAGCGACACTTTCGATAGCCAGTCGCCAGGTGTTGGACAGTTTTACGGAGGGATGGAAGCGGAGGTAGTGGCGAGCAACCAGAAGCGGACTGGCCGTATGGTCCACGGGGAGAATTTCCGTTGAACCCCATGTTGGATGGCACTTGTGGCACCCAAAATTAAAGCAGTCCAACACCTATCGGTGCTTGAAATTTCGTGAAAATGCCCAACAGGCGAAATGGATCTGATTGCATAGAATGTCGGTATATTGAAATGTTCCCTTTGTGGACTGCCAATGGCAGTCCACACAGAGACCATTTCAATATACCACCAGTCTGGTCTGCTAGTGATCGCTCAAATGCAAGGGCGCATCGTCCTTTTAATTTGAAAAATCACTCTTTTCTCCCATTGGGCCGAAAGCAGAGTTCGATCATTTGGAAATAGCAAAATTGTCTCCGGATCCGAGGCCCGCCTCAATGCATTTCCTGATCACTTTTCTTGGCCTTTGGAAGATTCGGCCCATGTACTCAGTGATTGACTGCTAATTAGTCTATTCATGTTCTGTCTGGGTGTTTGGCAATTGACATTATTAAAAAGTGACAATATTATTGACAATGACAAGAGGTTTAAGATAATTATTTATTAGTTCCAGTAACATTAGATAACATTATTTGACAACTTAACAACACAAAAACGCAAACACTACAATTTTACTTATTATATACATATATACAAAATGTCACACAAAACATTGGTGGAGATGCAAGTATAATCATTTAAAGATATACATATATTACTGCAAAATTTTTTTTTAGTTTCTCCTTTTTTTCCACAAAATATGTAAAATTCCTATAAAAAAAACATTAAAATATATTCAAATAATAACTTTTTGAAATAACTGAATAACATATAAATTTCAAAACATTAAACTCAAAGTGAGAAGATTCGGCCCACCACCAGGGCCGAGTCTTCCCAGGGTCGAATCTTCCCCGACCCATGTGTGTGGTAGGCTGCACGTTGAAAAATATTGATTGGTCTACCCCCAAATAATGAATATTAACTCTTCTAATCGCTGAGTTGAACTGAGGTGGAAGATACTACCAGGGCTCAAAGGGTTAAAAACGATGATTTTATAACACGCACAGCTCCATAATTATAAAAAAAATACCGTTTTGAAACTTCGTAAATAGATGTCCGGCAATTTCACTTGGATCCATCCGTTTTTACCTTTTGTAATTTAGACCATCTATTGGAAGGAGCCGGATTAAGCCTTTCTGACATTATTGTAATATAATCTCCAGTAAAAAACATATCTAAAAATTTGTTACAGTACTTCGAAATTCCCAACCGTCATGGCCGAACCCGGAGGTGACATCAAGAGTTTTCTGAGGTCAAAAATTCAAAAGTGTCCAATTTTCTTTCATTTTTTGGTATGTTGTAGTGCACAAAAAATTAGGAGATCTGTTTTTTAGTTGTTTTTTTTTTTATTTATCGCCATTTTGACGTTTTAAATGCCACTCAAATTATAGCCTGTTTTGGACATTCGTCGTTAAATACTCTAATTTGGTGACAAGTATCTCAACATAGCTGTTAAGGATTCAGCTTTGAAACTTCGTGCATCGCTTTCCGGTTATCTGAAGTTGTTCAATCCGTTCTTAATTTTTAACATTTACAACCTTGATGGGAAGGAGCCGAATTTTAAGCTTTTTAAGATTTTAATTTCCCTCTCATTTTTAAGCCTATCTTTCTGAAATGTTTGAAGTGTAATCTCTAAAACAAACTATCTGGAAATGCGCTACTGTCCAAGGAAATTTTTAACCATTATGGCCAAACTCCTGGGTGATATCATTGGGGCAGGGCATAGGGTCAAAAAATTAAAAAGCGTTGATTTTTTTTTTGGAAATTCCAACATGGTGTAGAGCTCAATAAATTAAGAGACAGCTGTTCTTTTGTTTTTCGATTTGCCGCAATGTTGGAGTTGTTTCATCACGTCAAAGTTTAGACTGTTTCTGACATATTTAATTATAATCTCTCACTTATGATTCACGTGTCGCCGAATTTATCAACGATACAGCAACAAAACTTCACACACTGTTTTCTGGTTATTTGAAATGTTCGGTTTTATTTTGTCATTTTAAATTTACGCGCACGATGCCAGCGATGCCATTTTTGTACATTTTCACCCTCATTTTCAGCATCAGCCCATCGATATTTAGGGAATAAAATCTCCACAAAGCACATATCTAAAATGTGTTGCCATTCTAGAAAATTCTCAGCCGTTATAGCCGAACTCTGAGGTGACGTCATGTATAGTTAAACCTGCATGCCCTGTCACGAACTGTGCGCTTATCTAGGCATAATTGCGCGTGGGAATTGCGCGCAATTGCCATATCGAATGGGATCCAAAGCATGACAGGTTCTCCTGGTTACTCATAGCAAACACAGGCAATGTTTCTGCCAATGGACCTCTGGGTTACCCGGGGGTCCATTGGCTGCAACAGTGCTTGTGGACAGGCCATGTGTACATAATTTGATAGCCTAACTATGGACATAAAGCGCTGATTAACGCACAAATCGATGTGCTATTTGTGCGCATTTCTTGTTTTAACTGTAGGGTCATATGGTAAAAAATTAAATGCGCCGGATTTATTCAAAATGTTAATATGTTGTAGAGGTAAAACAATTAGGAAATATGTGTTTTTAGTTTTCTGCTTCTTCCCCATTTTTTACGTCTGTACGCCACTTCAAAGTCTCTGCTATTTTTGTCAAATTTCCTTCAAAACGAGCGACGGCGTACACACTAAAAACTAAAGTGTTAAAAACTACACTTGAAGTGCTGTATTTAACACTTACTAAGTGCTGAACTAGCACTTTGTTCAAGTGTAGATATCCCAGAACTTGACAGGTGTTACAATAATACCACTTAACAAGTGTAATGTCGCGACACTTCGAAAGAAACAACGCAGATGACGCGGATCAGGCTCGAACTCTCGAGCCTGATCAGCGTCATCTGCGTTGTGTCCTTTTAATTACAGTCAAAACTAGAAGTCCTGCCACGAATAGTGCGCTTATCTTGGCTTAATTGCGCGTTGGAATTGCGCGCAATTGCCATATCGATTGGCATCCAAAGCACGGCAGGTTCCCCTGGTTACTCATAGCAAACAAATGCAATGTTTCTGCCAGTGGACCTCCGGGTTACCCGGAGGTCCATTGGCTGAAACATTGCTTGTGCACAGGCCATATGTACAGAATATGATAGCTTTACTTGGGCCATAACGCGCACATTAACGCGCATAACAACGTGTTATTTGTGCGCATTTCATGCCAGGACTTCTAGTTTTAACTGTATGTACCCACCAAGCACAAATCAAATTATGGACGATACTGGAAGAACCACCAATGCTAGACACATGGGAAGTGCCATTCATTCAAGTTTCAGATGTCTGACGATTGTTATGTCTAAGTGCTTAAAGCATTGCACTTTGAGTGTTAAAATCAAACCCTAAGAGTTAGAAGGGGCTTAACACCTTGAAAGAGTCAGTTTGAACACTTTAGTTTTTAGTGTGTATGCGATAATGTTCGGCTTGGAACGTTGAACGGTGACAAACAACTTCTCCTCGTTGTTGGCCGATTCAGCGTGGGCCGTGCTTCGTTAAATGACTTCTGGAAATTCGCTTTGCAACTTCAAGCGATGTAGATTTTTTTTTTTTAAAGTTTGCAATTTCATATCCCAGTCATTCAGATTTAATGGTTTCTTTTATTATACGCTAAACGATAGATTGTCGAAGAAATTGCGGAAAGATAGAAATTGTATCCGCCACTGTGAAAATATAGAAAGTTTCACTTTTACAGTATCAATCAAGTGGCGGCTTTCAATGCATCACTTCAAGGTGAATACCAGCCAAAGTATCACTGAAAATGATCAATTTGTTCCAGAAACGAACAATGAAAAGAGAATCTAGTGTATTCGAGTGGATACCGATCATTTCCAGCAATAATTCAACATGAATTCACCTTGAATCCATGCATGAAAGCCTCTAGTCCAAACATGATCTGAAAGTCCGTAATATAAGGTTTTGGTTTGGTACGTCCTTTGAAACGACGTACCAAACCAAAACCCTATATTACGAACTTTTCAGGCCATGTTTGGAATAGAAACCTGAATCAGATTGCAAGACGCTATCTGTTCCGAGTATGGATCAAATATCTTCCGCGTATCAATGATTCAATGCCTGTTTACTGTCATGCATCAATTCAAGGTTGAAACGAGTGGAATTATCAGCTTCTTATAAAAAGCGAATTATAAAAAGAAAATCTTGTGTTTAGTGGATATCGTAAATTATCTCACTCGTGACCGAGACAATCAGGTAATTTCGCTCGCCCAAGTGCTCGCGAAAAATAACCATTTGTCTCGGTCACTCATGAGATAATTTTCGGTATCCACTCAAAAACACTAGATATCCTCTGTTTATCTTATGTTCCTATTCAATTTGTCATGACCTTCTAAAACTTCTAAATGATGAAGGTGGGCGGACTTATTTGTTACAGTTGCCCAAGTTTTTGTGTTTACCTCGTACCTTCAGTAAGCAGATAATCTCAAATCTTGTATGGGGTTTGATCAATGCTTTGGAATGCGAGTGGGTGTGTTTTGCTGACCATCGCTGTTTCGAAGACACGGTGTTGATATTTAGGTGTTTTTGTTTGGAGAGGAGTGGTCAAGCCCAATACATTCAGTGTTAATTTATTAATGTTTAGTGAGGGCTGGGAGTTTTGAGTTCACGTTTGTTTTATTATGTTTTGTATAAATCTCAGAAACAGACAATGTTCTTAGAACCAACAAGGGGCCACTGCAGTTGGTTTTGTATTGTCTCCAATTGTTTCATTGATGAAATTTATGGTGGCAACTCAAATACTGTGAGAGGAGGAAGATTCGGTAAAAGTTCTGGTGCAGTGAAGCAATAAGAGCAGTGAAACTTAAAACTTACACCAGGCGGAAATGGTAATGAGAAATGCTTTCATGGCGATGGCTATTCATGTTTTATTTTAGAACTGAAATGAATTATTTGTCACTTTATCGGAGTATGAATGCGGGATGGGCGTGTTACGTTTTGTATGAAGTACTGCAGTTAATACTGAAAGTCCGGTCATGAATTTCCCACAAATAGCACGCAATCCTGCACGTTGAGCTGTGTGCTATGGCGATAATAATGATATTAAAAACGGTACTTATGTCCTATACACAAGCAATGTTTCAGCCAATAAACCTCCGTATTTAACCCGGAAGTTCATTTTCTGAAACACCGCTTGTGCTTTCTATTGTTTACCAGGAGAGACTGTTGTGCTTTCGATGCCATTCGATAAGAGCATTTCGCACAATTTCTACGCGAAATTATGAAAAACAATAAGCTCAAAGTTTGTGAGATGACTTCTAGTTTTAACTGTATTCACTTCAAGCAACCAAAAACGCCTTTCACACACTCTACATACATAATATACTCCGATTAAGTGTCAGATAATTCATTTTAATTCTTAAATGACACTTGTGGTGGGGTCAAGAGTAAATTATAACAATCCGCTCAATGGTGTTCATTATTTCCACTCCTTGTTCCACGAGTAGTTTACCGGGGACGAGAGGTGTGAGCTTAAATTGTTGAGACCAACTCTAAGGGCGTGGGGGCATATTATTCTGTTCCACCACAGATTTGTAATGTTTTGTTCCCTCTATCTGTTGGCTGCGGTGCATGTGTCATGCCTATTCATTTATTGGCTGTTTAGGAAAGTTGTTTTGTCCAGAACGCAGTTTTCTTAATGCGCTGGCGACGGTATGTTTTTTTTAGCGACCTGTCGCTTAGTCGGGGTATATTATGTGGGATGAATGTGGGATGGGCGGGCCAAGTTGTATGAAGTGCGTAGCACTTCATACAACCTAACACACTGACCACACATTCATACTCCGATAAAGCGTCAAATAATTCATTTCTGTTATAATGTAATTCAAGTGTGGTTCCTTGTATTATAATGTACCTTGCGGCGGCCGAAGTCTTTTTCATTCATATCATTGCAGTCGTATCAACTTTTGTGCAGAGCACTTTTTTATTTTCGTCACAGGCTTTTTGCACTCGGTCTCTAATACTCAAGAAACAGACTAGTGTGAACAACCCACGCCAAAACCAACTAGCATCCCACCTGCAGTAATTACAGTTTAATTGCACCATTAAACACGCTCAAAATGCTTTATTTAAAAAAAATGGGAGGGTCAAAGCAAAAACTTCATACGATCAGAAAATTATTCACCGACTATGAAAAACTAACCTCCATCAATCTTATGCGAGCAAATTGGATATTACTAAAGAAAAGTAGATTATTAACTAATTAGAATTCTTTGAAATTGAAAATTGCAACCATTTCTAGGAAACAAACATTGCTCTTTTTCTCCGATGTATAGAAATAATACACCACATTATTTTAACCTTCTGCACACTGATGTCAAAATAACAAAACTTCAAGCTGTAAATTCTATTCATAATACAACTTGGAATTTCTCCACTTCACTCTTGTTTGGCAGAGCTCCGTCAAGCAAGCCTGAACCGGTTAAATTTCTAGTTGCATGATAATGGAAAATTGGCTTCTTGAGATTTCGGTATTTTGACTTCAAACGGCAGATGGTTATATGATCATTCAGTTCATCAGTTTAGGAAGCAAGGAACTGCTGAATACACGCTTAGCATGTCCGTTTTGAATTACTCTGTTACCAGCTCAGAACGATGAAACAGTGTTACATCAGCAATAACCAAAGAAATACCAACCAACAGAAAATCTTACTGCGACAGAAAACCAACGAAAAAGATGGATCTGCGAAACCTGTAAAATTGTATTGAAGTATTAGAAACCCGAGCTACTAAAATATGAAGTTTGCGACAACCACTTTCGAAAACAAGTCCCGATCATGTCAAGTGAGGATTATAAAACACAACGAAGCTGTCCAGATCTTCAGAAGGTCTGCTGAAGTGATCGTTTCCTACGTGCATGTACTTTAACATTTTGTCTTGTGAATACAAACCCAAGAAGAAAGAAGAACAGTGATGGAAGAAATATGTGAAGCAACTTTTGTTTCGCCAATTCTTCAGACAAGTATTCTCTACTCACAACATATCCATGCCATTGTGAAATAAGTGGCAGACCTCAAAGGTTTTTATCACAGCGTTATTGATTGTCAGTGCTAAATTAGCGGGGTCAGGCCGAGTCACATATTACCAAGCTAGCAACCAAGGGTGGCAGTTTTATCCACTTTTATTCCTACACGAAGGTCTTTGAGAACAAGTGTGGAGCCGAGGTTTGTTAGTTTAACCACTTTTGTTATAGATCACCACCTTTGTTATGGAAATCGCCCACTTGTATTACAGGTCACCACTTTTGTTACAAAATCGCCCATTTTTGAAAAACAGCTCACGACTTTTGTTCCAAAAATCCATAAATCCGCACATATAACAAACGTCGATGCTACTTGTTGCGCCGACTTTTGTTACTCTACCCACTTTTGTTACAGGTTACCACTTTTGTTACCAAAATCGCCCAAGTTTATTACTGCTTACCACATTTTTGTCAGAAGACGTCAACTTTTGTCAGAAGTCCGTTTGGGGGACAGATATGGCGAGTTGTAATAAAACTGACTGGGTTTAGTAACTTACTCGACACTTTTGTTACATTGGTTTTGATAGCTCATTAAACTCGTTGTCGCATTTTGGGGATTCAGCCCTGGTGCGGGCTATGCAACTGGTATTTTTAAGAAAGAAATTCATCTCCGTTACATACTAGAGCGCACGGTGGCAGCTTTTAACAAGTCATGTCGCATGCTTATGCCAGGAAAGTCTTCATATAATGATAAGCCTGCTACTGCGAGTTTCGTCAGATGGACAGCATGACAGGTACTTGAAAAGTGATTAGCTGTAACAAAAGTTGTCAATTTTGGTAACACAAGTTGTGACCTGAAACAAAAGTGGTTAGAGTAACAAACGTCTATGCAACAAGTAGCACAGACTTTTGTTACATGTGCGATTTTATTGATTTTTGTAACACAAGCCGAGAGCTGTTTTTGTAACAAAATTGGGGTATTTTGTAACAAAAGAGGTGACCTGTAACAAAAATGTCCGATTTCTGTACCAAAGTAACAAAAGTGGTGGCCTGTGACAAAAGTGGGTAGAGTAACAAAAGTCCATGCTACAAACCATCCAGGCTGCACTGTATTAACTCCCTGATGCCTCCTCCCCAAGCAACATCAATAGTACTGATCTTGAGAAAGTAACATTTTTTTACATACCTAGGAAGCGTGATCATCATATCGGGAGGATCAGTCGAGAATATCAAAGTATGGAAAGGAAATGTATGGGCAGCTTTCCGCACAGTACATAAGATCTGGAACTCAAGGGAAATGACCAAACCACCAAGAGAGAATCTTCAACTTCAACGTGAAGTCAGTGATGTTCCATGAATCAGAGACATGGAGGACCACCCAAACAATCACCAAGAAAATTCAAACCTTCGCCAACAGATGCTTAAAAAAGAATCCCGAAGATATCCAGGCCAAACACCACCAGCAACACCAGACTGTGGAAAGTAAGCAAACAAGGTCGAATAGATCTCCAGATACGAATGAGAAAGTGGATATGGATGGGACATACCTTGAGAAAGCCACATGTCAATATCACAAGGCAAGCTCTCATTTGGAATCAACAAGGGGAACGCAAAAGAGGAAGGCCCAAGAACACCTGGCGGAAGTGCGTGGAAAAACAAATGAAGAACGAGGGGCTAACCTGGCAACTGGCGGAGAAGATAGTTGAGAACAAGATAAAATAGAGGAATATGTTTGTGGCCAATGTCCGTCAGGGAATAAAAAAGACATAAAATAAGTCAAGTAAGGCAAGCTACTGGCAGATATTCCTGCAACTGAAATAAAAGTAATTCGGGAATAATCAAATTTCCTCCTTAAAAAGTAAATAAATTTTTCCCCAAATGACATCTTAGGTAAACTTTAGACGATTTTTTATCAAATCAAGTCATGGCTGCTTAATTGCAATAATATGTTTCTGTCTCATTTTTGGAGTTCACTCAGGCGAACGAGTCTGGAGGCTATCCTGAGTTGAATGAAAAAAGCCACAAGTCTCTATTTTCGACCAGTAAAGAGGTGCATGATGGTTTTGTAACAGCCTAATAGATTCTGCGGGCAGTTTCGCCTGATTTTTTAAACTGCACCCCACCTCCTCAACCGTCACATTGCCCTGAGACACTAGAGATAGCATTTTTGTTATTACCATCAGCTTCATTGACTACCCAGGCCCTGCCAATAGCACTGTTAAAGAACAAGCAGTAACAACCATTGCTTGGGGTGGGGTACTCTCTAGATATTCAAAAGGCAAACAGCTTAAAGGGCGGATGATACGCGGACATGGCACCAATAACCAAAATGACAACGTAGACACCATGACTGCAATTCTGGGGTGAATAATAACAACCAGGCTGTAGCATATACAGTTAAAACTAGACGTCCTGTCATTAAATGTGCACAAATAGCACGAGGATTTGCGCGTTAATGTACGCGTTATGGCCCAAGCAAAGCTATCAAATTCTGTACATATGGTCTGTGCACAAGCAATGTTTCAGCCAATGGACCTCCGGGTAACCCGGAGGTCCATCGGCAGAAACATTGCATGTGTTTGCTTTGAGTAACCACGAGAACCTGCCATGCTTTGGATGCCATTCGATATGGCAATTGCGCGCAATTCCAACGCGCAATTAAGCCTAGATAAGCGCACTATTCGTGACAGGACTTCTAGTTTTAATTGTCTCTATCATGAATACAGGACTCGGTGTTTAGGAAATGCAATGCTTTATCTTAATGCGTTTTCACAATCCGATGTAAATTCAAAAAGATGCGAAATTTGTCTACACCAACAAATTTCCACTTATTTTCTTCCTGTTGTGCTGAGACATCACGTGCTGAATGTCAACTATCACTAAAAATGTAAACAAATCACAAATAATAAAAGTTTATTTAAAAAAAAAATAATAGTGTATTTAAAACTCAAACACAAATAAAGAACTTCCTGGTTCGAAAGTTGACACCGAAAGCAAAATGCTTCACATGTTTTCCTGGCATCTCCAAAACTGACACCGCATACTCTTTCTTCAAATGCGAATATTCTTTAACCCTTTACCCAACGCAGACGATATCAAAATTTATTATGTTAAATATAATTTTTTCAAATTTTTCTAAAAATTTCAACAAAACCATATCATGTGAACCCTCGTTGGAACGAGCTCGTCGAGCTCGTTCCAACGAGGGGGGGGGTCACATAATATGGTTTTGTTGAAATCTTTTGGAAAATAATATTGTTTTCAACTACTGAATTTGCATATTACGCGGGCGGATGCGGCCGATTCGTTGGGTAAAGGGTTAATCTAGTTATCTAACCCATGACATGTATTACATAATGAAAATCCAAGACGTATAATACTATCTGACTTAGTGGAAATGAACAATCTGAATGTGGTTGAAATAATTTATTATCAAATACAAGGCTTCAACCTAGAAAATTGCATGAACAATGCATAAACCAGATGTTTTCAGACACCCAGCAGCCATAAAAAGCAGAATTTGTCCACTACACCCACTTACTTTATCCTGGAGCGTATCATTTCCTGTTTTTAAAATGTTTAAAAAAAAATTATAGGTTTAGTATAACAATATTTTAATTCAAAAAGACACTTCAAGCAAACATGATACATAAGAAATAGTGAACATAATTTAAGAAGTGTGGAAATTGGATTCAGCAGCAAGCTAAAGCTTATGTAAGCTGTCTCCACCAGTAAATGAGTACAAACTGTAGTTTATGTGACAGAAAATAACATTTTAGATACAGGTTAGATGTCAAGTACTACTGGAGGATATAGCGGAGTATAAAGTAAATAGTAGGGACTGATCTCTAACGAGAAAACGTCTGCATCCAGTGAATGGGCAATTTTGCCCTAGAGTTATGAATTGGTTGTAAGAAAAGACCAGGCAGCATACTGATATTCACAGACAAAAAGGTTTAAATCTTGAGGGCGACAGTCGCAGGAACCGACGAGCACCGCTAAGGATTACGAGGGTTAGTTGAATCTCCGTGTTGCCTCAATGTAGTTTTGTAGACAATAAAAGATCTTCGAGTTAATTTCAGAACTGTTCAAATGAGATCCATAAAGTAAGGTGTTCTCATCAGTGTTATAAGGGAGTCGATCAAGAGTATCATTTCTTATATCGGAATACAGGAGGCAGTCGAAAAGGTAATGATGGGTAGTTTCACCTTCTCCACAACCGCAAAGAGGTGAGCTTGTGAGGAAGTTGTTGAATAAATGATCGTTGAGATTACTACACCTGAGGCGTAATCTACAATGGTATATTTGGGATTTTCTTGTTTTTTGAAAGTAAAACCACTTGGGGGTGCGAAGCTTATCCTTGTTAAAAAGGAAGTAAAATTTACCAGCAAGTCATTTTCTGTGACGGCCACGGGGAAGTTATTCCGAAACATAGTTGTGCCTGGTAAGAATGAATTCTGGTGAGAGCTAGTTCGACAGTAGGGAATCCGTAAATTTATACGATTTCGGAGTCCGTAAGTGTGGGATTCTGCGGCAGGCGGGCGTACTAGTGTAGATAGATAATCAGGAACAAGACGATGGACCATTTTAAAATATTGTATAAGTTTATGTTTTTCTCTTCGTGTTTGAAGCATTTCCCAACCAGTTTCTGCAACAGGGAAGTTTTACTTGCACCCCGAGTTCACCGGTAATTTTTCGAGCTGCCTCAATTTGTATTTTCTCTACTACAGAGGACTCTACTTCTGTGCAATTATCCCACATTGTATCTGCATATTCGAGCAGCGGGCGAATAAAAGCAAAGTAAATCTTTTCCGGGGTTTTACGGACGAGGGCGAAATTATATTTCCTTAATAGAGATATTATCTTCCAGGCTTTTGGGGTTATTTCGGAGATGTGGTTGTTCCAGGACCCAGTGTTGTTGATAATTAGTCCAAGATGTTTATAGTGATTTACTTCTGTGGTATTAGTGTCAGACATTTTGAGGGGAGGGTGGCAACTTTTTATAGTGTTTCGAGAAATAATCAATGACTCTCTTTTGGTAGAGTTAAAGTTTACTAATCACTTAGATGCCCATTGGTCATATTTCATTAAGTCATTGGATAAGAGCATAGCTGCTCGCTGGGGGTCTTCAATTGTCAGATACAAAGATGTATCGTCTGCGAACAGTCGAATTTTACAATCTACATCGTCAACGATGTCATTAACATATATAAGGAAAAGAAGCGGTCCAAGTATCGAACCCTGAGGAACCCCTGATTCAACACTTTTCCAAGTGGAAAATTCTGTTTTGACTACAACCCTTTGTTGCCTGTTATTGGGATAAGAGTTAAATCAGAGAAGAAGGTTACCCGTTATTCCTATTTGTTCTAATTTGTAGAGCAGACCCTTATGCCAAACTTTGTCGAAGGCCTTACTAATATCGCAGAAGACGAACCTTATTCCTTTACCTTCACCAAGAGCTGCACTGATAGCGTGACAGATTTCAGTGAGCTGTAGTACCGTGGAATCTTTCGAGACAAAACCTGACTGAAATCGTGTCAATAAAATGTTTGACAGAAGAAAATTAAGGACTTTATTCGCTATGCACCTTTAAAACAATTTACCTACGTAGCTCAGTGATGATATTGGACGGTAGTTAACAACTTGATTGGGTGCACCCTTTTTGAAGACCGGAGAAACATTCGCTCTCTTCCACTCTAAGGGGAAGACACAATGGCCAAGCAAAAGATTAAATATATCTGTTAATGGTTTAGTTGGGGACGCAGCGCATTCTTTTAAAATTGTTGGACTGATGTCGTCGGGCCCACAAGCTTTCGATGGATTAAGGGATTTTAGCGCTTTCGTTATGTCATCTTGTTCTGGTAAAACCTGATCTAGTGTAGGTGGATTGAGGTCAAATACAGCTGGGGGTAGGGAGGCCTTATCATCATTTACCCTAGATATTGAACAGAAGTACTTGTTAAGTGCCTCTGCTTTATCTTTGTTTTGTGACAGAAGCGTTCCGTCATCAGATAGGTTGGGTATGTCACTCTGTTTTTTTGTCAAAAAGTATCTTTAGAGTTTTCCACCAGGTTTGAGGGGGTGTCGTGTGAGCGTTCAGTGAATTTTCTATTTTCATCAGAGATCTACAGTACGAGGAGAGTGTATTATCTCTAAATCAACCGCAGAGTGGAGATTCCACCCAAGCAATAACTGCAAATGTGTGGCAAAGAAAACTAGCACAAGCAAAGTTTCAGCCAATGGAACTCCGGGTTAAACCCGGAGGTCTATTGGCTGAAACATTGCTTGTTTTTTTTGTCGATATGTACACAATTTGAAAGTTATATCTTGGGTGATAACTCCACTCCGAGGGTGATTTAGTTACAATCCACTCTCCACGTACTGTAGACGTTGAGTCCCGTATGGCGGTAGTTGTTTCATTCCTTTTATTTCGATACTTCAACCAAGCCATGACGGAGTTGACACGTTTCGCGATACGGTGTAAACGCTTACATTGTCGCATTAAGCGCCTTACGGCATTATGCATCCACGAGGGTTCATTAGGGCGAGTTCTTATTGTCTTACTGGGAACATGTTTATTAGTAAGTTTGCCAAGGTAATTTGTGAGACATTCCGCAATCCCTTCAAGTGAATTGCCCGATAGTAGATCATCCCAGTTGGTTTCATCGAGATCATTTTTAAATTGTTCAAAATCAGCATCGGCGTATCGCCATATTCTTCGACAAACGGACATATGGGGTTTTGAAATTAATTTCAATCTTGCTGTTATGGGACAATGATAACAGATACGTTCTGCGAAAAAGGGATCACCGACTTCATATGATTCGAACAGGTCTGGGCTATTGGTGTTAAATAAATCAAGAAGGGAGGATGAAGTTTCTGTAAAAAATGTTGGTTGGTTGACTATTTGTGTTAAGTTTAATTGTTGGAGGATCTTTGAATGGGACCAGTAGAAGTTTTAAACTGATTATCACTGAAGTCACCAGGAATATAATTTCAGCCATATTATGTACACCCAGACTTTTATCAAGTGAATATCAGATCCCATGTTTCGGGGCCTGCACCTGGTGGTCTATAAAATGAACAGAGGAGAACATTTCGTTTTTCAGTAAAAGTTGAAGCCAGAGGCACTCGACATTATCAACTTCCAAATCAGGTCGGGATACAAACGCAAGGGTTGACTTTATGTAAACAGCTATGCCACCGCCTCTTGCGCTTCGGTCTTTCCTTATTGGGTCTTGAAATCCAGGAATAAGAAGATCTGAGTTATCGTTGTCAGACCGAAGCCACGTTTCTGTGAAAACACAACTGTCGTAATTACAAGTCTCACACCTTATAACGTCAAGTTTAGGTTTCAGGCTCTGTACAGTTAAAACTAGAAGTCCTGTCCTGAAATGCGCACAAATAGCACGTCGATTTGCACGTTAATCTACCTGTTATGACGATGGTAAGGCTATCAAATTCTGCACATACGGCCTGTACACAAGCAAAGTTTCAGCCAATGGACCTCCGGGTCACCCGGAAGTCCATTGGCAGGAACATTGCTTGTGTGTGCTATGGGTAACAAGGAGAACCTGCCATGCTTTGGGTGCCATTCGATATGTCAATTGCGCGCAATTTCTACGCGCAATTAAGCCTGGATAAGCACACCATTCGTGACAGGACTTCTAGTTTTAACTGTATGCTCAATTGGAGTAGAAATAATCCGTTTGCGTTAGCGATAGAAGGCGCTGAGATGTTGGCTTCATCGGTTTCATTTGAAGCGGAAGAATCGGTTGAAGGTCCAGGATTTAATTGAATATCACCAGACATGATAATTATTATAAGAAGGGAGATGTAAATGAAGGTGATGCTACTTATCACATCTAGTAACGTCCTAAGAAGATACACGCCATGTCCATGGTCGGCTACAGAAGGTGGACTACTTACTAGACCACGTAGGCTGACGAAGCATGACATCTTCAGACGAAAATTCACCACTGGAAAAAAGGTGACGTAAGAATGGCATTAGTGTTAAGCCCCTAATACCGAATCGCAACAAGAGATTAACGAGTAAAACATCAAGTAATTTAAGGTGTTTTGTGCGGTGCCCGCCAGTTCTCGTGACTGGAAGAAATAGACCTATTCGAGCTCTGTATATTGCTGAATCAATCAGTGGGGTCCGAAGGACAAGGATTTGATTGGTCTCGATATTGAATGGGTCCAATGATACATTTTGCTGTGAATTTTGCCTGGATAAGTTAATAAAAGAATACCGTGGAAGAGATAAACTGGAGATTTGAAAAGGAAAAGTATTGTATGTCTGATGATAAAGTAAAGTAAAAACATATATACACGGTGAGACTGTTACACTATAAGTGTAAAAAACATAAACAAATAAGACAGGAGCATGTAACATTGGAATAGGATTCGCTGCTTCCGATGGGAGCTTGAATCAAAGTCATAATCTAGATTATGAAGGATTATTTAGGCAGATTGGATAATCCATTTATGGGAGGTTATATTTTTGATATTTCAAAAGAGGCCCGGTCAGAAAATAAGTCGACCCAATATTCAAATATCTGTAGACAAAAGAGAGCAAATCCATTGGGTAATTTCATAACATCCACAATTTAATTAATATATTTGATTCCTAAAAAGTCACAGTGCCGCCTGCTACAAAATCAGTTGGACAATAATAGGAGGATAACTACTCCAGAATATGGCATAATCATTGCCAGACTGGTTTTGAAATCTGGCAATAATGACGCCATGCTCTGACAAAATAAAAGCAACCGCCGAACACTGGTCTGTCGCTCTAGGGTTTCTGTATTAAAAGTTCAGGAAGACTTGTTTTCCTTAATATTGCGTCAATAGAGTTATATTATGGCGATATTGTTTTGTTGTTAGTGTGGCAGATGCGCGATCGGCTTTCACTCAACCTTAGACTATACTGGATAAGAAGAAGTCGACAAATGTGGCGAATAACTAAGGGATTATGTCGAAGTAGCAAGCATCGGTTTGCTGTTTAGTGGCGCCCACGGGGTTAAACAAAACATTATACCCATACAGTTAAAACTAGAAATCCTGTCACGAATAGTGCGCCTATCTAGGCTTAATTGCGCGTTGGAATTGCGCGCAATTGCCATATCGAATGGCATCCAAAGCACGGCAGGTTCTCCTGGTTACTCACAGCAAACACATGCAATGTTTCTGCCAATGGACCTCCGGGCTACCCGGAGGTCCATTGGCTGAAACATTGCTTGTGCACAGGTCATATGGACAGAATTGGATAACTTTACTATGGCCATAAAGCGTACATTAACGCGCAGATCAACGTGCTATTTGTGCGCATTTCATGACAGGACTTCTAGTTTTAACTGTATTTGATAAGAGTTACACTATTAAGGGCTTTCCACTTGGTAGACACGTTGATTATGCACAATAACGTCCACAATAAGGCATACAATGAGTCAATAATATCGCGTTAATAACGCCGGAATATAGCCTCATTGATGCCAGGTTGCTATAACAATCCGGCAACAATGAGACAACAGCCCGACATTTTGAGTTTTGATCGAGAGAGCCCAACAGCACTCTGCCACTACAAGAGGTTAATGTTGAATGGCGTGCATCAGTTTTCTGTTTTGCCGTTGCCCAGAGAGTTAGACAAATCGTTACACCAAATGTCTGTCATCTAGATTTAATAAGAGTCACACTATTAAGTGTTGTCATTTGGGGGACACGTTGAATATGCGCAGTAAGGCCCACAATGAAGTATACAAAGGGGCAATAATGTCGCGTTAGTAACTCCAGACTATCACATCATTGATTCCAGATTGCTATAGCAATCAGGCAACAATGAGGCGACAGCCTGACATCAAGAAGTGAGGTCAACAAAGCCCAAAAGTATCTGCAACTGCAAAGGGTTATGACGAGTGGCGTGCATCTGTATACTGTTGGCGTTGCCCACAGGGCTAAACAAAACATTATACCACATGATTTGATAATAGTTGCAGTATTAGGGCTTGAGAATTGGGAGACACGTTGAATAATTACAGTAAACCTCACAATAGAGCAATACAATGAGGCGTAATATTGCGTCAATAACGAAGGGATATCACATCATTGGTGCCAGGCTGCTATAGCAATCCGTCTATAGCAATCCGGCAACAATGAGGTAATAGCCTGACAGCATGAGGTGTGGACGACAAGGTCCAGCAATGCTCTGCAGCTGCAAGGATTTATGTCAAATAGCGTGCATATGCTGCTGTTTGCGCTGCGCAGGCAATACAATGAGGTGTAATATCGCGTCAATAACGCAAAGATATTACATCACTAGTGCCAGACCACCATATCAATGCGGCTACAGCAATCTGGCCACAATGAGGTAATAGCCTGTCAGTATGAAGTGTGGACGACAAAGCTCTGCAGAACTCTGGAACTGCAAGGGGTTATGTCAAATGGCGTGCATATGTTTCTGTTGTCGCGGCGCACAGGGTTAACCAAATCTTAGTACCACATGTCAGTCACCTAGATTTGATAAGAGTTACACACTGTGAAAGACTTGACAGTTTGCAGACACATTGAGTACGCACAAAAACGCCCAATGTAAAGCATACAATGAAGTCAATAAATCGCCTTAGTAACACCAGGTTTCCACAGCAACAGTGGGTCAGTTGCCTGACATCTTGAAGTTTGGTCGACAAAGCCCAACAATACTCTGCAAACTGCAACAGGTTACGTTGAATGGCGTGCATCTATTTCCTGTTTGACGTTTCCCATTCGGTTAACAAAACAGCATACCACATATCAGTCGCCTATATTTTGTTGAGAGTTACCCCGTTAAAGGCTTGTCAATTGGAAGGGACGATGAATGTTCACAGGTACGGCCCACAACAAAACATACAGTGGGGCAATAATATCGCGTTAGTAATGTCAGAATATCGCCTAATTATAAGTTTCCATCTCATTTTTATGTTACTTGTCTGGTAACAACTCCGTGTAAAAATGACATTTTAAAAAATAATCAATTTTTCGAATCCAATGTCTCCCATAATTCCTCTTGTAATTTGCCCCATGCATTAGACTTCAACGCTGTGGCCAAAACTTCAAATTCTGGTGTGCAACAAATAGCCCAATGCAATTATATATCTGATACTGAAAGTGTATCTGTAATTTTCATCCATTTGTTTCACCATATGTTATTGTGACGACCGAGTGGTCAATCACCCTTTGTATATTACCCGCGATAGAATTACCAATGTCAGACTAACACGAGACATCTGGATTACACCAGCTGACTCTTTGGCAGCAAAACTGTATAGATAGAACACCACCAACTGGTATACAGTGATTGCGACTAGACTTCCACGCTTAGCTTGACATTCACAACCCTAAACAAACAATAAATCATGGCCTGGGATTGGATGGCAGAAGCTGCGAAAAATAACAATTATTTATTCTCACTCAGTCTTTTATGATACATGCAACAATACGTATTCTTAGTTTGAATTGACTTACAAGGGTAAACAAATTATCAACGTAGCAAGTAGAAACGAATTAACGGCATTACGTATTATAAATGGAACTATATGGCAAAGGGTCAATTTTATGAATGGTATTTAAATGTATTCCAAATTTTCAGGCTCTGCTTCAGGTGATAAATTCAAATCGAGTGTTGTGTTGTTTTTTTTTTTATAATTTACCCAACTTTACTACAGTTAAAACCAGAAGTCCTGTCACGAAATGTGCGCTTATCTAGGCTTATTTGCGCGTAGGAATTGCGCGCATTTGCCATATCGAATGGCATCCAAAGCACGGCAGGTTCTCCTGGTTACTCATAGCAAACACAAGCAATGTTTCTGCCAATGGATCTCCGGGTTACCCGGAGGTCCATTGGCTGAAACATTGCTTGTGCACAGGACGCATGTACACAATTTGATAGCCTTACTATGGTCATAACGCGTAGATCAACGTGCTATATGTGCGTATTTCAGGACAGGACTTTTAGTTGTAACTGTGCAAACACTGAAATAACAAGAACTACAAGTGTTTTCACATATTATTCCTGTTATAGGGTTAATGCCAATTTGTATAAATTATACTACAAAATATTACTATGGGATTCACCAAGCAATATTATTTTAAACGTTGAGCCCACAGTTATGTATCTTATTAATTTTTACAAGAATGTGTGTATTCACAAGCTATTCTTGTAAAAGGGTTTATGCCATTTAGGTTCATACACATGTTGATTAATTAAAATATTACAACGTATTTATCGAGTAATGTAACGTTGAACTACTTATCAATTCAGACAATATTCAATTCAGACTATATTATTATTTAAATTTCATCAGTCAAATATTTGCGCATTCACACAGAATTAATAGTCCACCGAATTAAATTTACCTTGATTTCCTACCTTAACTCTTTTGGCGCGACAGGCGACTAAAGTCGATAGACGGCAGACCGCGTATAGGTAGCGCAGTAATCATTTTAGCCAACTGTGTGTGTCCATTTTCAAGTGTTTTTAACCCTTTACCCAATGCAGACGATATCAAAATTTATTATTTTAAATATCATTTTTTCAAATTTTTCAAAAAATATCAACAAAACCATATCATGTGACCCCTCGTTGGAATAATATCTCCAACGTGCAATCTTGGCAGGTACGTTGAAAATACGATTGTTTTTTCGCTTCAAATGTACAGATCGGCCATTTACGTTACGGAATTATGACCCTGTCCCCGAATAGTGAGTTTTCAGTTTCAAGAAAGTAAGATAGAAAGTAGGATTACTTGGAGTAATCATCTTAGACAACAAGTGGACATTACATAATACTAATCCATATAAGCCCTGTCAAGATTGAAAAGGTATTTGTTTATAAAGCAGTCCTGTCTTCCATTGCTGTACATTCTTAAGTAAATAACCACATTTCAGTGGAACAAAGGAGATTTAATCGCGGGAGGAGTTGTGGATAATAGGGAGAAAAGAAAAATGTTCCAGTACAGTCGCCGTGGATTGGTCGTAATCCACACGTGGGCAGTTGTGTCCACGCATCTGTTTACCAGGTAGTAAAAATCATCATCAGCAAAATTTTAATTAATGAAGCACCGGGTTATACCCGATGCTTCATTAATTAAATGTTTGATAATTATTCCTGTAATTAGTGTTTGGAATCTAATATTATTGCGTCCGTGGAAATATTGCCCACGCCTGGAAAGGGACCAGACGCGGCGACTGTACTGTATCTGCTGCATTAATAAACTCTAAGAACGCACAGTTTCTTTTTTGTGGGCGGAGGTAAAATGGAAAAAAGATGTTCCACAGAAATAGTCCTTTAGAACTCGGAATAGCAGCGTTGTAGTACAAATCAGGTCAATGTTCAGTCGTGACTGGGGATGGTGGGGGGGGGGGGGGTCCTATTATTGTTGATTCAGATAAGATAGAGAGTCGGAAATTTACAATATTTGTTATCCTTTGAAACTGAGAAACACCCTTTTCCAGTCCAGGAACATGATACGTCATAATTGCATTAATTACATTGAGTAGGATGGCTGATAAGTGGATGTGTGGTGTACAGCAGTCAATAATTTCAAAGATTAATGAATATAGACTCTTCCATTTGTTCCCCTTGAACGGATATGGAAGGTATCGCCAGTGTTCTATGTGTTAAATTGTGGTTCTCGTGAATATCGGAAATTACATTTCTTTACACGCATCGTACTCGGCGACTGAGAAGAAACTGTTATCTTCAACAAAACGGGATAAGCAGGTGACTGATAGCGATAGTTTTGTTATAGTTACTATCCTGGTTAGCTAGTGTTTTTTACAGATTTGAACAACTTGACATTAAGCGACGCGTGACACCGTGTCGGCTTTCCTTGGAATTGTGTTATATACTAGAATGTGCGGCGAAGTAGGAGATACTAACTTCTTTTGGGGGCGGGGGCGATAGCGCCTTATTCGAATCAGAGGACAACATGATCAGAAGGGACAAAAATAAGTTCTTGTTGCAGGTTGTGTTCACCTCATAAAAGTAGAAGCAGCCAGGTGACGAATTAGTTTTAGGAAACATTTATCAGATACAGAAATAGAGGTCGTCGTAGTTCACTACTATCTCTCCAGTCATCCTCTTTATTTGCTAATCTCTTCATCATTCTTTTCAACCCATTTATCTATATCATTTATTTCAGGAAAGTAAGAAGTCGTTTGTTATAAGCGGACATCGATGTCCCCATAAGGAAAATAGTTCACATTAATTTAAAAAAATACTTTTAGCACTTTGAGCCCGAAATGAAATTAACGGAAACACTACCAACGGTTGCTATTATTCTTTAAGTAAGAGATATCGACCACAACTCCCCCACGATTTACAACCATTTATAAGAGTGTCATTCTAGGCAGGAAACTTTTAAACTGAAGATGTCTTACAGACAATACAAATTGTCAAGTACGCTTTTTATTTTAAACTGGATCGCGACTCGGAATAGTATTCCGAGAAGATAGAAAAGACAATAAACACATTGTCGTTTAAACCTACAAGGGCAATGGCTCATAAAGGTCAATAAGGTAACGTGTTCTCTTAAAACAGAACACAGAATTACCAAGGTTTGTACTTGACATCGGAAGTGTAATGCATGTACTTGGCAATTTACAAAAGTGTTGTGAACATTGGTTTGGATTGACGGCCTTGTTCTTCTTACACCGTTATACAAATTCATATTTAAAAATATATGACTAAAATGTTTTTTTTTTGTTCATGTAGGCGGCAATTCAATTCTTTAATATTGGATTTTTATTTTACCAAAAATGACCTACAGACAACACTTTTTTTCCTGAATGGTAAATGATAAATCGACTTTGCTACACAAAAATAGGTATTACAACTATTTGGGCAATCAGATGCGCGCATGGAAATGATTTAGGGACATAGAAACAAGACTTCGAAAGATTTCAAAATCGAATTTATTTATTTATTTATTGGGGTTTAACGACACTTCCGACACACAGGGTCACCACGTGTCGGATTGTTTTCTCCCAACTCATTCCTCCATTTTTTTTTTAGACAGATCCACAACTTTTCAAACGATGTTCAAGGATTTGGCAGTATGGGCAGCAGAAAACGCCAATTATCCAAGCTTTTATACTTTACCTAAAGAATCGGCCGCATCCGACCGCGTAAATTAAAAATCTGGCAGTCAAAAAAGTATCATAAGCTACATCTTGAGTTGACTCATTGGAACCTGCTCGTCGAGCTCGTTCCAGTGAAGTGTCACATAGTGTGATAGTGTTGGAATTATTTTAAATATTTAATATTTAACCCGGTGGACGGGAGCGGCGGTTTTTACCTCCAGGAACATGATACGTCATAATTTCATTAAATAGGGTGGATGCTAAGTTCATGTGTGTCATAGACCAATCAATATTTCCAACGTGCAGCCCCAAGGCTGCACATTGAAATTATTAATTGGTCTACCCCTAAATAATGAAAATTGACTCTTCCAGTTGCTGTCATTGAACTGAAAGATTCAAAGGGTTAAAACAGAATATAATTAAAATAACAGACTTTGATATCGTGCGCGTTGAGTAAGGGATTAGCAGCCTATCTATCACAACTAGGGGACGACAGCTGTGTAGCACAATCTTCAATAAATACAATCTTCAGTTTCCGCCCCCGGAACGAAGCAGCTTATGACTCCATGTTACAGCGGAATCAAGGGTGTTCCAGGGTTATACCCAATGTTTGCAAGTACAATTTTAAAAGAAAAATGGATTAAAAAAGTGATTTTAGTGAATGGCATTAACCTGATATGCCGTTCTGTAAGGTGAAGGGTTGGACCCCTCAGCCGTTGAATTTTGGTCTCCTTTGCGATTTATTTCATGATTAATTTTACCATTCGTCGAAGTTGAAATGATATATTGAAAACGTCAGTCTTTAGTAAATTTAACACATTGTTGTTTCTTCACACCAACATCTAGAGTACTTCCTGTTCACTTACCCTCATAATCTTTGGCACACGTATTGCAAATCCACTGTATATCACGCACCCATTTTTAGATTTTCAATCTTCAGCTTCTATCCAAAGCAGTGCCAGATTTTCGTTGTTTTTTCACTCCATTATTCACTTTGGCGCTCATCCTTTTAAAAGTATTGGAAAATAGTCTTCCATAAAATCCATATCTAAAATGCCCTGCTGTCTTAGTGAAAACGCATATGGGCTAACAGGTGACGCCATAGAGGGTCATAGTTAAAAAAATTGAAATTCGTCAGTTTCTCACGAAATATTAGTATGTTATAGAGAAGAAACAATTAGCAGACAACGGTACTTTCGTTTTTGTTTCGATTTACGCCATTTTTGACGTTTAACGTTCATTGAAATTCAGCATTTTCAGTTATTGTCAATCCAAAGCTCCAAAATCATGATTCCTTCGTACTCACTCAACTTTTGGTTGTGAACCTTTACACATTGTTTCTTGGACCAAATGTAAGGTGAATAGCGTTTCTGAATCTACATATGTCCAACGTTGTTCAAAACAACGTCGAATTAACCCTTTGAACCTTGGTGGTATTTTCCATATCAGTTCAATGAAAAGCAACTGGAAGAGTCCATGTTCATTATTTTGGGGTAGACCAATTAATATTTTCAACGTGCAGCCTTTGGGCTGCACGTTGAAAACATTGACTGATCTACCACACACATGCACTTAGCATCCATTCTGTTTAATGAAATCATGACGTATCGTGTTCCTGGACGTAAAATCGGCCCCTCGGGTTCAAATGGTTAACTTATTTTTCATGAACGTATATAAACTCATCCAATGAGATCGCATCCTTGAAGTTTGAGGAATACAAAAAACACACCATACAATCCGAAGGTTTTTTGCGCACGAAATGTGAGCAGGGGCAGTGTGGGGGAGACTAAACCTTACATCCCCTTTATCATTACAATGGTACTCATCCACGTTCAGAAGCCACATGGGACTGTCGGTGAGTCTCTTCAGGAAGGTAAAACCAGCCACTTTTATGATGTACATGTAACTTCTTGAGAGTGTCCGCTTCCACCATTGACAAGTTTAGTCTGTCTCCGGAAATTAATGAGGTGTTGATTCTAGATGTTGACTTTGCTGTTCTTCAAGCAAGTATAATGTGCCACCTGTAGCTGTTGTTGTGGCTCTGATCGAGCCTTCAGAGACAAGTAAAATATGCTTCTGGCCCGTTGGGCCAGCTGTTCCAAAAAAAACCCACACATTCAGCACACGAACGGTTGTGTGATGCAAAAGTTTCATGCCCTTAAATCAGTTTGATGTTTTGAAGTTTGTCCGACTTGGACGAAATGACTGCACGTTGTAGGACTAAAAAAAAAATTGATAGATTGCTATTTTTGGTTTACGGCAATTTCGTTTTTTTTTTACAGGAAGGCCTGTAAACCTAACTATTAAACGCTCAGGCACCAAATTTCGCATATGGATGCAACTTGTCACTAAATCAGAGGTTTGTCCTCGCAAGTTCACGAAAAGTATTTGGTGCCAAGATTGTACAGTACAGGAGCAATGGATTGGTCATTTCCACGGGTGGGCACGAATGCAATAATATTAGATTACAAATACCAATTATAGGAATAATCATCAAAAACTGAATTATTGGAGCATTTGAGCATCCCGGTACTACCCGATGCTTCATTAATTAAAATGTTGCTGCTGTTGATTTGTATTACCTGGTAAACGCATGCGTGAACATCATTGTCCACGCATGGCTTACAGTTAAAACTAGAAGTCCTGTCATGAAATGCGCACAAATAGCACGTTGATCTGCGCGTTAATCTACGCGTTATGACCATAGTAAGGCTATCAAATTATGTACATATCGCCTGTACACAAGCAATGTTTCAGCCAATGGACCTCCGGGTAACTCGGAGGTCCATTGGCCGAAACATTGCCTGTGTTTTCTATGAGTAACTAGGAGAACCTGCCATGCTTTGGATGCTATTCGATATGGCATATGCACGCAATTCATACGCGCAATTAAGCCTAGATAAGAGCGTATTTCGTGACAGGACTTCTAGTTTTAACTGGACAACCAGTCCACGGCCACTGTACTGTAGCTTAACCAGGGGCGTTGCTAAGGTATGTTGGGGTAATAATAATCGCTCCCTAATTATATTTACAGTGGGACGTTTTCTTCAGGATTAAAATCTGAGATATCGATTCCCTCTTGCTGTTAGTCATGTACTATTTTAAAAGTAGTGATTAACCGATCTTCGACAATCGCATCTGACATCGGCCGATTTTAAGCCATCGGTTGGCGATCTGTAGAGGTGTTTAAACATCCGTCCATGCCGACAGTTACATGGAACATCACTGGATCAAAATTGTTTGTATTTACGTTTGATTAACAATCTCCTACAAGCAGTAACAAACTTAAAATGTTGCCACAATGATTAGTAGGATTCAAGATTGTTCTAATCTCATTGATTGGTCTGATCTTCCCTTTATTGCTTCTCATGAGACACATGCCACGAGTTGCGTGAAGACTCAACAAAATTCGACATAGTCAGAAACAAGTTAACAGCGCAGCGTCTTAAAGACGCTGCGCTGTTAACTTGTTTCCACTGATGTCGTATTTGTTATTTTAATACACACACTGACATACTCTTGAGGTTACCAAACCAATCAACCTGACTGTACTGTAAAATTAACCCTGTTCAATGCATTCTTAAAGTACTGCCCCTTTTGGTTGTTACTATTCTGACATCGGCATTCACAACCGGCCGATTGTGTGCTCAACTAATCGGCCAGGAGATGAGGGTCGAAAATCCTTATCGGTTAATCACCACTTAAAAGAGAAGATTTAAATACTTGGACTTGTATCACACACACAGTCTTTCATATAAAATGGAGACCTGTAGTACACGATTCGAACTGGTTGGGGCCAACATGATACTAAATCTTTGGATCAGCTGGAAACATCTTTTCGTGCCACGCCATATCTTAAAACCCTATAAAGCAAATATACAATACTCGCTAGCTTCTGTGACAGCGTTCTACAATATAGGAAATACTCTTGTGTGTAACCCCGAGTAAGGACTGGTGATTCCTATACCACGGGCTGCCACATCTCTTCAATGCCTGGGTCTCTACCTCCACAGGAGAAGACAGACATGAGTCCAACCTGTTACGTGGAAAATAGAGATGGAAGAAGCCAGAAGGGTCTCTGAGTATCTGTTTCATTCAATTGTAAAATTATCAAACCACGATACAAACAAAAAACATGACTCAAATTTCGCCCTTTACACAACGAAGACGATATCGAAATTCTTTATTTTGAATTCTATTTTTTCAATTTTGTTCAAAAAAAATTAACAAAACCATATCATGTTGAGCTCTTTCCAATGAGGGGTTACATGATATTGTTTTGCTGACATTTTTGGAAATAGTTTTAAATGCTATTACGAGGGATGATGCAGCTGATTCGTTTGGTACAGGGTTAAAGGGAAAGTGTGTACACGACTGTGATTGGTAAAGCGGTTACTTCTCTCTGGATGAGATCGTCATCTGCTGCAGACATATATTTGCACTGGCCGAACGATATTTCATAAGTAATATACTCCGAAATAAAGACCAGATTAAGAAGGAAAGACGAAAAGTACGTACATCCAACGTGCAAAGTGTTCACTTTTTTTCAGTTTGGACAAAGCGTGATTAAACACTGTTATGGGCAGGAAAGACGACATTGACAGCTGACCATTTTGCTACTTAGTGGCGACCAGGAGCCAATACTATAAAACTTTTACAATTGTATTTTCTAGAATTATATTTTCTGCCAATTAATCTAACTGACTAAAATGAATCATGAGCATTTTATAACAAATGGCAATTTGCCAGTTGGCAAATTGCCATAACCTTGAAAATGCTAATTGTCCATTTCACTCCGTTTAACCCTTTACCCAACGTAACGGCCAAAACCGGCCAGCGCTATTCTCAAAAATCACCAATTAATTTTCATTATATTTTCATTTTTTGTCTCAAAAACATAAGTTATGACCCCTCATTGGAACGAGCTCGTCGAGCTCGTTCCAATGAGGGGTCATAACCTATGTTTTTGAGACAAAAAATGAAAAAAATTAGTTATTCAAGAATTTCTTTTGCAAGTGTCGTCTGCTTTTCATGTTAGGTAAAGGGTTAAAGTCATAACTAGAAAATACAATTCTAGAAACAACAATTGTTTAAGTTTTCTAGTTTTTGGTCCCGGGCTTGAAATTATGTTCGGTTTGAAATGAAAGTAGTGATATATGCATAACACTTTACCCAACACAAACATCAGAACCCATTTCTTAAATAACATGAAATAACCAAACAAAAATTGCCACTAGGCGTTTGTGAGAAGTCTCTGATGATCAGATTAGTCTCAGAATCGTTTGGAGTATTTTTGCTTTCGAAACTGTAATCTAAGTTTTAAGTCTAAAATTTAAGTCTAAATGGTTTGTTGTAAACCTCCGTGTCTCCTGATATCAGTGATCAGAGTATTAACCCTGATCTTGATTTAGGAGAGCCCCATTGCGTCGCGGTTGTGCTGGCTTGTGTCGCGGGCACTTCAGCTTATCGGGCAAATTGGGAAAGACAACGAAAATTAGTGTCAACTGTGTACTTCAGGAGTAATGGAGATCCTCAAACATTTTCGCTTAGAGTGTCCACAATATAGGTATGGCAGAATAAGCTTCACTGGAGTATAATGGGGAAGTGGGATGAGGGAATGAAGGGTATGTGGTTATTGGTTGATACAAAGGAGATGGTTAGTATGCTTGTAGGATAAACTGGAAAGAGTGGGGTGCGGGGTATCATCAAACAGTTCTTTTCCGAGTGTTCGGAAGAGTGAAGTGGTGTGGGGAAGGGAAGCATTTAGGAGCAGAAGGTTAATCAAGGACTTCTCACCTGAGAATCAGCGGCCTGCCAATGTGTTATTATTATTACTTGATGGTCTACTGACCTAATTATCAGTACTGTGGTGTGGCGTTATCTGCAGTTGAAACTAGAGAAGTCCTGTCACAGTCAGGGAAAAAAAAGCTCGTCAGTTAATGAGCTCCTTACCACAGAACAATGAAGCAGTCTGAAATACCCAAGAGCGTTTGCGCTGTGCAATGCAAACTGTAATGAGTTATGGGCGAGGTCGCGAACTGAACCGATCAAACAGATAGAAATTAATTGAGAGTACAGTATGTGTGTGACGGGTGGATTAGATCTAAATCGCTGTGGGACAGATTTTTAATTTTATAATTATTTACAATTCATGTCGACAAAACTCAAGAAGCCCTTGCAAACTTCCATCGCATGGACAACCGGGTTGCACCAGGTTGTCCATGTTATGAAAGTCTGCAAGTATTTCTTGTGCTGCTATGAAAAATATAAAAAAAAAATACTTTTCGAGTGGAGAATATATGGCGCTGCGATTTAGTTGTAATCCACTTCCTTCATTCTGTATACGCTGTCGAAAATGTATGTCAGAAGAGGTTAGGAATGATGTTAATGATCTCTATTTATTAGTATAGAATTGTACAGAGTTGGGCACGCTGTTTGTCTGCATGAATTGAGTTACGCTAAAGGTGCAGTTCGATGATGACAATAGTGAACTTATTCAGAGAGCCATTACTTCAAAATGCGCACAATGCAGTCACTTGACTTCTAGCTTCAACTGTATTACTAGATACTTGATGGTGTGCTGGCTTAATTATCAGTACAGAGGAGTGGCATTATCTATTTGTTTTCATCTGGAGATCTCGACTTTCCTTTCTGGTGTTTTATCACATATTTTCTCATTATAAAAAAATGTTCTGCATTCAAATAGCCGTCTATAAAATTTGTTCTGTTAATATGTATTTATTACACGCCTGTTCTATTTAATTCCCATATACAGCAACCCTAGCGGTAGCTAAAAATCGTCCTCTGAGTTCCAATGTGTTCTATGTGCCAGTAGCCACCTAGAACACATTGGAAGTCAGGGGACGAAATAGTAACACTGGTTCTCCTCGCAAATATGGTTAGCGAAAACAAATGTGTTCTTTTTGTTGATAGTTGTCAAATGAATTGCAGAGTGTCCTTCTAATAACTGTTTTAATAGACGTGAAGGCGTGTAATAAACACAGAACGACCCGCTTGTGTGCATGGGTTAATCGATATGGGCACTCGTGCAATATCCATTAACGCATTCACACACGGTTGTCGTTCTGTGTATATATTTATAACAGTTGGCTGTACTTAAGGAGAGGTTTTAACACAGGGACTTGTAATCATGAACCATGGCATTATCTACCTTTCCAAGCTCTTCTTCTTGACTTATCTGAAATCCCGTGTTGTTTTTCCCTTCTGGTGTCTTATCACTTGGCTTCATCACTATAAATACGTTTGTCGTCATTCACATAACTGTTTAGAATGTTTAATCCGTTAGTAGCGAAATGAGTTCAACAGATAACGCGTGAAATTTGTCAATACTTCCATCAGAAATTCCTTTCGGCAATGAAATAAAAAAATCGTGTGTTTATGCCGGCGGCCGTGTTGAATCTCTCCGGAAGTTGGTTGCGAGAGTTTCAAAAAATAGTTTTTCGTATATTCTACTAATCTTTCAAAATAAAGATTATTTAAAAGTAAATATAAGTAAGACATGTGTTAATTATCCATTTGTTTTTTTGTTTTTTTTTGTTATCTTTTTGAACACAAACTTTTTGTTTGCTTTAACGAAAGTTTACGAGAAATGCAAATTGCGAACCTGTGACTGTGTGGGGCTTGGTACCATCGAAAGTTTGAGCGTGCAAAATGGGCGGTGATATTTGATATTGACGTCGAGATGACATATGACACAGCGTTGACTTTGGAGCGTACAGAATTGTCGTCTGCATTGTTTGTCAATAAACGCCGAGTATGAGTGATTAACAAATTTTTTGCTGTCCAAAGTAATTTTATTATAATTTTATGAAATGAACTAAGTAAGTAAGTAAATCTTTATTGACATATGCTGTACATTAGTTTTAAAGTATTTCGTTAGTGTTTTCTCGAAGCATGCGGCCAATTTGACCTATATGTCACTTGTAAAGTTAATGTCATTATATTCATTCCTCTCACTCTCTCTCTCTCTCTCTCTCTCTCTTTCTCTTTCTCTCTCTCTCTCTCTCTCTCTGTCTCTCTCTCGCTCTGTCTCTCTCTCTCTCGCCCTCTCTCTCTCTCTCTCGCTCTCTCTCACCCTCTATCTCCCTCTTTCTTCCTCTCTCCAGGGGTGTTCATCTCATTACTAAGTTATCTGATCTATTCATTGGATTTCTACAGCCATATACAATCAGTCTCCGCCTCCAAAGCAAGGTCCATGTCCGTTCATAGTGCCGCTCTCAATGCGGCCGGTCCGATGAAAGGTCAGGGGTCATGCCCTGGGAGCCGAGACTGCGCGACTTGTTTACCTATTCCTAACGGTAACTACAAACGACAGCACACATTATATTCATAGAAAACCAATCCCTCTCATCCTCTCCCTTCTGGCCACAGCTTACGAGCCCCTCACTGGGTCGAGCTCAAAGAGCCCGCCCCAATGTGGGTTCGTGAGCCATTGTCCGGGAGAGAAAGAGAAACAAGGAGAGGAAAAAGTAAATAAAATAAACTAACTAATGGTGGTGTCTATTATCCGTGACTTGAACCTGAAAGCCCAATAACTAATAATTAATCCGCGCCTGAATGGCATGAATCCCCGGTGGATATCAACACACTCCACTAACTCCCTTAACTATAATCCTACCCATCTGTTATGCTATGTTGGACGATATATGTTGCTATTTCTCCTGTTATACGCTTCTACAATAAATGACGCACATTGCCTGGGATAAAAACATATTAGAAATTTCAGAGCTTCTATATCAGACTTTGCCATTTGTTCTCTTTGTTCACAGGATACCGATTGCAAGAGGGTTGATCTCGGATCTGCGTATAGAGAACATTCTAAAAGAAAATGCATTTCATTTTCGATTGCCATTTTATCACAAAATGTGCACAATCTCTCATTGGGTCTTCCACCTTTAACCCTTTACCTAACGTAACGGCCAAAACCTGCCAGCGCTATTCTCAAAAATCGCCAATTAATTTTCATTATTTTTTTTCATTTTTTGTCTCAAAAACATAGGTTATGACCCCCTTGTTGGAACGAGCTCGACGAGCTCGTTCCAACGAGGGGTCATAACCTATGTTTTTGAGACAAAAAATGCAAAACATTAGTTATTCAAGAATTATTTTTGCAAGTGTCGTCTGCTTTTCAGGTTGGGTAAAGGATTAAATCTACCAGTTTCAATTCGAATAGGAAAAACTCCACATCGAAATTCTGCGAGAAAACTACTGACCCGCTCACATTCGAATAGTATGAATGACGATACTTTTTTAAGATATTAAAAAAAAACTCTAGACAAACATAGTCTACACATTTTGACCCATTTCTTATCAGTAGACATTATTATTCGGACCTTAATCTGTGTTAAAATTAATTTCCGTATTCACCCATCCACCGCCCATCTCCACAAAAATAAAAAGTAAGAATTATTTCAATAGTTGATCTATTTTCTGGTCCCTATGGATTAACACTTTACCAAAAACAATTTTTTTAATTTTTTTTTATTTTTTTGTGGGGGGAGGGGGTCCGGGAGGGGGGGGGGGGCGTAAACTGAATTTCAAGGCCTATTTTTTATCCCCAAACTGCGTTCCTTTGTAGGTTGCACCTATTTTCTTATTTTTTGTATATTTATAATTGAGGACTGTACTTAAGGAGGGTGTTTAACCCAAGTGCTTGTGACTTGTAATCCTATCCTTTCTGTCATTTATTGCAAATGAAATATATTGAATCTAATCCGACACGCAAATTGCCTACGTTTCTTTTTCGGCAAATGGAGTTCTACAATGTTGTGGATATGAAAGTATACATCGACTTTCGAGCACATTGCTTCGAAGTGGAGACCCGGTTGAAATTGTGTTCGGTGTGTAATAAAAGTAGTGATACAGTACGGTCGCCGTGGACTGGTCAATTTCCACGGGTTTGCGATGTTTCCACGGATGCAATAATATCTTACCTCCTACAGGTATCTGGGAATTTCATTGATTGAAAGACGTCACATGCAGACTGCATATAAAACAATATACTGCCTGCCAACACCAATATGCCCTGACAGCTATGGGTAATCTCCATTTAGTTCATTGATTATTTAAAATTACGGCAGCCGATAAACGTTTCAAGTTGAAATAGTGAGTGTTGGAAGCCCATATTTGGTCTGAAGTGCAGGTAACTTAAAAGGCTTCATATTCTGTGGATGTGTGTCATGTTACCTTCAAAATGAAACTGTTTGGTATGTTTGAATTTGCCTTGTTACAATTTATGGGAAAGTGCCTGTAACTCTCCCATGCATAGTAACAAGGCAAGGACACGTGAACACATTGTGAGAATTCTCTCATTTAATTTTGATCTTTGTTGTTATTAGTTCTCTGCATCGATGCAGCAGTCGGTAAGATATATTCGCTACACAGTTTGTTGGTGGCCTAATAGGTATATATGGTGTCATTTAATTTCATATTGGACGAGAGCGAAGCTCTCGTCCAATATGAAATTAACTGACACAATATATACCACATTAGGCCACCAACAAACTGTGTAACTAATAATATTAGATTTCAAACACCAATTATAAGAATAATCATCAAAATTTTAATTAATAAAGCACCGGGTACAATTTTTGCTGATGATGGTTTTCATTAACTGGTAAACGCATGCGTGGACATAACTGACCACAAGTGGATTACGACCAATCCACGGCGGCTGTACTTTAGATGCTTAATTCTTTACCTAACACAAACGCCAGGAGACACACACAAAAATTTCTTGAATAAACTGGAATAACTAAATATAATGTATGCCCTCTAAAATATAGCTTACGGTCCCTCATTGGAACGAGCTTGAGAGCTCGTTCCAATGAGTGACAATAGGCTATATTTTGAGTTCAAAAACGAAACGAAAAAATATAACGAAATGTGGACTACTTTGGATAGCGTTGGCTTCTTATGGCCTTCACGTTAGATTAATAGTTAATGGTGTCAGTAACTTAGATTGTATGTAAATCACAGGGACTATGTGTGCTTAGGTGTACTGCCCGCCCATGATGCACTTTTCTTCAACCAAGACTAACCCTGCTTGAGCGGATTTACTGCGTTGGGGAGTTCTATCCAGGTGCTCCGTCTTCCACCACTCGTGAAACTGTCCGACACGAGATGATTCTGGCAAAAGTGTCATTAAACTCGTTTGAAGAAAAAAACAAATTTAGATTGGACTTAACTGGCTCAGCACGGAATGTTCATCATATGATATACAGAAGGTCACAAATATAAGATTTTCCGAACTGCCTGTAGGAATTTGTTACAAAAGATAGGTAGTCTGTGTGAAACACACAGTCTATTGTTTTTGTACGGTTTCTTTTCTTATTTTTTTCTTCTTCTTCGTCCCTCTTCTTCTTTTTAGTCTGTGTGAAACACACAGACTATTGTTTTTTGTACGGATTCTTCTTCTTTTTTTGTTTCTTCTTCTTCTTCTTCTTCTTCTTCTTCTTCTTCTTCTTCTTCTTCTTCTTCTTCTTCTTCGTCTTCTTCTTTTCTTCTTCTTCTTCTTCTTCTTCTTATTCTCCTGTCTTCTGTCTTCTATGCACTTCCTTGTCCACACGATAACTGAGAAACGAATTGCCCTATCTCGCTGCTTTTTTGGCATTCTGATAGGCAGTCACAAGTTCTCGGCCACCTATGTTTTTTCAGATTCCTGGGGCTTTAGGGGTGTCTGTAGGGGTGTTTCGAAAGTGGGACACGGCCATATCCCGGGCGTAGTATGACATATGGACCTGGTACCAACACCAAATGAGTCGAAACTTGATGGAGATTCAAAATATGGGTCAAGGTCACTGAGGTCACGCAGGGGTCATTAAGTACATTTTTCATAATTGCTGGAAATCACATTTTTTGACCCACTAAATAATTCCTAGCGTCCATACAAGGATTTTGACGTACAAAAGTGGGCGTGGCCAAAATTGTTGAAAGTGGGTCACGCTCATAACTCAAGCATGATACGATGCATGGACCTGGGACTAACACCAAATGAGTTGACACTCTATGGAGGTTCAAAATGTGGGTCAAGATCACGGAGGTCACCTAGGGTCAATGAGTGCATTTTTCAGAATAGCTGGAAATCACATTTATTGACCTCCTAAAGCATTCCCAAAGTCCATACATGAATTTTTAATGTAAAAAAGTGGGTGTGGCCACAATTTTTGAAAGTGGGTCATGCTCATATCTCAAGCAAGGTATGTCAAATGGACCTGGAACTAACACCAAATGAGTCGAAACTCGATAGAGGTTCCAAATATGGGTCAAGGTCATGGAGGTTATCTAGGGGTCATTGAGTGCATTTTTCGGAATGGCTGGAAATCACATTATTTGACCCCTAAATCATTCCCGAAGTCCATACATGATTTTTTACGTGAAAAAAGTGGGCATGACTAAAAAATTTTGAAAGTGGGCTATGCTCATATCTCAAGCATGGTATGACAAATGGAACTGAAACTAACACCAAATGAGTCAACACTCGATAGAGGTTCAAAATATGGATCAAGATCATGGAGGTCACCTAGGGGTCATTGAGGTCATTTTGCAGAATTAATGGAAATAACATTTTCTGACCCTCCAAATGCATTCCCAAAGTTCATACATGCATTTTTACACGAAAAAAGTGTGTGTGTGCAAAATTCTTAAGAGTGGGTCACACTCATATCTCAAGCATGGTATGACACATAGACATGGGACCAACACCAAATGAGTCAAGACCCCATAGAGGTTCACAATATGGCCAAGGTCACTGAGGTCGCCCAAGGATAACTGAATGCATTTTTTAGTATTGCTGGAACTCACATTTTTGGACCCCTAATGCATTCTCTTGACCAAACCTTTTGATTGCTCTGCACATATATGCCTTTTCTGGTTTCTTAGAAAAATTGTTCTGATTCCTTTATGAATATCTGTAAATACTGTTTAGGAAAATCCGTTCCTGATTTGTTTAAAATATGTTACTCCCGAAAATAACCCTCCATAAATTCTCTTTCTATATTGTTTTTTCCCCAATAGATATTTTAACTCTTTTCTTACAAGCTTGAATTTACTGGATGCAGTAAATTCTATTTCTCTAGTATTAACATTATTTTTTGTTTCAATGATTTTTGTCTGATGGATTCTTTACTATTCTACTGAAATTTGGCACATATATAGAGAGAGCTTCATTGGAAGTTTATCACCTGGATCATACCATCTCTGAAGTTTTTCGTTTTCTGCTACAACCGCGCAAAATGTTGTCGCAATGTTACGTTTTGCCACAATTGTCAAACAAGAACCTGGACGGTTTGGATGGAGTTTTCGTAATATTTGTAGCATGACTTACTACAACCGACTACACAAGCTGTATTACCTACGTTGCTCCCTTTTGACCTCAAAATTCCAAGCAAAGTGCAATTTTGGCAAAACTGGCCAATTTTCACATGCGATTTCTCAACACTGCGGCCACATTTTTTCAAAACGTTTCCCATGAGAAGTTTGGGCATTCATCCAAGAATAATTTGGCTGTTATATATTTCATTCAAAGTTTGAACCTTCACCCCGTTTTCGGGCCTTGAATTCGAGTACCCTAAACTCCTTCATAAAATTGGCTCATTTTTAGTTCATTTTTCTTCCATTTACGAACGGTATATCGAAAAATGATTTACATGTTCGTATTCACAATTACCTTTCGAGCATATTTTCTGTTCTACGTTTGGTTGTAAAGTTTAACCATATGCCCATTCTGTTTGCATAAAGATAGATGCTGTCCAAAACACTCTCGCTTTTTCAGAATTTGGTACGATTAAGTGACAATTTACTCCATTCCTAATTGATTGAGTGCTGAATGTTTTCAATGGCTGCATGCAGCAGTCATAGTATGAAAATTTTGGTTTTATATGTGAGTATTAAAAGTTTAACCCTTGACAGATTTGAGACTCCCATATGGGATCTGTCTCAATAATTGTGATTTTCGTAAAATCACCGAATATTGGGAAACGTGCAGTGGTAGTTTGGAAAAGAATATCTGAAAATTCTGTTGACATTCAGATTCATAGTTCAAGTCCAAGAGGATTTTCTGTTATAAGGTAGCTGTAAAGTTTAACCCTATCCCTGTTTTGGTTGCATAAAGATGGGTGGCGTCGAAAATAACTCCATTTTTCAGAATTTGGTTAGTTTAAGTGACAATTTACTCCATTTCTGATTGTTTGAGCGTTAAATGTTTTCTATGGCTGCATGCAGCAAGCAAAGTGTGTCATCTCTTGTTTTATATGTTATTATTAAAAGTTTCACCCTTGGCAGATTAGAGACTTCCCTTATGGGTACTGTCGAAATAACTGTTATTTTCGTAAAATCACTGAATATTGGTTAGCATTTAGTGGTAGTTTGGAATAGAATATCTGAAAAAGCGTTTCAATATTCAGATTAACAGTTCAATTCCAATAATATTTTCTGTTATAAGGTTGCTGTAAAGATTAACCCAATCCCTGTTTCGGTTGCATACAGATAAGTGCCGTTGAAAAAAAAACTTTCATTTTTTTTTAGAAATTCGTAGGTTTTAGTCGCAATTTACTCCATTCCTAGTTGATTGAATGCCGAATGTTGTCTTTGGGTCCATGCGGCCAGCAAAGTATGACAACTTTTGTTTTACATGTTATTATTAAAAGTTTAATCCTTGGCAGAGTTGAGAGTTCCAAAGTGGGTACTGATAGAATAACTGTTATTTCGCACTGAATATTGGTAAGCAATGCAGTGATCTTTAGGTCCTATATAAAGGTGCAAATAGCTAAAGTTGAACTGTTCATCAAATAGACAGAAATAATGCCACACTCGGCCGTTGACTGGTAAAATAATGAATGAAAATTTCATTGCATTGAAAATAAAGTGGAAACGAACACTCGATTCCATGCCAAAATGTCGGCCAGGCTTCGTAGAACAAGTTCTGAAAATTGCAAGTCGCTGCCTTTAGCGGTCTGGACACAGTTCGTGTATGTCCGAAGTGCTATTTTAATGTCTAATTTGCAAATTTTCATTAATTTTTTCCCGCCAGCCTACTCACCGCCGTTTTCTTTTCACTTTTAACTTCTGACGATTCTCAAAGGTTTCAAAGTTGCGATGGGATCCCTGGGTGCTGTTCTTAAAGAAGCTACTTCGATTTACAGCCATCTCTCCGTCAATCACACTCTATTGCAACTTTTAAGTGGACCTACCCCAGAGAGGGGGGCACTACGATAGACTGCGCCCAATCCCGCCCTCTTCTTTCGCTCCGGCTTGAAAAAGACCAAATTCAGAAAATTACCTTTTCTCTTCAAAAACGCTATATGTCAGCGAATTCTCGGCTGATTTCCATGAAATTTTCACTCAGCGTTCACAAATAGTTACTACATCAGTTGCATGGGAAAGCGACACGAATTGCGCATTTCGTCATGTCCAATTCGAAAGGAGTGTATGCGCGTGAGACTCCCAGGGGCTACGCGCTCGGTTTTGGGTTTTTTTTCAGTTACAGACCGAATTTGGCAGAGCTTCTAGAACAAACGTTGAAAATTTCGAGTCGCTACTCCAAAAAGTCTGTCCACAATCTACTGTACATGGAATGCTATTTATACTTTTTATGACCTGCCGGTAGTCATAACCACCCTTCTAGTTTTATATGTTATTAATAAACGTTTAACCCTTGGCAGATTTGCGACTTCCCTTATTGGTACATCCAAAGTGTTTGGACCCGGTCGCAGGACTCAAGAAAGATACTAAACTGTTGAGCGGGGATAGTAGAACACATTCTGAGAATTTCAAGTGGCTGCCTTGGATGGTCTGGTTACAATTGGCGTATGTCCAACACTGGTGTCTGTTCAATTTTGAAGTCAGCTTAGCCAAATAACAGCTTTATTTGCCACTGGGTCGACTTGTCAGTTTCTGTCGGGACGATGGAAAATAAACAGTTCAAGTCCAACCTATCGGCCTTCTATAAAGGTGCGAGTAATTAAAGTTGAACAGTTTATCAAATAGACAGAATTAATGCCAAAGTCGACTGATGATACGTAAATAATGAATGGAAATGTCATTGCATTGAGAATCGAGTAGGGACGAATCGTCGCCTCGGTTTCCACGCGATCCACGTTGTTCCCTCAGGGCCTCGACACTCGACAAAGATACTAAAGTAATGAGCGGGGATAATAGAACAATTTTGGGAGATTTCATGTAGTTGCCTTCAGCGGTCCGGACACAATGCCTGTCTGACCGACAGTATTGGTGTCTGTTCAATTTTAATATAAAATTAACCACATTACCACCTTTTCGCCATTAAACCATGCGCGATTTCTGTCAAATTTTCCTTTCTGGAGATTACCTAACTGTTACCGACTTGAAGGGGCCCATTTGGCGCCAGTGTACGAGATGCATCTTTTAGTCATCAGCATCTCCCCACCAGTAACTGTAAATTATAAGTTTCAAATGGAACAAGCTCAGAAAGGGAGCACAACCACAACCTCAGACAACCGCCCTGCGCCGGCTCGCACCCGCTAGAAAAGGACCAAATTCAAATAATTTCCCCAACTAATAAAAACGCTATATCTCAGACAATTCATGACCGATTTCCATGAAATTTTCACTCATCCTTCACAAATAGTTATTGCATCGTCTCACACAGAGAGACACCAATTTCGCATTATATCTTGTTGAATGTCAGGAGAGCGTATGCGCATATGCAGGGGTTCCCATGGGGCACGTGTTTGGTTTGGGGACTTTCTTATAATGCAACCGAGTTCAGCCGAGCTTCAAGAACAAAACGCTGAAAGTTTGGAGTCGCTGCTCTAAAAAATCGTTCCTCACATTCTATGATACCCGATACGCACAGGCTGTTATTATTAGTCTTCGTGAAACAAACAGACTATTGTTTTTTGTACGGTTTCTTCTTCTTCCTCTTCTTCTTCTTCTTCTTCTTCTTCTTCTTCTTCTTCTTCTTCTTCTTCTTCTTCCGTCTTATCTCTTCTATGCACTTCCTTGTCTGTACGATAACTCGTAAACGAATTGTCCTATCTGGCTGACAGACTGATAGTCAGCCACAAATTTTCGGCCACCTATATTTTTCAGGCACGGTAGGGTGTTTGAACCTGGTACCAAACCACTAAGTCGACACTCGATGAAGATTCAAAATATGGTCAATATCACTGGGGTCACCGAGGGGTCATTGAGTGCATTTTTTCAGAATTGCTGGAAATCACATTTTTGGACTCCAAAATGTTTTTCCCGAAGTTCATACATGCATTTTACATGAAAAAAGTGGGTCACTGAGGTCACCCAGGGGTGATTGAGTGCATTTCTCAGAATTGCTGGAAGCCACATTTTGAACCCCCTAATGCATTCCCAAAATCCATACATGCATTTTTACATGAAAAAAGTAGGCGTCGCCAAAAATTTTGAAAGTGGACACACTAATCTCAAGCATGGTGTGATGAATGGACCTGGGTCCAACAACAAAAAATGAGTCGGTCCGCGGGGGGGTGGGGGGGGGGGTGTTAAAATATGGATCAAGGCAGCTGGGTTCACCTTGGGGTCATTGAGTGCACTCTTCAGAAATGCTGGAAACACCCCCCCCCCCCAATGCAAACCCTCTTTTTCTCTGTACACATATGCCTTTTCTGGTCTCTTAGAAAAATGTATCAGATTCCTGAATGAATATCTTTAAATACTGTTAAAGAAGACCTGTTTCTGATTACTTTAAAACTATTTTATCCCGGAAAATAAGCCTCCAAAGTATTCCAATTACATTCATAGAAGGGACTCCGTGGCTCAGGAGATAGAGGCGAAAGCTGCAAACCGAGAGGTCCTCGGGTCGAATCCCAGCTGAGGTAACCCCGTTGTGTCCTTGACATACTTCACCCCCCTTGCCCACTTGGGGGCATGGCGGCATTGTACATTAACGTATACTGTACGTTGGTGGTGTACTTCTCTTCAACAAATGCTAACCTGCTTGTGTGGAATCAGTCTGTTGGGAGCCTGAGAGTTGCTCGCATTTGCTCAGTGGTCCTCTCAGGGTATTCCAGCTTCCTTCTCCCATAAAACTGTCCGACACAAGGTGACAGTGGTTGTAAATGGTGTCGTTAAGCCCAATAAATAAAAAAAAAATACATTCATAGAAGGCATGCCTTGATAGTGTTGTTTTAATGTTTGTGCCTTCTGTGCACTGTTTGTCAACATGATAACCTAATACAATCAATCCTATCTTAATGTTTTATTATACTGATAGACTGTACTCGCAAATGAGTTCACTGAAGTCAATAGCCATTATTTATAACTTGATACGTCTCTCATAAACAAAGTGGTCAGAGAGAATGATGTAAATTTTACATAGAATAACATTGTATATTTATTTAATATCATGTTACAAAATTAACCATGTTGAAAATAGAATCCTTCACATTTCAAAACATTTTTAAGATTTATTTATTCTCAATCATAACTCAACAGGTTTCGGTATGGAGTGGTGTGTGGCTTTCTCAAAACACCCATCACAATTATAAAGTAATGAAATAGAATATTTGAATGACCTGTTTTTAACCCTCTGAATACCTCAGCGTGAGTACAAACACTCTTCATATAACTCATTGCTGCAGCATGTTTTTATGCCTTTCTGTAACATTTAATTCTATATGGATTGCGACACCTTTCCAGGTTTACCTTCCCAAGTAAGACATTCTTAACCCTTTCCCCAACATGACAAGGAAAACCAGCCAGCATTATTCATTGAAATTTCCAGTCAATTTTCATTTCGTTCTTGCTTGAAAAACATTGTTGCTGACCTCTCATTGGAATGAGCTCATTTTTAAAGGGTTAAAACGGATTATTTAAAGGGATTATTTTAACCCTGTCAATATCTTAATATGGGTCCCCAAACATTTACTTTTGCAATGCAGGAAAAATGATAACACTTTCTATTCTCACAATGATGCTCTAAACTCGCATGGGCTCTTGGGGGCCGTTTACCTCTATATTCCAACATTACTGAATTCTTTTACTCGTAATATATTTTCCAGAGGTATCATGTACCTTAACTTTTTCTTGATAATATGAATATTTGCTACCATCTCTAAACATGGCATATCTGGAGTTGGTGGAGCCAATATTTTTAAAGAGGGATACGCTTATACTTCTGGTTTGGAATGACCTATAAACATAGGACCTACACCGAATGTGTTGAAACCTTCTGGGGGTTCAAACTGTGGTCCACCTCAATGCGGGTAATGGAGGTCATTAAGCGCATATTTGTCAGAACTATTAGGAATTGCATTTTATAACAGCTAATGCAATGCTGAAGATTATCCATGTATCTCATCATTCAAATAATTGGCAGAGCCAAAAATGTTCATCTCTGATTCGTGTGTCGAACACTTTGAATGCTGGTCACATATATGCCTTTTCTGGTTTCTTATAAAAATTGTTCTGATTCCTGTATGAATATCTGTAAATACTGTTAACGAAAATCCATTCCTGATTTGTTTAAAAATATTTTACTCCTGAAAATAAGCCTCCATAACTTCTCTTCTATATAGTTTTTTCCTGAATCTTTAACCCTTTTCACACAGACTTGAATTTACTGCTGGCAGTAAATTCTGTTTCTCTAGTTTTTCTTTTTCTTTTTTCTTATTCTTCTGTTTTGTGTCTTTCATGCACTTCTTTGTCCGCACAATAACTCGAAAACGGATTATCCTATCCCGCTGACGGCTGGCATACTGAGAGACAGTCACAATTTCGCGACATCCTATGTTTTCTCAGGTCGTTATGGTCTTTGAGTATGGCCTACATGGTTTTCACAGCCTCTAATTTCCTGTAACAGAGTAAATGCTCCTGAAGCAAACTATGTTGTTTTTATTCACAGTGGAGACAATGTAAATAGAAGTGGAGGTAACTGTCAAACATTAAATGTTATCTGCTATTTCAGTCAGAAGTCAGCTCTTCAGACCAAACTGAGAAAAACAATTTTGCTTTACATGGAAATAAAGTATAAATTATTCAGTTAAATGCCTTTAACCCTTTAAAGATCTCAATGTGGGTTCCAACGATTTTCATGCAATGTGAGAATAATCATACCCTTTTCCATACACACATTACTGCTCTAAAAATCATTCAAATAAGTGTCAGAGCAACAAATGTCCGTTTCTGATTCCTTGATCGAACCCTTTGAATGCAGTGCACATATATGCTTTTTCTGGTTTCTTGGAAACATTTATCTGCTTCCAGTATGAATTTAATTTAATTACTGTTAACGAAAACCTATTGCTGATTTCTTTAAAAATATTTCCCCCTCAAAAATAAGCCTCCATAATTTCTCTTTCAATTTTGATTTTTTCTGATTCTTTAACCCCTTTCACACAGACTTGAATTTACTGTATGAAGTAAATGCTGTTTCTCTAGTTACACAAAACTTTTTAAAAGAAAAATGTAGAATGGAATGCTCCACTGCGGCGAATAAGTGCCCGTCTAGGACCACAGTCTCACCAGGTCAAATCTGTTCGGAATTCGACGCTGCTATTAGCTCATTATTTTCCTACTTTTCGTGGAGCTTAGGCATTGACAACCGTAAAGTGCTATGTCATTTTACTCGCGAATATATACAGATTTTCTTTCGATCTCCAGTTATAGCATTCCAATCAATAAGCATTTAGTTCACCTCGAAAACGTCAAGATATTAACACAATTAGTGGAATACGCAGCATAATCAGAACACTACAGCTGAGGCGAGTTTTTATTTATAATGGCCAAAGTCATCAAATATTCTTTCAAATCAAGTTGATTCACAGAAGATGAATATTTATCGATTTTTGCTCATTTAATCGGATGGACTATTGCATTTGGTCAGAAAAGCGAACCGTATGGTCGCTTATTTGACGAACCAAAATATTCCAGCTCTTTGAGTCTAAACAGAGGTGATATATTTCTGGGCTAGACAGTTTTAGGCCATAACAGCAACGGATTTCTTACAAAATTGGTCTGGAGGCTTAAGAGCTTCGTGGCCGCCAGAAGCCCCAAAACAATATTTGGTCACTATATTTGACAGTTTACAAATTTTGGTTTTCAAAGGTTGTAGTGTCAGTGTATTTTATTCCGTCCTGCGCCTCCAAATTATTTCTAATCGGTCTTTTTCTAAATACTCAATGTTTTTTTTTTCACTGCAGCGATATTTACCGTCGCGCTCCATTAGTTTTCCTATTTTTGCTTCGTATCTCATACTCAGTTCAAATTTATTTGGAAGAGCCCGTTGGCAATCTCGAGTAAATCATTATATTAATCTGTCTGTGTGCTTTGGGATTAATGCTGCTTTCAACAGCCGCTGTCATACCATGCCGGTGTGACAGGAATGGAAGTCCGTAGGAATATCAGTCCCTCTGGACTATTATTCCGCAGAATTATAGTCCTAGGTCTAACATTTCTAGGAATAATAGTCCAGAGGGACTAACGTTCCTACGGACTTCCATTCCTTTTCCACCGGACAGTTTTGCGGCAGAGGAAGTCTAATTACTCGGAACGCGTCACCATGTAACCAACAAGCCAACGGGCTCCCTTGTCATGATCGAAAAAAAAAACAACTTAGATTCTGACCGACAAGAATAATTTCACCTTCCGGCAATTTGTATTTCCCAAAAGTCCAATCAATTAATATAGGAATATGGAGGCCAGAGTTTGGTTTACTTCGCCATTACGCTTCGAATGTAAGATGTAGGAACATGACAAAGGCACAGTGGCTCAGTGTTGGACTTCAAACCGAAAGGTCCAATGCTCGACCCCAATCAACTGGTGTAACTGCGTTGTGTTCATGGGCAAGGCACTTAATCCCGATTGCCCACAAGGAGGCAACATGGCGCGGTATACTAAAGCGCACTGCACATCGATGGTGCACGTATCTTCAATCAATGCTGACCCTGTCTGCTGGTGTGGAGTTAGTACGTTTGGTAGTCTGACAGTTGCTCGCTTCTGCTCTTTGGTTTTCTCCTCCGACCGTACAACAGTGCAGCACAAGGTGACCCTGGCTGTCGAATGTGTCGTTAAACCCCAATAAAAGGGAACATGTCACAAGAAATAAAACATGTCTTGATCTATATAAACACTGCAAAAGAAAATATTAAAACATGTGTGTGTGTGGGGGGGGGGGGGGGGGAGGGGAGATTCCATGTCCTGGGAGATTATTGGGGCATGTTGTTTTTATTTGTTTTGATTCATTCACTTTTTTATGCTGCAGATTATCCCAGTCAATGTAATGACATTTCTCAGTTCCAGAATAATGAAGAAGTCGGTCATGCATTGTAATCTACGAAGACATGCTTGTTAACTTTCAGCACCAAATTTGAATGAGGCACACAACAGGTTACTAATATGCGTTATGTCTGCTCTGCAGTCTCATGATCACTTTGTTTCGATCTGGCAATCGTTCATCCACATCCTTAAGCACCCCGTGTAACAGTAAATATTTTCATCCTTCTCTCAGGGATGTGGCTAGGAGTTTCCGATTGGTAGGGAAGGGTAGTGAATTTCCAACTGGGGGGGGGGGGGGGGACACCCTCCCGGTCCTTCCCCCTAGTTTGAAATTCACTACCGAGGAAGGTTTTGAAAATGAAGCCAAGACAAGAAAGGGGGAACAAAATTGATTCTGGTAACTGAAATGCCAACGCATTTATGATAGATATGTTCAGGTTATTATTATTTGGTATTATTCTGGCAATTGAGCATGTGCTAAACAAATGCTCAAGCGTTGAACTTTCAGCAATTAACACTGTCCTAACATTAAATCAGATCTTATGCAGGAATGATCAGTTTTCGATGTTTCATCATTTTGTAACTGTGAATGAGGGAACTAACTCAGGATAACGATTTTACGTTATGTGATTTTCTTGGAGTGCATTTCGAGGATTTTTTTTTTATTACGACAGATAGATAGGATATCCAACTAACTACTCATGACTTGCCCTCCGATTTTCCAAGTATAAGAAATTTTGGCCAGGACTGGGGGTGACGCCCAACCAGCCCCACTGCCTTCTCCCACTGCTGTTCCATTTTCTCCCCTTCCTGCTCTCAGTGAGAAATTATATTGAATCCCTCTTGCATCTTGTAATGAAATTGTGTATACTGTGCAGCCACCTTGCAATGGTAAAAATTCATCCTTGGGCAGTGTTGCCGATGGGTGCTTTTCTCAATCAATCATCAATAGGTTTCAGCAAATATTCAATGAAAGAAGCACCGGGTGGTGCACGGTTCATTTTTTATTGCAAATTTGATGGCGACTCAATTGTTTTATATCGGAGATTCAAGTTTAACGCGAGCCAGGAAATATTGCAAATGCGTAGATTTTGACTTTTTCACGACGACCATACTGTATATCGCATCTTTGCAGAAGACGACTTTCAAAACCTTAAGCGTGCTGTCAAATCCTGTAATTTTTTGCGTTTACTTACAATATTTCTTTATGTATATTACTTTTCATACGATTAAGGTGTTATGTAAGGTTTTAAGATTTTATTTTTTTCCAAATAAAAATGTTGGTTAGACTAAAATTCCGCTTCACTTCCTGGGTGAAGATGGATGTTTTTTTTAGGATGAGCTCGCGCAAGGTCTGTGTATTATTCTATACCTTGAACATCATGTTGGGATTTGTGAGACTTTTTGCAATGCTAAGATGACTGTTTTACTGCTGTTTAGACGAAACAAATGGGTTGAGACAGGTTACATGTAATAGGAAAATAGGATCGTTAGACGGGATATTTTACAATTTATTTTAATAATTTATTTTCTCATACATTCGCTTTACTTGTTATAAGTCGATCCATTTTCTAAGCAAACGTAACGTCCACAACCAGCCAGTGTTAACTACAAAACTTGCGATTCAAATGTCCTTGTATTTTCCTTTTTTGTGTTCTTAGAAACACAGCTTATGACTGGCATTGGAACGAGCTCATTGTACTCGTTTCAATGAGGGGTCATAAACTCTGTTTTTAAGGCAAAACATGAACATTTATACTTATTCATAATTTTTTAGTCGGGTCTCAAGAGCAATTCGGATAAAGAGAAAGGTTAAAATTTATTGCCTAATTAATTAATTAATAATAATATTATAACCTGAAATCCCCGCTCTATGGTGCTCTATGGCTGGTATTCGCGGTGTACATGTGTTTCGTGCCAGGCCCGTAAATATCTACACAGATATAACGTTTTTGCTAACAGTATGTAAAAGATCGGGGTCGCGCATGAAACTTACGAGAAAACCGACCCGTTTCATTTCTCCATTCAGCCAGTAATGGGTACAAATGTAACTTATGGGATTGCAGTGTATCAAGTTTATTTCCACTGTCTATTTTTATACACAATCCACATTAATTCGCAATTAACAGTCCACGTACCAGTTAGTCATCTTTTGAAAACAAAAAGGCCACCGCGAGGCGTGGGCTATGTTCCCCGGCAGCATGTTCAAAAAATGAACCGACAACAAATTTTCAAAGTCGAAAAAATCGAAAAAGCACCATAACTCAGCCAAAATTGGTCGAAATTGGTCGAACGAATCCAAAATGCGAACTTAACCTGCATAGTCTTACGCCAAACCCACCCCCGTACAAAAGATTTTGTGTTGATTCAATATCTCAAACTGAAGTTATCAGCCGGCCATCTAATTTCAAAGTCAAAAAATGGAAAAGGCGACATAACTCAGCCACAATTGGTCGCATCGAACCAAAAAAAAGAACGTGATCTGCGTATTCTTAAGACAAACCTATATACAAAACTTGGTGGTGATTCTATAACTCAAACTGAAGTTATCACCCGTACACCAAATTTCCAAAGTTGCGAAATTGGGTGGAAAAGCGTCGAAAAAGTGGGCATAACTCCAACAAAAATTATCAGATCCAACCAATATTCGACATTCCCCTAATCATTGGGGAACAGGATATATACACTAAATTTGGTGCTGATTCGATCACCCAAACTTTAGTTATCACTCTGCACCCTCGCACGCACGCACGCACACACGCACGCACGAACGCACTCACGCAAAGACGGATTACAACAGTCCTCCGTCAAAAATCGGTGGACAATAACCGAATGTGGCTGGTAACCTTATTGAATTATTCACTCAGTTCTCATTAAAATATAACTGGATTTCTTATACCTGCCACAGATATAAGGTACAATTGACGCCAGACACATCGTACACATTATGAATTAGTCATTAAACGAATATGTTAGAAAGTTCCTCAAACATACACAAAAAGTCATGATGTGCCGTTTTGATGAAAGCATTCACACCTGTGTTTACTCCTCTATGACATAGATTCGACTAATTTAAAAATTCAAACATCACACACAGAACATTTCAAACTATAAAACTCTTTGTTATTTATTGATCGTCTGTGTGAAATACAAATTTATCGATTCGTATTTTTGAAGAAATCTGCTGCCGTTATCCGAGAGATATTCGCTTGAAAGTCAGAACTTCGGTGTTGTAAAATCACTTCAAGTTTAATTTAGTTAATTTTGGTGAATTTGAACAAAAACATTTTCCAATTGACATTCGATATAGTTGCAGTAACCGTAGTGATCTAGGTCAAAATGCGATATTTCGGGTGGCCGATTGCGAAGGTGGGCGCTGTTTGGTTCTTTTGGTGGATCCATGACTTCAGGTAGGAAAATATTCCATCAACGGAAATCCGCGTCCACTGCGGATTTGTAAATATGGAACTGAAGGAAACGTAATTTATTACACTCCTGTTCTATGAAATCCCCATCTACAACAACACTAGACCATGCGGAAAATGAAAATCTGTTCAGCACATATCAGCGGAACAGAAATCGTTGACAGACTATTTTTTTAAATAGAAGCGGAATTTCACTGGGATTTTCAATAAATCGCGCACCGCAATTACAATTTGAATCGCAAGCGATAGCTAAAAATAGTAACACATGTTCCCCTAGCAAACTTCGTTGACGATAACATGTGTTCTTTTTGTTGATAATTCGTCCACTGAGTTCCAAGGTGTTCTATGTGCCCACTGGCAAGAAGAACACATTGGAACTCGGGAGACGAGTGGTCAAGTGAATTGCTCAGTGTCCTTCTAATAATTGCTTTTAGAGACGTGAAGGCAATTAATAAACACAGAACGACACACGCGTGTGAATGGGTTAATCGATATGCCACTCGTGCCATCGCGGAGGGAAAAAACTCGAGGCCTGCAGCCTCTCGTTTTATGCTTGCGCACTGGCACTCGTGCCATATCGATTAACACATTCACAAGCGTGTGTCGTTCTGTGTATAGACCTGCAATAAATTGGTGGTCTGTGCAGCCAAACGCACAGCTTCCACAAGACAATAATTAGAAAATTAAAAACAATAATTCAAAGTACCGAAGTAGTACAAATCATATGTCGAATTTTACGTTCAGAAAGCAATAAATCATTGCAGCCAAGAGGTTCTGCTTGAAGCTCTTCGTTGTCACCGTCGGTTGTATTCAAGTTCATTGACATTTCGATTATCCCAGTAGGGAAGAAGTTATAAACACAGTAGTGACGATGGAACTTTTTGACGTCACAACGGCTGACAATTTGCGTCATTGGAAGAGACTTACAGGAAACTTAGTTCTCCTTGATTTTCGAAAGTTGTCAGTCAGTAAATTTAACCCTAAAGGTATGGAGACTTCTTATAAAAAATGAAGTTACGTATTGCAAGCAAAGTTGTACCATCGATGTGCGCATCATTTAACAAGCTTCAGGCATTTTCCTGTAGAGTAGTATAAAATTGGAGCTGGATGTTTAGTCGTATTCGGGCGGGCGGGCGGTCGGGCGGTCGGGAAGGTTTCCGGCTGATAACTTGATAATGGTTTAACCCATGTTCATGAAACTTCATAGATAGGTTGGTATCGGTGAAAGGAAGAACCCTATACATTTTGGACTTGCTTGGTCAATGGTCAAGGTCACAGTGACCTTGAACATAGTAAATTGTAAGCAAATGGTTTCCGGATGACAACTTGACTACGGTTCAACCCACATTCACGAAACTTCATATGTAGGTTGGCCTTCGTGAGTGAAAGAACCATATTTTTTTTGTACTCACTAGGTCGAAGGTCAAGGTCACAGTGACCCATAGTAAATCAAAACAATTGGTTTCCAGATGATAACGTGATAACGGTTCGACCCATGTTCATGAAACTTCAAAGTTAGGTTGGTATTCATGAGAGGAAGAAACCTATTTAGTTTGGACTCGCTAGGTGAAAGGTCAAGGTCACAGTAACCTTCAACATAGTAAATCATAAACAATTGGTTTCCGGACGATAACTTGATAATGATTTGACCCACATTCATGAAACGTCATAGGTAGGTTGTCCCAGGTGAGCGGAAGACCCGTATTTATTTTGGACTCACCAGGTCAAAGGCCAAGGTCACAGTGACCTTGAACATAATAAATCGTAAACAATTGGTTTCCAGATGATAATTTGACAATGGTTCCACCTCCGTTCATGAAACTTCATAGGTAGGTTGGCATTGGTACAAGAAAGAGCCCTATTTATTTCGGAATCAATAGGACAAAGGTCATGGTCACAGTGACCCTTCACATAGTAAATTGTAAGCAATTGGTTTCCGAACGATAAGTTGATAATGATTAAACCCACTTTTGTGCTGTCACAGCTCGACATTGGATCGATGATCCTACCGCATTTTTTACAATTTGTTTCCCAATCAGTTTGAACGTTTCACTATTATTCCATGTTTAACCCTTTCAACCCGAGCGGCCGTTTTTCCGGCCAGGGACGTGATACGTCATTGCGTCATTAAATAGGATGGCTGTTCAGTAAATATGTGGGTAGATCAATCAATATTTTCAAAGTGCAGCCCCGAGGCAGCACGTTGAAAATATTAATTGGTCTATCCTAAATAATGAATATGGACTTTTCTAATTGCTGCCATTGAACTGACAGGGAAGATACCACCAACGTTCAAAGGGTTAAAGCTACTTAACCCTTTACCTAACCTGAAAAGCAGACGACACTTGCAAAAATAATTCTTGAATAACTAATTTTTTTCATTTTTTGTCTCAAAAACATAGGTTATGACCCCTCGTTGGAACGAGCTCGACGAGCTCGTTCCAACGAGGGGTCATAACCTATGTTTTTGAGACAAAAAATGAAAATATTTTGAAAATTAATTGGCGATTTTTGAGAATAGCGCTGGCCGGTTTTGGCCGTTACGTTGGGTAAAGGGTTAAAAAAATAAGAAAACGGTACTTTCACCATTTTTGATGCTCTGAACCTTTTTTCTGTTATTTATATTAACAGTGTGCCCAACGTGACATATAATACTATCCTTTCCGTTAGTACAAAAGTCCAGGTAATAAGGGTTCCTCGTGTTGTTTCCTGGGAAGAATAAAAACTTGCAAATTACTATAAAAACACATTCGATAAACAAAGAACCAAAGTTTCCTTTTGTAACCTTTTATTTTATTAAAAGTTACATAGGTGTTTTTGTAACAATTATATGCCCGTCTAATAATTTCAGGGGCGATAACTTTATCGAAAGCCGATGTTCATGACGAGACAAGTCAAGGATACTTGAAAAAACGTGTTGCTATCGATCGGGTTTTTTTCGAAGTTCCCCACGAATATCTAAAATAAAATATCCTCACAAGGCATCTATAACCGAAAGTCTTTAATTAAATTTAGGAAGAAAATACCTTTTTATCAGATACCAGCTTTTGCTGACAGGATAGCTCGAAGGTGATGGTTCATTAGGATAGATTCTTGTTGTGGAATAAAGCAAATTAAACATACTTAAAACACGGTTTTAACAATTTTCCTTATATTCGGCAGCTCTCAGCTTCCCAGTTGGTGAAACTTTTTTCTCTCAGCAAATTGCAGACTGCGATAGTTGAATGAAAACGGATTCATCGGAAGGGGGGGTGAAAGAATAATTCAGGCGCTGTTGGAATGAGACTCTATAGTTCTACGCGTCACGTAGTCGTTCGACTCAAAATGGGTTGAAACAGGTTACATGTAATAGGAAAATAGGATCGTTAGAAGGGATATTTTACAATTTATTTTAATTATTTATTTGCTCATACATTCGCTTTACTTTTTGTAAGTCGATCCATTTTCTAAGCAAACGTAACGTCCACAACCAGCCAGTGTCAACTACAAAACTTGCCATTCAAATTTCCTTGTATCTTTTTTTTTTTGGGGGGGAGGGGGGGGGGGTCTCAGAAACATAGCTTATGACTGACATTGGAACGAGCTCATAGTGCTCGTTCTAATGAGGGGTCATAAACTCTGTTTTTAGGCGAAACATGAAAATTCATACTTATTCTTATACTTGTTCATAAATTTTTAGTCAGGTGTCAGGATTCAGGAAATTCTATTTCATTGTGTTGCTACAATGGTGTGCGGCGGTCAATTCCTTGAATGATTGATCACTGCTTCCAGGTAACTTATACTGTCATCGCCGATTTGTCTTGAGTAGTACTTCAATAGTACTGCGTTTATTGTTCATCACACCCTCGTACAGGTAGATGTATGCCACTGATCTTAATCGCTGGAACGTCAGTAAAAAACGTCGCTACTCAATCTCCCCGCTTCTATATGGCAGCGAGTCAATCTTTGCATGTAAAAAAAATCGTGAAGTAAATGTTTTTTGATTGAGTTTATTGGGTAACCAATCAGTATTTTCAACGTATTTCAGTGCCGCCCAAAATAGTGAATGTGGACTCTTCCAACAGAAGTAATTAAACTGATATGGACGATGGCTTTCTTCTTCAAAAGGTTAACACTTTCGCTACCAAAAGCGACTAGTGTCACCTATTTTATAATGATTATATGTGCGTGCTGGTGTGCGAAGATCAACCCTATCATCTGATTAATTGTCGGAAAGGTCTCAAAGAGCCCTTTCTAACAATTAATCAGATGGCAGAGTATCATGTATGTTATAAATTTAATCAAACTTTCTCGCATACACGCATACATAGAGGGTCTCCATATATGGATAAAGAGGCCTGGCAGTGAAAGGGTTAAACTAATCCTACTACACGGACTACAAAACTAATACAAATACGTCTGTTACAGCTGCAGTGTCGCTATTGCTCAGTCTATTCCTATCACTACAGATGTTGGGTACTCTAATGTTCCATCTCCCTCATCACTACAGAAGTTGTATCCGCCACTGTGCCTTCTCCCCTATAATTACGGCTGTTGTGTCCGCTACCTTTCTTTCTCTCCCTATCACTACAGCTGTAGTGTCCGCTACTGCTTCTTCTCCCCCATCACCACAGCTTTTGTTCCCGCTACTGCTCCTTTTCCAAATCACTACAGCTGCTCTGTCCGCTACTGTTCCTTCTCCACTGTCATTACAGCTGTCGTATCCACCAATGTTTATTCTCCTCTATTACTACAGCTGTTGTTCCCGCAACTGCTCCTTCTCCCCAATGACCTGACTGTGGTATCGGCTACAGCTCATTCTCCCCTATAACTACAGATGTTTTGTCCGCTACTGCTCCTTCCCCCCATCACTACAGCCACTATGTCCGCTACTGCTCTTTTCCTGATCACTAGAGCCGCTGTGCCCGCTACCACCCTCTCTCCCGTATGACTGCAGCTGTTGTGTCCGGTACTGCCCCTTCTCTCTGTCACTACAGCTGCTGGCTGCTACTTAACCTTCAGCGCATCACTGCAGCTATAGTTCCCGCTACTGCTTCTTCTTCCCCATCTCTAAAGCTGATGTGTCACCTACAGCTCTTTCTTCCACATCACTACACTGTTATTCCCACTTCTGGTCCTTTTCTCCCAGCACTACATCTGTTGTACGACTACTGCTCCTTCACATCTGTCAATAGAGCCGCTGTGCCTGCTACTGTTCGTTCCCCTCCTATCACTTCAGTTGTTGAGCCCCTAACTGCACCTTATACTCTGTCACTACATCTACAGCGTATGATTCTTCTCTTTCTCCCCATCACTACAGCTGTTGTGTTCACCACTGCTTTTTCTTCCCCCATCACCACAGTCATTTTGCCCGCTACTGCTCCTTCTCCACATCACTTCAGCTGTTGCGCCCGTTTCTGCTCCTTCTCCCCTTCACTGCAGCTGTTGTTCCCGCAACTGTTCTTTCTTCCCCTATCACTACAGCTGGAGCGTCCGCTACTGCTCCTTCGACCCATCACTACATCTGTTGTGTCCGCTACTTCTCCTTCTCCATCACTAAAGCTATAGTTTCCTCTGCTGCTACTTGGCCTCTATTGCTACAGCTGTTGTGTCCGCAACTGCTCCTTCTACCCCAATCCCCACAGCTGTTGTGTCCGACACAACACTGCTCCCTCTCGTCCTATCTCTCCAGCTGTAGTGTCCACTACTGCTCCTTCGCCCCTTCACTACAGCTATTTGTTCCTGATACCCCAATAATTACAGCAGTTGTGTCTCGCACTGCTCATCCTCAACCTTTCACTACAGCTGTTTGCCCCTTCTACGACTGTTCTTTCTCCACAACTCACTGCCGATATTTTGTCCGCTACTACTTCTTTTCCTGAATGAATCGAACGCATTCCCACGAATGATATAAAAAACATAAGGGCACTTTTGTATAACGGGCATTGTGGTTTTGTTATATGCTCAACTTCTTTTTTTTTTAGATTACGACTTATTGTCCTTTTGACCAGTTCAATCTTGTTTGACAGATCTCGTTGAGATCTGTCAAATAAGACTGAAATGTTCTCTGTCACACAAGACTGAACTTATGTAATCAAATTTCTAGTTGCATTATGGGAAAATGTTTGCTGTTTGAAAAGTCGGTATTTTTACATCAATGTGAAGCTGATTAAAAACTACTGATAGAGACACATCTGTGTAAATCTGATAACCTTTTGTATTGTTCACAAAAGCACTAATCACCGATACCGTTCGTGTTAATGTGTTGGCTCATTTGGCAAACATATTGCGAAGATAACAAAACAGATGAAAAAGACACAAGCACGTAGGAATAAACTCTTTATCACACATTTTCATTTTCTACATAAGTTAAACAATATATTTACAGCAAATTCCTATACAACCAATTTACAATAAATCAAATAACCAACTACCCCCGCTTTTGCCCACACCTCAATGAGATGCTTATGTCGTAAGTGGCATGTACCCTGTTTTATTATAGAATCCATAAAACTACAGCGAAGCACATACCACATGGGGTGTTGCAATTATAACTGTCTCATTCGGTTATATACACCGGTGATGTTAAGACCCCCTAACTACCGGTCACAGGTATCAATGTTACAATCTGACATCAAGAGAATCTTATCATAGAGAGTGGTAGGGGCATTGTTTTAATAATCGTATCTACTTCGTTGGAATAAAAAATATATTTACAGGTTATCAGAGCAAGCCTGGAAATAAGCAATCTGTCATTTGCAGAATGGCCCCCGTGGGAACCCCGGGAAGTGAAGCAGTGTTTGTTTATTGTGGTAAACAAGCTCTGTTTCACTGGTAAAATAGGACCCAGTCACTAATGCTTGGGGTGCTAGTCCTCTAAAATAGGCAACATGGGTTATAAACGATTGACTGACTTTGACTTTATCTTCATGTTGTGGTCATGATTAGCCATTGTGCGGACGTATGTGACCTTAAACAACAATAAATCACTCATTTGCAGAATGAGGTCCTCAGGGGGTGAATTGGCTGATGCTATCCCATACAGTGGGCTTGATTTCCCCAGTTTATCCTCTGGGCACCTCTTTCTGTTTAGGTCTGAGTCCTTGATTCAGAATGAGGTCTCCAGAGGGTGAGTTTGTTAATGCTACCCTGCTGTGCAGGGTTGTATCACCAAATTCAGCCTCTGGGGACCTCGTTCTGCTGGTGACAGCCGGATTATTTTCAGGTTTGTATTATAGACGATAATGTCTAACCACTTTCAAAGTCTCACATACTGCAACGCTGTGTGCCCAATATAATCAAACAGTAATTGACCTTCCATGAGAGACGCACGGTGAAGTCTACCCTAAGGTGCGTCAAGGCGCAATTGGCTGTCCTGCAGAATTGTAGACGGCGTCCTAATGCATTCAAGAGACGATTTATACCATGCTCATCTATGTTACTACCTGTGAAAAGCCCGTATGTTAAATTAAGCTTTTAACCCGACTACCGGTGTAAAGCTTCTACTGCGGTTAAAACGTTTTCAATGGGAATTCCATTACAAAAATGTACACCTATAGTAGGAACTACATTCCAGCTTGACCTTTGTCATGACCAAATTTGCCGACTTTGAAACATTCACACTTTGAGATATTTTATTCAAAGATACGTAGTTTTGCGGTGCTATCTACGTGCAGCGACTAATTAAGTTTAAAATACCTACAAAGAAATATTTAAAATAAAATTAAAGAATTGTTAATAATAATTGGACTGAAAAAGCAAGGTAAATTCAGTCAACTTTGACGATGTGTCTAGGTTTCAGTCAAGCATTCACTTGTAGCCGGAAGTACTGCCTACCAGCAAGAATGTAAACAAAACAAACTCTGGTGTTTGCGATAGAAAGTATCATTATTTTCTCCATTATAAGTGACAAAGCCGATTATTTATTAAGAGCATGGTATAAATAAAACAAATAGGTACTAGAGTCTGTAATCAGATTTAATCCAGTCGAAAGGATAAAGGTATGAACCACACGGCAGAACCTCGTGGTTAAAGCCCTTATCATACTCGTGGTTTAAATCTGATTAACGGCACTAGTACCTATTTATTCTCTATTTCTCCTGCGCTCTGGAAAAATGAAACTATGTCCTTCGCGTGGTGCAGATCTCGATATCTCCACCTGAGTAAAAGCAACAACTATACAAAGGTAACTTCAAAATCAGTACTTCACATGGTCAACTGCTATGTGATGTATTTCGACCATGCCACTCCACTATCTGCCGTTCTGAAACTGTATGAAACAACAGTGAATACACGCTTGACGATGAATAAAATTGTTTTTTTCATTGATGTAATCTTTTGATCACTTCGCACCATTGATTCTCGGAATACTCTTTTCGAACAGTTTCTAGAAACTATGTCGTGGGGTGAAACAATGCTGAGAGCCAAGAGGAATTGGTCTTGCAGTCCACGTTCGTCATTTGTAATCCGTTATTTTAAATTCCCTGTGCCGTGTAGACTGCATTCATCATATATATATAATAGCTGACCGACCACAAAGTAGACGCTATGCATTGTGAAATGTACAACTCGTGTTTTAACTCGATATTCATGTTTAAGATAATCAGTTTAGTGTCATTTAAAGGGATCCCGCAGCATCTTTTAATTTTGCCGTGGCCTTGTCGTGAAGAAAATTGATCTCGCGCAAGCGTACACAATTGCATATTGCATCTATGATGCCGGACTAGAGTTAAAACACCAGTTTTAACCTTACACTCTAAAATCAGTTGGGTTAAAAATCAACCTAAATCTAAATCTACTTAGCTGTTTGAATATGAGCCTAATTAGGTTCATATTCACTCAACAAAGCTGATTTGGGTTGATTTTGTTAAAAATCATTTAGGTTGAACATCAACTGGGTTGGACGAATATGAACCCAAATGGGTTCATATTCACTCAATCCACTTGATGTTGATTGATTTTTAGCCCACCTGATTTTAGTGTGCATGGTTAAAACTGGCGGTTCCGCTTCCATTTTATATTATTGGACCCCGTGGTAGTTTGAGGTAATGTGGAAACAAGAGTGTACCAAACACGATTATATACTACTCAAAGTTTGCTAAGCACCACAATATTTGACACATCATTGTGAAATTTTCTTGTGACACATTTGCGATATTTGTGGTGGATGTGATTGAGGAATATATTGAGATGGTCCCTAGTGTTTACATTAGCTCTCTTGACAGGCAGACTTTTCGTGACAGTCATGGAAAGCATGTACCCCTTGATTTCCATGATGTTTTTGTGTACTTTCTACATGTACATGAGATGTGTAGGGTATGTAGTCTTCATTTCAACACAGACCCTTGTGATTTAATTATTGAATATGGCGAATGCACAAGTAAGAACACATTTGTCTGAAGCAGAAATGTGGTGGGCTGTAAGGATGGTGGAACAAGGGGCTACCCATCGTCAGGTTGGTGAAGCCCTTGGTGTGCACCATACGGTGATCACCAGAGCCTGGGCAAGATTTCAGCAGTATGGCACACCAGTCCGACGACATGGTGGTGGCAGAGAAAGGGCAACATCTGCAGTTGAATACCGTTTTTTGATCATTCAAGCCATAGGAACCACTTTGACACAGCAAACCAGCTTCGCAGTGACCTTCAGAATGCATCCGGGATAAATGTGTCGACGCAAACTATCCGGGCAAGGTTGAACGAAGATGGTCTCCGATCGAGAAGACCATGTATTCGCATTCAGCTGTCCCAGAACCACAGCCAGGCACGATATGAATGGACCATGGGTCACGTTGGGTGGACCAGAGAAGATTGACGGTCTGTCCTTTTTACAGATAGTCAAGGTACTGCCTAAACAACACCGATAGGCGTTCTAGGGTATGGGGAAGACCAGGAGAGCGATTCCAAGCAGCCAACATTGCTGAGCATGGCCGCTATGGTGGAGGGCCAATAATGATCTGTGGCGGCATCAGCTGGGATGGACACACAGAGCGCTGTGTCCTTGACGGTGGTACATTGACTGCACAGCGGTATATTGATGAGATCCTGGATGCCCACGTCAGATTGTATGCAGGTGCAGTGGGTAATAGATGCATTCTGATGGACGATAATGCCCGTCCTCATGTTGCCCATGCTGTCCGGGTGTACCGACAGAGGAAGGGGTGGGGGGGGGGGTGAGCGTATGGACTGGACAGCAAGATCTCCTGACCTCAATCCAATCGAACATGTCTGGAATGAGTAGCAGCTTGCAATTTCAGTCCGTCCAGTCCAACCAAGAAGTGTCCAGGAGCTTGGTGCCATGCTGGTCCAAGATTGAATCAACATCCCACAAAGGACCATCTGGAACCTGATTGGGAGCATGAGAAGTCGTTGTCAAGCTGTAATTAATAATAATGGGTCTCATACTCGATATTGAACCCATGTAAGTTATTTCCGTCAACTTTTTGGCAAATTTGAAAAATTTCCTCTTTCACCAATAATATCCATTTTCCATGGTTATCGTATTCAAACGCTAAAATATAATGTCAAACGCAAATAAAATCTTAATTTCTGTACTTAAATCATTAAAAATATAATTAAATATAAAATATATACACTTTTCATAACAATAATTCAACTAAAACGTAAAACAGGTAGTTGGATATACTTGGTGTTTAGCAAACTTTGAGTAGTATATATATGCTACCAGGCATTCGTTTGAGAACGTGGTAAACCTAAAAAAATACGCGGATTGGAAACAGTTTTCCCTCTGGATTTTGGCAGTGAGATGCACTCCCTCTGCACCATAATATGAAAATGGCTGCACTTTATAGAAGTATGTCCAATATTTCTCTAAAAATAATTTTGGCACTAAAAGTTTTTGGCAATAAACGCAACGAACCTTTTCGAACGTCAGCCATGCGGAATCATCAGTTCCCTAGAATCTGCCTGCGACTCCAGGACATGGCTTACATAAAAACTCTGGCTAATGATCGTTTGGAGATAAAGAACATTCTATGTTGTTTATTTGAGTTAATCCCTAGCCATATTTTAACAAGGCTTTCGAACTTTTGGGGTATGTTTGAATTTGGTCGTACCCATTTAATCCGAAAGGCCGCTTTGCGGATCTCGGTTTATGATACGTCCTGAATGCATAATGTAGATAGTTGCACTGTGAATTTGTGTGGTAGACCAATCAATATTTTCAACGTGCAGCCCAAGGCTGCACGTTGAAAATATTGACTGGTCTTCCCCAAAGTAACGAATATAGACCCTGCCGGATGATGGCTCTGAACTGACGCGGAATCTACACCATTGTCCAAACGGTTAACTATCGTTTGAATGAAGATGAATCTCAAGAGGTTTGTTTGGTGGAAATTGGCGATTCGTCGAAATTTCTTTTGGATAAAAGGTCAAAATGTTTTGTAAGCTGTAGCACAGTTATCATTTTGTGTAGATTTCCGTGATTATAATATGTACACGACACGCATTAGAGATTCAAACAAGTGGGAGAGCGTGTATCCCTTTCTAAACTTTGAAACTATTTGAAAATGTACATCTAAAGGGTTCATGTCCTTGATTCTGGCAATTAGTAAACGTTTCTCAGTATTCCAACAACGCGAAAACACAAAACTGTCCAGCAAGTTGTCTGCCAGCAATCTGATTTGTATCGATGGAGAGAGGGGAGGAAAGTGGCTGGCGGACATTGCCCTTTATATCGACGTCACAGTTCAGAGATGCAAATAGCTGCACAGATAGTCATGTATATAATATCTATTTACAACTGTTTTACCCAACGGGTATGGACCATTTCCATGAATTCCTCTCACATACAGTTAAAACTAGAAGTCCTGTCACGAATAGTGCGCTTTTCTAGGCTTAATTGCGCGTTGAAATTGCGCGCAATTGCCATATCGAATGGCATCCACAGCACGGCAGGTTCTCCTGGTTACTCATAGCAAACACAAGCAATGTTTCTGCCAATGGACCTCCGGGTTACCCGGAGGTCCATTGGCTGAAACATTGCTTGTGCACAGGCCATATGTACAGAATTTGATAGTTTTACTTGGGTGATAACGCGTACATTAACGCGCATATCAACGTGCTATTTGTGCGCATTTCATGACAGGACTTCTAGTTTTAACTGTATGGGCATGAACGTATGGTTTTTTTGCAACCGTCATGACTTGATTAGAAGCTACTGATTGTTTAACCCTTTACCTAACACGAATGGCACACGCCACTTACAAATGAAATTCTTGAATAACTAATTTGTTTCATTTTGGCGTCAACACATAGCTTATGACCCCTCATTGGAACGGGTCATAAGTTATGTTTTTGAGATAGAAAACGAAAATATAATTAAACCTGAACGGTGAGTTTTGTGAATAGCGCTGGCCGGTTGTTACGTTAGGTGAAGGGTTAACTTGACAATACTTCCTCGAGTTTACACACTCTACCTCCGAGGCACAACGTTTATTAAAAGAGGATTTGAGGCTTCGAGGGTAAAACTGATATTGCTCGGCTTCCTTGTCCAGAGGAAAACTTGCTTCTGCAGGTTAATTTTATATAACAACACTCTCCAAGGAGCGCCGAACAATAGACTAAAATTGTTCTTGTTTTTAACAATTGTGCTCAGGTCCCCTCGTGTCCATAATTTCAGCTGGGTTTATTGCTTTCCGCAGCACAATATTCTTTTGAATGTGCGCCTGAAATCGGGGCTGCTAAAATTGTATAGAAATGGGTTGATTGTCGAGTTGATATAAGTCATCCAAAATGTTACCGTATATAAAAGCTCAGGAACGGCACCCGGTTTGATTGCGCTGACATCAAAAACTAAGTGAAACGGAACCCAACAAATCAGATAACCAACGATGACATATGACAAGGTGATGAACGCCTTTCTTTCTTTGCTGTCAGCTTTAGTGTTACTGCGCTCTTCTTTAGATTTTGAAGGCAGGTGCTTTGTAGGCGGGTCATTTTGCACAAGAGCAACAGTGGACCGCGCATCAATCATGCTTATGTTTTGCTTTTGATCAGTTCTCCCGTCCGAGGAGTAGTTCTTTGTTTGCGTTACATCATCTGCACGAACGGTCGAGGTCATACCTCCACCCGCAGTTAGGGCCTCATCTCTACGAGCGTTGCGAGCTCCCACTTGCTTTGACCTTTTGAACATGAAGTACAGAACTTTGAAGTAACAAAACAGCATAATTACGCATGAACCGTGGTGTCCAATCACTGCGATCACAATAACGAATTCTTTATTTAATGCCGGGTCCCAAAAACAGAAGCGATCTTTGAAAGGGTGCTGAACTCGGTCGTAGGCGCACGCTGGTGTCCACAACAAAACCATGACAATCCTGAAAAAGAAAGAATGACAGTGAAATTATAGCAATAAATATCAAGAAAATATGCTGCTGAAAAGAAAAAAATATTCAGAAATAGAACAATGATTTACATTGAAAATACTACCTGCAACAATCCGTGTTGCCCAGATTGTATATCAGAGTATTAAAATTGTCCAAGCTCTCTGTTTATCATTGACATGTGGTCTAATTTGGAATGCTCGCTTTAGCATGATAGCTTTTGGTACCGTTAGGAATGTAACAGTATACTTTAGTTCCAACGCATCTTTCAGAAATATAGAATACTTCTGCACACTAAAAACCAAAGTGTTAAAGACTACACTTGAAGTAATGTATTTAACACTTACTAAGTGCTGAACTAGCACTTTGTTCAAGAGTAGATATCCCAGAACCTGACACGTGTTACAATAATGCCACTTGATAAGTGTAATGTCGCGACACTTAAAAGGAAACAACGCAGATGAAGCGGATCAGGCTCGAACTCTCGAGCCTGATCCGCGTTATCTGCGTTGTGTCCTTTTAATTACAGTTAAAACTAGAAGTCCTGTCATGAGATGCGCACAAATAGCACTTTGATTTTCGCGTTAACGTGCGCGTTGTGGCTCAAGTAAAGCTATCAAATTCTGTACATATGACCTGTGCACAAGCAATGTTTCAGCCAATGTACCTCCGGGTAACCCGGAGGTCCATTGGCAGAAACATTGCATGTGTTTGCTATGAGTAACCAAGAGAACCTGGCGTGCTTTGAATGCCATTCGATATGGCAAATGCGCGCAATTCCAACGCGCAATTAAGCCTAGATAAGCGCACTATTCGTGACAGGACTTCTAGTTTTAACTGCAGGTACCCACCAAGCGCAAATCAAATTATGGACGATTCTGGAAGAACCACCAATGCTAGACACATGGGAAGTGCCATCCATTCAAGTTTCAGATATCTGACAATTGTAATGTATACGTGCTTAAAGTATTGCACTTTGAGTGTTAAAATCAAACCCCAAGAGTTAGAATGGGTTTAACACCTTGAAAGTGTCAGTTTTAACACTTTAGTTTTTAGTGTGTGCTCAAACTATATTGATTCCTGGCATTCTCGTCTTTACATCGCCTCCAGCTGAGGCGTATGTCCAAACAACCAAGTAACATTTAGCTTTCAACTCTCCTTATAATAAGATGCGAAAAACCATCTTAGGTACGAATTTGGTTGTAAATTTGCCATATTTCGAATCCAGTGCTCATCCGTGAGTCCATTCAAATAGTTAAACTAAATTTACGTTATACGGTTGACGATGAAACAAAGGTTTTTTTATTCCTTTTATACGTCGGCACATTCCAGTTTTCCGAAACACAATCCACCTTTTGATGTACAGTATGGAGGCTGACAAAGTAAAAGTCCTAGTTCACCTATTCACCTACTCGTTGATTGCATATCACATACCACATCCTAATCATGGAACTTCTCAATCAAATAATTCCCGGTAACTGCTAGATAACCTGGCACAGTCTGAAGATTATTTTATGTTCCAATAAGACTAAAATCCTCCTCCTCTGATTGGACGAGAGCTCACTTATTATATTCTATGTTTACGGCTCAAATGGCAAATGTTACCGTCTGACGTTACAACGCGAAATATTGGAAATGACGTCGCCCGTTTCGCAATTGCTTCATCAACCGAGTGACAAGCAAGCCGCTTCATTTTTTTCTGGATTTTTCACACGTGCAACAGAGGGTGTTCCGGATAAAGAGTTGTTTAAATTACAAACTGATTTACGATTTGAACTAAGATGGAATGAGTTTGTCTGGTTTATTGATTATTTATCCAGTGCCGTCGTGGGTACACGGGAGGTTTATTTACTAAACCTGTGATCGTTAAAAGTTGCCTACCAGAAGGCAACTATTAATGATCACAGATTTAGTAAATAAATCTCTCGTGTTTCACAATGTAGGTTTTGGGCTATGGGTAGTGTCTTATTGGAACATGTACGTTATTGTGATAAGTTGACGGTAACATGGTCTGAGGTTCGCGGCTCGGCTGAACATAAGCTCCGAGCCGCAAACCACAGACCATGTTACCGTCAGCTCATCACAATCTAATATATAAATGCGAACGTCCGTATCTATCTCTCTATCTTTGTTCCGGGTGAACTCCTCCGTTTCTCGACCGGTCGATCTCAAATTTTGTCCACGGGGGTAATTCGTCCCTGCGAGTAACATGGGACGGGTGCAGTGCCCGTGCGGGGTTACCTAGATCTTGAAATTGATGACCTTGACCTTTTATTTCGAAAACGGCTGGGCCGATCGGGCTAAAATTTCATATGTGCGGGTATATTGACCCATCGATCATTTTGACTTTATCGGGGTGCCCGTGCGGGGTGACCTTGACCTTGAAATTGGTGACCTTGACCTTTTATTTCGAAAACGGCTGGGCCGATCGGGCTAAAATTTCATATGTGCGGGTATATTGACCCATCGATCATTTTGACTTTATCGGGGTGCCCGTGCGGGGTGACCTTGACCTTGAAATTGGTGATCTTGACCTTTTATTTCGAAAACGGCTGGGCCGATCAGGCTAAGATTTCATATGTGCGGGTATGTTGACCCATCGATCATTTTGACTTTATCGGGGTGCCCATGCGAGTGACCTTGACCTTGAAATTGGCCTTGACCTTCTATTTCGAAAACGGCTGATATAACCATTTTCCCCCATGCAACACTGGGTATCACCCGCTAGTAACTTATAATATTGGATACATAATTATAATTATATGGAAGATGACAGAAAGACAGCCAAACTGGCTATGTCATGTCCCTGTAGTATACTTCTACTTCCACATGATTGTAATCTAATATGTAAATATAAACTATATAGTGTACACTGCAAAATAAAGAATCTAATCTAATCTGATCATTCGGAAACCCCATTTTTCGAGCATTCTGCTAGAAATATCCAGCACGGAACCCCTGTTTTACCCTTTACCGAACTCAACGGCCATTAAAGACCATCGCACTTCACATAACTCGGCACTCATATTTTAGTATATTTTCCTAATTCCATTTATTACATAGCATATAACCACACGATGGAACGAGCTCGTCCCAATTATCAATTTTGTGGGGGCACGGTGGCATTCTGTACTAAGACGGACTGCATGGCGATGGTTCATTTATCGTCAGCCAGTGCTAACCCGGATTGAGCGGAGTTACAGTTAAAACTAGAAGTCCTGTCATGAATAGTGCGCTTATCTAGACTTAATTGCGCGTTGGAATTGCGCGCAATTGCCATATCGAATGGCATCCAAAGCACGACAGGTTCTCTTGATTACTCATAGCACACACATGCAATGTTTCTGCCAATGGACCTCCGGGTTACCCGGAGGTCCATTGGCTGAAACAGTGCTTGTGCACAGGTCATATGTACAAAATTTGATAGATTTACTTGGGCCATAACGCGTACATTAACGCGCATATCAACGTGCTATTTGTGCGCATTTCAGGACAGGACTTCTAGTTTTAACTGTATAGCGCTGATGATTCTGTTAGTTACATGCCGCTGTCAGTGGTTCTCTCCGGATACTCCGGCTACCTTCATTTGTCAACTGTTCTACTCAAGGTGACTCTGGTTGTCGAAAGTGTCGCTAAATCCAAATAAAAATAAAATTAAAAGTAAACGCCGTGGGTAGCGACCAACGAATCACTCATTGTAGATTCGAATCGAATCTCAAAGACGGGTTTCGTATTCTTAACCGAATCGAACCCGATCGGGGTGTTTTGTTCGATGGTTGATTGAAGGGGGCGGAGTGTAAACCTGATTAGTACTGTCTGTGATGGTGCAAGTCTGGGCTGTTAAAATAGTCCAACTACATCGTCAAGGCATGCCTTCGGCGAAGGTATGCCTTGTTAATGTAGTTGGAGTATCAGTCAGTCGGGATTGTAGTTAAAACATTCAAGTCTTCTTTGAAATTTATTAGTGAATAAATAGAGGATATCTAGTGGTTTTTGCGGGGATACCGAAAATTATTTCATAAGTGACCGAGACATATGCCCATTTATATATGTCCATAGAAATGGGTTGATATGTCCATTTATATATGTCCATGAGTGACCGAGACATACAATGTATGTCCATTTATATATGTCCATAGAAATGGGTTGATATGTCCATGTATATATGTCCATAGAAATGGGTTGATTGTCGAGTTGATATAAGTCATTCAAAATGTTTTATTGCACTCCATAACCCCTGGTGACCCCAGTGAGAAAATAGTCGGTATCCACTCAAAAACACTAGATTTTTTTTTTATTATACATTGTTTAGAAAAATCTGATCATTCTGATCGATAATTCCACTCGTTTCAACCTTGAATTGATGCATGAAGGTAAACAGCTGATGCACATTGATACGCGGAAGTGATTTGATCGATACCCGGAACAGGTACCGTCTTGCGATCTGATTCAGCTGGCGGGTTTCATGCACCAATTCAAGGTAAATACGTGTTGAATTATTGCTGGAAATGATCGATATCAACTCAAAAAACACTAGATTTTCTTTTCATTATACGTCTGTAGAACAAACTGATCATTTCCAGTGATAACTTTACTCGTATTCACCTTGAAGAGATGTTTTGAAAGCCGCCATTTTGAAGGATACCATGAAAGTGAAAATTTGTATATCTTCACAGTGAGGGATACGATTTCTAACTTTCCGCAATGTTTTCGGCAGTCTATCGTTTAGCGTATAATAAATAAAATATACATATACATGTAGTTGTCGTGACGCAACTTCTTATTTAACCAAAGAAGCAGAATTTATAGCAACCAGTAAATTTGAGTCTGTATGATGGTGAAAGCATTGGATCTAAGTTATATAGAAAAAGAATTTATGGAGACTTATCTTCCGGACTAAATTTTTTTTTAAAGAATTCAGAAATAGGTTTTTATAAACAGTGATTAAAGAGTTTCATACAGGATACAGATGAACTTTTTCAGGAAACCTGAAATATCTTCTGTGCACAGCATTAAATGTGTTATATAAAGGAATCAGCAATGGATATTCTTGATTATTTTTCGTGTACAAATGCATTTATGTACTTGGGGATTGTATTGGGGTCAACACATTTGATTTCTGCAATTCTGGAAAATGCACTCAATAACTTCTGGTGACTCCAATGACCTCAACCCATAATTTGAACTTCCATTGAGTTTCGGCTCACTTAGTGATGGTCCCAGATACATGTGACATACTATGCTTGAGACATGAGAATGATCCACCGTCAACATTTTTGGCCACACTCACTTTTTTGAGTGAAAAAATATTTGTATGAACTTTGGGATAAAAAAATATGATCAAGGCAATTCTGAAAAAAGTACTCAATAACCCTTGGTTGACCTCGGTGACATGACCCATATTTCGAACCTTCATTGACTTTCGACTCATTTGGTGTTGGTCCCAAGTCCATATGGCATAACATACTTGAGATATGGCCACACCCACTTTTTAGAGTGCAAAAATACATGTATGAACTTTGGGAATGGATTAGGGGTCAAAAATGTGATTTCCAGCAATTCTGAAAAATGCAATCATTCACCACAGGCTGACCTCAGTGACCTTGACCCATATTTTGAACCTCCATCGAGTTTCGACTCATTCGGTGTTGGTCACAGGTCCATACGTCATACCATGTTTGAGATATGAATGTGACCCAGTTTCAAAACTTTTCGCCACACCCACTTTTTTGAACGTAAAAATGCGTGTATAAATTTTGGGAATGCTTTAGGGGCCAAAAATGTGAGTTCCTGCAATTCTGAAAAATGCACTCATTGACCCCTGGATGACCTCAGTGACTTTTCCTTTGAACCTCCATCGAGTGTCGACTCTTCTGGTGTGGGTCCCAGGTCCATAGGTCATACCATGCTTGAGATATGGGCGTGACCCACTTTCAAAACACCCCTATAGACACCCCTAATGCTTCAAAAATCTGAGAAACAGAGGTGACCGAGAACTTGTGACTGTCTATCAGTATGTCAAACATCAGGGAGATGGGACAATTCGTTTTTGAGTTATCGTGCGGACAAGAAAGCTGAAGACAGGAGAATAAGAAGTTGAAGAAAAAGGAAAAAAGAAGAAAAAGAAGCCATACAAAAGCAATAGACTGTGTGTTTCACACAGACTAATTAGCACGTACCATTACTCCAAATTGATCATGTTGGATTCCCAACAGGTGCTACAGGCCTCCGTTTGCATGACAGACTGTGTGCAGTGGTAGCGCTAGAATTTATCCCGACATCGTGGGGAGGGGGGGAGGTTGCTCCCGACGCGGGGCAACCCACAATAAAAGTAAGGATTATAGTTCAAAACCAGCAACGGGTGCGAAAATCACCGACACAAGGCACGGCACATGACTAGCCATTAGCAACAGCACAGCGTCGCCATTGTTTGAACACTTTAACCCTTTACCCAACGCAAACGATATCAAAATTGTATTTTAAATATCACTTTTTTAAATTTTTCAAAAAATTTCAACAAAACCATATCATGTGACCCCTCGTTGGAACGAGCTCGTTCCAACGAGGGGTCGCATGATATGGTTTTGTTGAAATATTTTGAAAAATAATATTTTTCCAACTGCTGAATTTGCATATTACGCGGGCGGATGTGGGCGATTCGTTAGTAAAGGGTTAAGATTGCTTTCAGAAGTGGTAGTAGTGACAAGACAATTGGGACTGGAAGAATTAGCAGGCGTCGTGGCAGAGATGCTATATACAGTACAGTCGCCGTGGATTGGGCGTAATCCACACGTGGGAAGTGATGTCCACGCATGCATTTACCAGTTGTATTAAAAATCAGCAGCAGCAAAATTGTAATTAATGAAGCCCTCGGGTACAACCCGGTGTGACAGGAATGGAAGTCCGTAGGAAAATTAGTCCCTCTGGACTATTATTCCGCGGAATTATAGTCCTAGGTCTAACATTTCTAGGAATAGTAGTCCGCCGGACTACTATTCCTAGAAATGTTAGACCTAGGACTATAATTCCGCGGAATAATAGTCCAGACGGACTAACGTTCCTACGGACTTCCATTCCTTTTACACCGGCGCTTCATTAATTAAATTTTTGATGATTACCCCTATAATTAGTGGCTGGAGTCTAATATTATTGCGGCCGTAGAAATATTGCCCACCCGTGGAAAGTGACCAATCCACGGCGGCTGTCGTGTATGTTAATCTCTGCCTTCATTTTCAGCATCATTTATGTTAATTTTTATCTGAGCTGTACGGTTTGCAAGACAACGTTGATGACTGATTCCATGCTATATTTCTGTAGAAAGATTCGAAAGTAAACGAATCGGGAACCCGATTTTGAATTGAACCGAAGAGCAACATTCGAATTCGAATCGAATCTCGAAGCTTCTAAGAGCCCCAATTACAGGTTATATTTTAAGAGCTTAGTAAATTGCAAGTTTCGTCTTCTATCTGTTTCAGATAATGGATTAAAGGAAAATATTTTTGAAACAGGTCGTCCCCTGAGTTCCAATGTGTTCTATGTGCCAGTATGCACATAGAACACATTGGAACCGAAGTGTTTAGTAAAAATCTTGTCAAAACTCGAAGGATGTCGAATCGCGTTGAGGTTGAATCTCAGTAGTAAGTATGTCCCCCATCTTGCCTTTTCGGGAAACGCAGGTCCCACATGAGTTAACGACATCATTTTAATTGTTTTGTTTTTGGAGTTTTTTTTTAGTTTTTTAAATGTTTTTAATTCTTTTTTCTAAACATTGGGGCAGGTGATTGGCATGTTTGCAAACAAATTCGAAACACTATCGAGATTAATGGACAAGCGTTAACTGATATGACCCGAACGTGAGCTGGCATTTCCCTAAAAACGATTCAATCTAATTAAATCTAATTAAAAACAGTCAAAAGTAATTGGAAACAATTAAAAGATCAAATAAAAAAAAAATCAAATAAAAAAGTAAAAAGCAATTAAAAACATTTTAAAAATAAAAAAAAAACAATTAAAATGACGTCATCGACTTTTGCTGCTCCTGCGCCGGCAGAAAAGGCAAGATGAGGTACATGCTTACTACTGACCTCAGGTCACTAGTCTAATTCAGTTATGGTTTATTTGTTTACCCACTTTTCATGGAGTTTGCGCGCAGACCATCATCCATTGAATATGGCGTTTATTTACTCATAAAGATGCGCACATTGTCGTTCGTGATCCAGTTATAGACATTCCAATCAATCAGTATCTAATCCTCATTGAAACAATCAAAATATTAACACAATTGGTGGAACTGCGCGACATAATTATAAAACAACAGTACAGCCGCGGTCACTTTCCAAGAGTGGACAATATATCATTGGACGCAATTATAGGAATAAGCATAAAAAATTAATTAATGAAGCACCGGGTACCACCCGGTGCTTCATTAATTAAAATTTTGCTGATGATAATTTTTATTACCCAGTAAACGCATGCGTGGACATTACTGCCCACGCGTGGATTACGACCAATTCACGTCGTCTGTATTGTACACCTGTGGTGAGTGGTCATTCATGATGACGAATTCATTAAAAATTCCAATCAAGTCTCGATTGAAAAACATTTCTTGATTGAATTAAAAAAATGAATGTTTATGGTATTTTTTTGATTCAGTCGCCTGGAATATATCAGTTGGTCGGAAAAGCGAACCATAGGTTCGCTTTTCCGAGCAAATGAAATATTCCAGAGAATAAAATCTAAAAATAGGCGACGGACTAGTTAAAGACTAGACTGATTCCATGCCATTACAGCGTCGATTTTCTCACTGAATTAGACTGGTGGCCGTAGAGCTTAGCATTTGAGTTCAAAAAACAGGTCGAGAAGTAATTGTGATGCATACAAATCTTACTGTTCGAAGTAAAAAACATATTGATAATTATCACACACGTGTAAACAATTTGTTTTGAAACCAATTCTGTAAAAATCGATCAACAACTGTTATTTATCCATTTATTTGTGATTTAACGACACTTTCAACAGATCTGATCACTTCATGTTTTGATGCTGATGCTATATTGTACACAGATGCCTCTGCGATAGACTTTGTGGGCACACTCCCCCTTGTGAGGGCGCTCTAACTGGTGTATTGATGTTCTTGGTTTCTGGGCCCCTTTTGAAAGGTCCAAAAGCTCTGCGTGGAGAGAAAATGAGGCGGTTTACAGAATACCGAACATGACAAGGATGTATTGTTGGGTATGAAGCTAAATATTTATGTGGACAACAAGAATGCAGTTAACCTTTTACCTAACTTGAAAAGCAGACGACACTTGCAAACAAAATTCTTGAATAACTATTTTTTTTCATTTTTTGTCTCAAAAACATAGGTTATGACCCCTCATTCGAACGAGCTCAACGAGCTCGTTCCAAAGAGAGGTCATAACCTATGTTTTTGAGACAAAAAATGAAAAAATAATAAAAATTAATTGGTGATTTTTGAGAATAGCGCTGGCCGTTGTGGCGTTACGTTGGGTAAAGGATTAACATACAGTAGGGTCGTCGTGGAAAGGACAAAATCCACACGTGGGCAATACTTCCGTGCATGCCTTAACACTGAATCTGCGATTTAAAACAATGGATTTACCCTCAAATTCCCAATGAATGAAACAACGGTTACGACCCGGTGCTTCCTTCATTGAATATTTGCTGAAACATACCGATTATTGATTGACAAAAGTTCCCGTAGGCAAAACTGCCCACTTGTGGATTTTGGCCATTCCATGGTGACTGGACGGTACTGCAAATTGGTAACACACAGCGTGAGTTGTAATGCATAGCAGTTCAGATAAACAAATGTGTAAAGAGGCAAGCATTCAATTCATTTCAAAACAGATTTCACGAAAATGAAAAAAGAGTCTCCATAAAACTGACCGATTCCGATGACTGGAATATCAGGGGTGAAACAGCTGACATGTTATAATAATAATAATAACACTTTGGCCGGCCGCAGGTTTGTCCTGGTTCTCGGATGAGAAGGCCTTGGCTACCCCTGTACTCCCAACTGCCTCCCTATTTCCACGCTTCTTTTCTCCTCCCAACACTCGGAACGAACTCCTTGGTGGCATCCCTTGTCCCATTCATCCCAATCTCTCCGATTCGCATATTAACCCTATCCTTTGAGTCTCTCACTAACCACATGTCCTTCATTCTTCCATCCCACTTCCCCATTACATTATACTCCCAGTGAATCGTATTCTTTTAGACTGGTATTTTGGGTTTCTAGAACAATGTGTTCCAGTTATTTATTTATTTATTTATTGGTGTTTAAGGTCACATATTTCTGCACAATGGCTAATCATGACCGCGACAGTTTTACGGGTGGAGGAAGCCGGAGTACCCGGAGAGAACCACCGAGCAACGGCGAGCAACTGTCAGCTCCCCAACATACGAACTCCACACATGCAGGGTTAGCATTGGTTGAAGACAGGTGCACCATCGACGTGCAGTACGCCTTAGTACACAACGTCACCGTGCCCCCACGTAGGCAATGGGGGTGAAGTGTCTTGCCCAAGGACACAACGCGGTTGCCGCAGGTGGGATTCGAACCGAGGACCTCTCGGCTTGCAGCCTGCACCTCTACCTACTGAGCCACCGCGCCCCCAATGTGTTCCAGAGTCTCCACCACGCCCAAATTACACATCTGACACTCCTTTTCACTGTTTCTCCCAATTGTTCCCCTCAGCTCCAGGGACCGCGACCTCAGCTTGAACAACCTTGACCCTCCAAAGGTGACATCAAGGTACTCTTCAAAACCAGGCTTCTCTTTATCACGCAGGCCACCACAAGACCTCTTTGATTTAACCCTCTCTCGCCAATTAAGGTTACCATCCTCCGTGACCCAATCTCTCATGATTTTTTTACCCTGCTTTTCTCCTACGTCTAGGTCCGAGATCTCCAATGAGATCTCACTTGGACCATCCACCCTGTCTTGATATTTCAGTTGAAAATACACTGGAACATTACTTCACACCATCGGCTGGCGGGGATATTTACCAAATAATTAAAATAATCAAGTTTCAATAAGTCTATCCTGTCCTTGGTCCTCATCCACCCAAGCTCGCCCCTGGTCGCTTCTAGTGCTGCGTCATTACTCAACCACGTTATCAATCGGCCTGCATCGTTCTGCAGGGTTTTCAAGCTCTTCACGGCCGTCCGGTTAAGGGGTGCCACTTCTGTACCATATGTTATATAAAGAGTGCGATAGATATTCGGTTGACAGATTTGCAACTCCCTGAAAGGCTGATTGCATAGTGTTCAATTCTAAGCAATGGTTCCCTGGCGCTGGGTTATGGATGCTTTGAAACAACATTGTTCAGGTGTTAATAATTATACTTGCCAGCGGTTCGTAGAATAAGCGGGAACGTTTTGTCTTAGGCCAAACAAAATTAAATAATTGATTCTCAGGCATTTTTTTAAAAACGAATGAGGGAGGGCGGTTTTTATTAAGTCTAAAATTAAATATTGGAGCTTCCATGTTGATTTCGATGAAAGTTTTTTTTTGTAACATTGATCATACAACACAAAATCAATATAGATCAACTAAAATTGAGATCAAAGATAATAGGGAGCTTCTTTAAACTGGTTGAATGCTAGAAGCCACAATCAGGCCATTCACAAAAATGAGGGTACCAGTGCAAAGTAACATTTTCCTTACCCTTGTTTCGTATTCAGTTGGGGAGCGTGGTGGCTCAGTAGGTAGAGGTGCAGGCTGCAAGCCGAGAGGTCCTCGGTTCGAATCCCACCTGCGGCAACCGCGTTGTGTCCTTGGGCAAAGACACTTCATCTCCATTGCCCGTGTGCACGGCGTCGATGGAGCGCATGTCTTCAACCAATCTAACCCTGCCTGTGCTGCAGTGCGGAGTTATGATGTTGGGGAGTTGGCAGCTGCTCGTCGTTGCTCGGTGGTTCTCTCCGGGTACTCTGGCTTCCTCCACCCGTAAAACTGTCACGGTCATGATTAGCCAATGTGCATAAATATGTGACCATAAACACCAATCAATAAATAAATACAATCATTCGTATTCAGTTAAACGTAAATAAAAGTTTTTTATACAAATTTGTTATATTACAAATTATCGGAGAGTGCCTTTGGCACTCTCCAATAATTTGTAATAGAACAATTTGTGATGAACAATTCACACCACCAAAAATAATCGAGCCCTCAACCAGTTAAATAAATATTTATTTTGTATACATGTGAGAATCGTGTCGCATTTCGTGAAGAGAATAACAATACTGTATCAATGTATACGACAAATCGCGATGAGATGCTGCTAAAAAATCACATGGTAGTTTTGTACATTTCGAATTTTGTCTCCGAAATAAAAATGACGAACGCATGCCGAAAAAAACGAATGCACCGGAGCATGAGAATGAAAAGATTAATTTTCTTTAGCCTCAACGGTACATTTTACCGTAAGCAGTGGGGATTGGTCAGTGTGCGACAGTGAAATAACTGAAATGTTGTTCACGTTTTGGTGAGTTTCTTGAGTTGAGTCATTGAGTCTCTAACTTCGCTAGTGTCAGCACACACAAACGTTTTAAGTCACTATATTCAGTGTCGGGATGTACACAATCTTTTACTCTCAGTGTATTCATCGCTGCACTTTGATTTATCTTTGAGCTGTATTGTTCTTTGGTCTCATGATCTTATCTAATCATACATGTAAGTCCGAGTGATCACACCTTTGATGGCATTAACAAAGCTAATTAAAGTAGTTCAACTTTCGGACACAGGTCTCTAGAGTTTTTGAAACAATGTTTTCATCTCTAGTTTTTCCTGGACGGTCGGGGTCAGTTATCATGGATATTATTAGTGTGTTTTTCATGTAATGTAACAGAGGATTAAATTGTAATTTAGAAAATGTACACTGTAATAAAAGCCAGCAACACACCAGACCAGAAACCTATTATATAGTGTTTTCGTTATTTGTATAGTTCAGCCTTGACAAGTATCACCCACAAAGCGTCTACGTAAGGTTTTAAATAAGATGAAAGAAGATAAAGCTAGGGCCACTCTGCATCATAGTTCCTTCCTGGAAATCGTCGCCATTTTTTTGTGTTTCCTGGAAGAATTTTATCAGTTTCACATTTTTATACTTAATCAATATAAGGTATTTCGTAAAAACTAAATAACAGAAATACAAAAAGGGCAAATAAGCCACAATATATTTGAGAATACGTCTTTGAATTTTAATGTTATTGCTTTAAAGATGGATGCCAGCCATTAAAATGGGGGCTCCGTGGACCAGTGGTTATGGCACTGAACTTCACACCGGAGGGTCCATGGTATGATTCCCGTCATGGGTAACGGCTTTGTGTACTTGGGCAAGGTACTTCATCCCGATTGCCCACGTGAGGGGCACAGTGGTGCTATGTAGTAAGGAGTACTTCTCGTCTACTCCGCCACGAATGTGGCGTTAAACCCCAATAAATAAATAAATAAATAAATAAATAAATAAATAAATAACAATAACTAAAAAAGCCGCGTGTGAGTTTTTTGTGATATTATATAATGTGATTTTATATTCTTTATCAGAACAAGGTTTGCGAAAGCGCATTCAAGCGGAACTTGATTTTATTGCGCGCCTATGCTTTTATTTTCATAAAATACACACTTTTTTAGCAAAAACCGAAGCGAACAATAATTTTTTCTGTATTGTCCTTGAACAATACGGATCACGTGCTTAGACTATTTAGCTATTTCTTTTTTACGTTCGGGTTATTTTTGGCAATAATTTGTGTGTTTAATATTTTTTTAGTAAACTGCAGGCGTGCAATAAATACAGAAATGCATACTCGTTCGAACTGGCATTTTTTACTGCACAAGATCGATTTGGGCGGAGGAATAATATTGAAAGAGAAGCCGAAGGCTTCTCTTTCAATATTATCCCTCCGCCCAAATCGATCTTGTGCAGTAAAAAATGACAGTTTTGACCGAAGGCTTCTCGTTCAATATTATACCTCCGCCCAAATCGATCTCGTTTGATAAAAAAGGGACTTCGAACGCGAATGCTGTTCTGTCTATATACTGGCATTGCACAAAACAGTATTACACGTGAACTGGTAACTTTATTTTCCTATCTAGAAGTGACAATACATAGAAAACAATCTTCCGCAGTATCAAATGATGATGTGAAATAGTACACATATTTTTCAATATTTGACTTCAAACCTAGGCAATAGTTGCATTTATAGTTCTATTTCTTCAGCCCTGAATGGCATCAAGTGGTCCCATATGTGGTGAGTACGAAACAACTGACCATTTCTTATTGCATTGTCCACTGTATTCTGATGCTCGTAATTCCACCATTAATGTTCTACCGTTCAACGTCGATCTCTCTATGCTTCTCTTTGGTTAGGAAAGATTGAACAACTCATAAAACGCCGAAGTTTTCAGAGCAGTCCAGGACTACATATTACTGAGTGGACGGTTCTAGTGAACATCATCGATTACATAACAAACTAATGCTTGATTAATTTTGATCATTACTTCTGTAAGGTACTAAATGACTTTCAATGTCTTATATCCGTGCCCTATCCAACCCGACAACAGATGCGGTCGGTCGTCACCATGTGTCTTACTCTATGGTTATACTTTTTGGAAAAAGTCGAAGTTAAATCCCGCCTGGCACACTTCCTTGACACAGCGTTAGGTGCCCTCGCCGGCCACAATTACTGTGGTCGTAATGCTACATCAATGTGGTCTGAGACTGGGGTGCCAACTTGACGTTATCGGGATGTGTATTATGTTGGATCTAATGAGTGGATTAAACCAGTTAACAAACAACAGACATACAGACTGCGCTCGAACAGGTTGTATTATTTCTTCCAATGGAAACGTTTTGTGTTCAAGTATTATTTCCCTTCAGGTTCTCTCTGTCTCTCTCTCCTGTTCCATCTTCCATTTTTTCTCGTCTATATACTAAGGTTTAAACAATATCAAACGCGGCGTATGACAAAATCTTTCAATTGCTCGTGTATTCTGTTTACCTGGGGAGACGGTTCAAAATAAGCTATTAGCTTCCTGCCGAATCCTGACTCTATATTTGCCGTTTCGTTCATTTATCCTGATAATAATACTTACTTTGCTAATTGCCATAATCTACAGTTATTTTGATTTTGACATTCTCTGTTGTGTGTATAATATCATTTTTTTTTTGGCTAAATATATATTATTTAAACTAAGTGGTCTCATAGTATTTGTGGTCTAAATGATACGTACAATAACTCTTTTGTTCTTTATTTGTTGGAATCACATATAAACTAGTAGCAACCACAAAGACGATTAAAAAGTTCAAATTACAATTGATTCTTTAAAATCATCATGTAAAATGTTTTCATATTTTAGGGACCCTTTACAGTACGGCCGCCGTGGACTGGCCACTTTCCACGGGTGAGCAATATTTCTACGGTCGCAATAATATTAGAGGTAAAACACTGATTACAGGAATAAACATAAAAAAATAATTAATGAAGCACCAGGTACAACCTAGTAAACGCATGCGTGGACATCTCCTTCCACGGGTAGATTACGATCAGTCCATGGCGACTGTATTGTAACTTTTAGAGACCTCTGTATAACTACTCTGGATTGTGTTGATGTTTGAGAAAGGACTCGTCATGTCATTATACATCCGGGTTATTTAGCTATCCAACTTAACTACAGTTAAAACTAGAAGTCCTGTCACGGATAGTGTGCTTATATAGGCTTAACTGCGCGTTGGAATTGCGCGCAATTGCCATATCGAATGGCATCCAAAGCACGGCGGGTTCTCTTGGTTACTCATAGCAAACACATGCAATGTTTCTGCCAATGGACCTCCGGGTTACCCGGAGGTCCATTGGCTGAAACATTGCCTGTGCACAGGCCATATGTACAGAATTTGAGAGCTTTACTTGGGCCATAACGCGCACATTAACGCGTATATCAACGTGCTATTTGTGCGCATTTCATGACTGGACTTCTAGTTTTAACTGTAATCTAAAACGGATCAATACTGTTCCGGAAATGAGATGCGTGTAGCCAAAGGTGATTCCGTTGCATGTTCTTGCAGGATTTTTCACAGATATTTGAATTTAGCACAACAGAGCACTAATCTGAATACATGTTTGTTTCGACCTGTATACAGGTCGCATGGCATTTGCAAACTTATTTCTAAAAACAGAACATGGAGTTGTACAAAAGCTAGGGAGCGCATCGTAACAGAGCTTAAGTCGAATAAATCCTAATTTAAATCTCGGATTGCATTCAAAGCGATTGGGTGGGACTTCTCGGGCGGCCGCCTCAGATGTCATTGCTTGTTGTTAGTAGCGTCATGGAAGATGGCGTAGCGATGTCAGTAAGGACGATAAATGAAAGCACCCGGAACTTACCGAAAAACTTTAATTTGAATTGAGAAACCTCATTTCAGTTTTGAAAGATATAAATCATCGACTAGTTTCGTGTTACTGATTAATCCTTTGATTCTTTTGTACGTCTTATGACGTACGAAATCAAATAGCGCGTTGGTACTTTCTGGTCATTTGTTTTGTTATTATGTTTCGATTTTTTTTAAAGTTTTAACCTCAGTTCCTATTTTCTCCCGAATAGTGCTCAGTGACAACAACTTAACCCTCAACCAGATAATCACTAAAGTGAAAACTATCTTGTTATTTGTACTTTCCGACGTTTGACGTCGCATTTGGAAAACACTGAAGAAACTGAATTTCCAGTGACGCTTGTACGCCAGGATAATTAAAGTCTTAAAGGGTTAAAATTGTGATCTTTGTGAATCAGTTTATGATACATATTATTTTCATGCTAACCCGTTCTTTATTGTTTATTGTGTTTACGCTTGCTAGTCGGAAAACCATTTTCGAGTTTTTAATGTATTCCATTTGTAGTTTTTACATTCATATTATTTTAATTAACCCTTTACCTAACGAATCGCACGCATCAGCCCGCGTAATATGCAAATTCAGCAGTTGAAAAAATATTATATTTCAACAAATTTCAACAAAACCATATCATTTGACCCCTCGTTGGAACGAGCTCGTCGAGCTCGTTCCAACGAGGGGTCACATGACATGGTTTCGTTGAATTTTTTGGAAAAATTAAAAAAAATAATATTCAAAAATAATAAATTTTGATATCGTCTGCGTTGGGTAAAGGGTTAACAACTAAAAACAAGCGTCACTACCCACATACGAGATGGCTTAAAACACTCCTTTGCTGGACGTCCATGTATTGTCCTTTCAAATACTATGCTCCCTTAATATGGCGTCGAATAAATGAAGATTAATCCACAGCTACCTAATATTTCTTTTGTTCTCTGTCATGGATGAAAATCAAGGACAGGGTAGATTTGGGAAAACTGTGTTACTTTAACTACTTGAGAAACCTGCCTGACAACCGGTGGTGCAAATTGATGCTCGATACCATTTGGAATTCTAATATAGAAACGGGGTGGTCAAAACATGTGAGGGAACTAATGGACAATTACTCTATAGAGGTCACAAACATAGAAGTAGGAATGAAAGAAGGCAAAAGGTTTGTCAAAGAGAGAGTCATGGAAGATTGCAATCGAAACTGGCGAGCAGGGGTTAGCGTGAAAAGATCACTGCAGGGGTTACAATATAAAGAAAAGCCAGCTCTTGAGAAGTACCTAGATGGCACCTTTGGAGGGTCACTGCTGTTCAAACTGAGATCAAGAATAGAATAGAATTTTTATTCAACAATATACCAAATCATTCTATTTACATAATACATATAAAACAGAATTAACAGAACTTATGGTACATCGTTAGGAGAAAGCATAGCCCGTTTAGGCTGTCTTCCTGCAATCTCCTTATAAACAAAATTTCAAGTAACACAATGGAATAGAAAGATCTAACTACTTTTATCACTACCTAGGGTGAAATGGCTACGTGTCAAATCACTAATCCAGTACTACAGAGCTTATAGATATTGTTTAGGATGAGATAACAGCTAAACTTACTTTCGGTTGGCCCTATAAAAAAGTATCGGGTTTTTGATTGCACATGCGGGGGTGTGAGGTGATAGAGAAAACGTGGAATTTTGACACCAGTATTCAAAAAATTAAACGCCGGGTCTGCAGTCAGGACACATGCGATACGAGCATGTTACGCTTGACGAGTAGCTGTCTATATATTTCTCAAATAGTTGTTTTTTAAACGCGCGTCTGGAGGAAATTGAGCGTAAGGCAGTCTCAAGCTCGTTCCAAATTTTTGGAAAATTATGTTTTGGAAGTTTTGCAGAAAATTGAGTCCTGGCTTTATCTATATTAATTAATCCCGCCTGTCTGGTAAGACTCCCGGTTGTTGAGCGAATCGTAAAAAAAGTCCTGAAGGATACAGGCAAGATCATGGTCTTCCAGTCAAACATGAACAGGGAAACGTTTAATTTGTATAAATCATTAAATTTTAATACACGATTGGCCTTGAATAATGGATCAGTGTGGCTATTAAATTTTTTACGGCTAATAACTCGCATCGCACGCTTCTGTAAAGAGTATATTTTACTGGTAAATAACGAATGCCCCCAGGCCTGTATTGCATACATTAGGTGACTATGAACAAGGGCATAGTATAGTGTCTTTAGTGCTTTGGCTGGAAGAATATTCTTTACTTTGTTCAGGCAGTAGATTGCGTTAGACATTTTGGAGCATATTTTTGATATGTGGTGTTTGAACGTGAGGTTTTCGTCGAAGTAAACTCCTAAAAATTTAACCACGGTCTCGTTTAAGGAGTTCCCTACAGATGAAAGTTTAGTACTATTGAGGAGTATATTTAAATTATTAGCCTTTAATGGACTGTTTTGCGGGTGCAAAACAATATACTTGCACTTGTTCTCGTTCACCTGGAGTTTATTGCAGCAACACCAATTAAATATATTTGTTAGCTCAGTGTTGACCGTCGTCTCCAGATCTTTCAGATCATACCCAGCTGTATATGGCGTTGTGTCATCAGCATAAGAGAGCAGATTAAGAGAAGTAGAGAATCTCATGTCGTTTACGTACAGAAGAAACAGGATCGGCCCCAACACAGATCCTTGTGGAACACCGCAACTAACGACCCTAGTCGGGGATTTGTGCGAACTATAATCAACGAATTGTTGCCTATCCGATAAATAACTTTGGAACCACTTGTTACCCACACCCCTGATGCCGTAATATTCTAATTTTTTTAGTAATATATCATGGCTGATTGAATCAAATGCCTTAGACAAGTCTAAGAACACAGCCAGAGTAGAGTCCTTCGTTGGTTTGTTGTTATATTCTGCAACATGTTGTAATAGGTGCAGTATGGGATGGGAGGTAGAGTGATTTTTACGGAAGCCATACTGGTGTTCGTAAAGAATTCCAAATTCATCTAAAAAACCGAGGAGTCTTTGACACATTATTTTTTCAAGAATCTTGGAGAAGACCGGTAATATGCTTATAGGTCTGTAGTTTCCTAATTCGTTCGGACTACCTGCTTTAAATATTGGAATTACTCTGGCTATTTTCATTTTTTCTGGCACTCTGCCCTCAGTAAGTGATAGATTAAAAATGTATTCCAATGGTTTAGCAATTTCTGATATGGATTGTTTAACAATCTCAGTGGACAAGTTGTTGCAATCGAGGCTAGTTTTTCCTTTCAGTTTGTTAGTTATTAACATAATTTCCTGTTCTGTTGTTGGGGCAATGAAGAAAGTATTGGGGTAATTATCGTTTAAAAAGTCGCTGAAAACGTTGTTTGAGGTTGGTACCTTGTCATTGATGGACTGCCCAATTTCTACAAAATAATCATTAAATTTTGAAGCTATTTCTTCAGGTGTTGTACGTTGATTGTTTTGACAAAAAGTAAGTGAAGGTTTGACGGCGGACTGCGATTTATTTATAATTGTGCGTAGTATTTGCCAAGTCTGTTTTGTGTCATATTTATTACGTTCTATAATATCGTTATAATATGAAGATTTACTTCTCCTTTTCACTTGGTTGAAAACCAAGAGGAATTTCTTATATTTTTCTTTATTTTCTTCAGAGGGTTTTCTTACTTTAAGTAAATAAAGTCTGTCTTTATTACGTGAAGATTGTATTAGACCAGCGGTCATCCATGGCTTACGTTTAATCAGCTTTTTGGGTAGATTTATGTTTCTTAAGGGGAATGCGGTGTCGAAAGCTTCAGTGTAAATATCCATAAAAGATTCATATGCCTCGTCTGCAGTGGTAGAAATGTACACTGAAACAAATGTATTATGTTGCAATAAGTTTTTGAATAATCTTACATTTTCTGCTTTAAATGACCTTCTGTAACAAGGACCAGAGTCAACAACTCCCCGGTCTCCTTCGTCTATATAGAATGTCGCAAAATGATCTGAGATATCCGTAATTATTATTCCTGCGTGGTAATTTGATAAAGTATTATTTGAGTAGATATGGTCAATTAATGTAGCCGAATGTTCCGAAATTCTTGTTGGTTTTGTTATGAGTGGCATGTAGCCGTTACTGAACATATTGTCTATAAAACTATTTGTTTTTTCATGACCGCTAAAATTTAGTAGGTCAATATTGAAATCCCCTATAAGAAAGGCTTTACCGTTTTCGAGGTTTATTTTAAGGATAATATCTTGTAATGTGGAAGTGAAAGCGTCAATGTCGGCCAAAGGTGGAGAATTGGGTCTATAGATGCATCCTACAATGTATGAATTTTTGCGTCCTGGATTGATCTCAACAAAAATGGTCTCTATGACGTGTGGAATAAAAATGGACAAATCAGGTCTAATTTTGAATGTTACATTCTCAGAGATAAACATGCCCACCCCACCCCTACCTTCATCTTTTCCAGGGCGTGTCTTGTAGACAATAGGGTGGTATCCGTCAATCTTGTAACTAAAGTGCGCGTGTATTTTGAATATTTCAGTTAGCCCAATAACTTCAAACTTATTATTACCTTGCTGAAGGTCACATAAAAAGTTTGTTATTGAGTCCCAGTTTGCATTGATACTTCTGCAGTTCAGGCTAAGAAGGCTTGATTTTTTACCTCGCGTAGAAAAACTATGGCTAAAATTGGAAGGCGAATAATAGTTGCAGGAGTGATTATGAATAGAAAATGGGGATTCAAGGACATTTTCCTGGGTCGTGTCCATTACATCGTTGTATTTTGATACAAAATTGAATTGGTCGCTGTGCTGTATCTCATCCAAAGTTAAGCCATTAGTCGCCATCGATAGTCAAAATACAGATAAATGCCATGATAGCCAAAGGTAGTGATAAATAATAGATCTGTGAATTTATGTACATAATTTGACATTTAAAGAAGAAAAACCTAATAAACTTTAGCTTCTGCTGAACAATCATAGGTTAACCTAGGTTAACTAGAAGGAAAGAATGCGCGTAATTATTGCCGCTGTGGAAGCCAAGAAGAAGAATTCTATAGTTTAGGGAGTATTTACTAATCTGAGAATACGGGCAAGAGGGAAGTGGGGAGGGGGGGTCGGAATGGGGGGGGGGGTACAAAAATGACAGAGTAAGTACACAGCAAGACTATGCAAAATCGGACAGCTACGCCTCCACATAAATCGTTGATAATCTCGAATCACAATAGTTGTGCAACGACAAAACGATAGCCACATTCGGAGTGTATAAGATTTACCAAGAAGTAATATACAGTCATCAATCTTGGTAGAATCGTTTTGACGGGCATAAAGAGATATTCAATACGTAATTGGAAAACAAAGCGTGCTCGTGTGAGTGGACGAAAGTGGCAGACTGTCGGTATGTCGTCAGTCCATGACTGACTGGCGCTTTATGCGAGCAACTTACTGATCACGATCATTTCATCGACTTTGGAACTAAATAAAGAACGACTTCAAAAACGATGGGCATGTGTTTGTTCATTACAAACCATTGGAGGGTGTCGGTGCGTCCCAATAATTTGCAATAAACAAACATCAATAAGCAATGCTAAAGCTTTGAACCAAATAAGGTCTCCTTACGATCGGATGTCCGGTCAAATCCGAAATTATTACTGCAATATTCACTCGTTGACGCACAGTGTTTTAACGGTTCTGTTTGTTATGAAATGGCAACAAGTTAGCGCCAGGCCTAATCAGATTTACTGCATTGGTAACGGCTCAATGGATTACCAGTCAACATTTACAGAGGGAGCTGACTAGTACTAGCACCCAATTTCACTAGTCGCAGTTACGTAAAACTCTTGCGTTTTAAATTACTTCTTACGATACGACTATTTCATTAACTGGTGACATCAGAAACTAAATTAAGAACGATTTCAAGATAAATGGACATGGATATGTTTATTTCAAACCATTGGAGTGCACGTGGCAGCTGGCATGAAACAGCACTCAAATCCACTGGCAGTATTTACACACAGTAGTCTTGCCTTTTAAGAGGCTCGTGTTCTCGTAAATGTCTTTGAGCTGCCACTTTGTGGGACCTGACCTATGCCGCATTATAGCTGGCAATTTGTGGGACCTATCTTATGCCACATTACATGCCAAATATAGGAATAGTCTCAGAATTTTCTAAGAAATGTTTGAAGAATACAATAGATAGTTGGTAGAATTCCCTTAGGACCATTAAGGATTATTGGTCTATTGACTAATGTTTGGCTTTTATGACTCAATATCCTATCTCGAAGGTTTCTTCTCTGAGAAATTGTATCATTTTATCATTTGCTACTAAAACGTGTCTTCTTATCCGAACTATATTTGAAGACCATATCTTCATCATATTAACCCTTTATCTAACGCTAGTAGAAGACAACACTTGTAAAAAAAGGTTCTTGTATAACAAGGAATTCTCACTCTTCGCCTCCAAAACCCAGGCTGTGACCAATCATTGGAAGGAGCACATCATGCTCATTCCAATGAGGGGTCAAACCTATGTTCCGGAGGCAAAAAATGAAAATATTAAAAATACTGAATAGCAAATTTTTGTGTATAATGCTGCCCTTATTGAGCAATCACATTACGATGGGATAGGCTTGACAATAGCTGTAAAACTAACTTCAACGAGGAGTTTTATACTTTGCTACTAAAACGTGTCTTTGTATCTGAGCTATATTTGAAGACCATATCTTCATCATATTAACCCTGTATCTAACGCTAGTAGACGACAACACTTGTAAAAAAATGTTCTTGTATAACAAAGAATTCTCACTCTTTGCCTCCAAAACCCAGGCTGTGACCCATCATTGGAAGGAGCACATCATGCTCATTCCAATGATGGGTCAAACCTATGTTCCAGAGGCAAAAAATGAAAATATTAAAAATACTGAATAGCAATTTTTTGTGTATAATGCTGCCCTTATTGAGCAGTCCCATTACGATGGGTTAGGCTTGACAATAGCTGTAAAACTAACTTCAATGAGGAGTTTTATACTTTGCTACTAAAACGTGTCTTCGTATCTGAGCTATAATTGGAGACCATATCTTCATCATATTAACCCTTTATCTAACGCTAGTAGAAGACAACACTTGTAAAAAAATGTTCTTGTATAACAAAGAATTCTCACTCTTTGCCTCCAAAACCCAGGCTGTGACCCATCAAGATCACTGGAGCTTCGGGGAAAAATTGGGAGAGATGGGGAAAAGGGATGCCAAATGTGCCACTCTGGAGTAGTGGAGACCCTGGAACATTTTCTCTTGGAATGCCCACAGTATATACCTCATAGAATAAAATTTACTGGAAGAATAATGCAGAAGTGGGGTGAAGAAACAAAGGATAGATGCCTGAAGGGGGACACGAGGGAGAGGGTAGGAATGCTTATTGAAGAAATTGAAAAAGAGGAAGTGAGGGACACTATTAAGCAGTTTATATCTGAATGCTGGGAGGAGAGGAGGGGAAGAGGGGGTGGGGTGCAGGGGGAATGATGGCCTTCTCTTATGAGGACCGCGACAAATCAGCGGCTGGCCAAATAGTTATTATTATTGAGTGTGCATCGTGTCCAAATTATAATGTACTTTTTAATTGTTTGTTGCTTTTAATAACCAAAAATGACTCCTGTGGAAACCTCGGAAGTGAAGCAGTGCTTGTTTGCTGTTTTAAACAAGTTCAGTTTTACTGGTAAAATAGGACCTGGTCACCAGTGCCCGGGGTAGAAGTCCCCTAAAATGGGCAGCATGGGTGTAAACGATTGGCTAAACTTGACTTTACACCTTTTTTGCGGTCACAATTAGCCATAGCTGCAGAAAAGTGACCTTAAACGCCAGTAAATAAATAAATAACCTAAAAAACCGCCCTGTTTCAAATATTAAGACGGCAATCAGGCACCACCGCCCGCCACCCCAGAGGGAAAGCGAACCTCTACTTCAGATAAAAAAAGAATTATTCTTCCATATGCTTTAAAAATGAACGATTAGTAAATTTATCTGCCGCACTTTCGATGAGGGATTGAATAAGTGATCCACCCTTGAGCTGAGACATTATATTAGCGGGAGAACAAATTACGTCATGATGTGAGTTCACATCGAAGCCACAGATCTGTTCACAATATCTGAACTCCTGATGCGTGTCATAACTTCAATAGATGTTCTAGCAAGCAAACAATGGGTTTATGCCCATTTTGTTTTTCGGGGGTAGAGCAAGAACAAAGTGTTTTAAAATGTGGTTTTACTCGTGTCAAACTTTCTAAAATATAATTTTTTTGACTTTTGTTAACATTGAGGGGCTGTGGATTAAATCACATATATCACTATTTTGTGTACTATATGGGTAAATAATTGTACAGTTGTGCAGGTGTCCTCCAATATTTGTACTCGGCTTCGCCTCGTCAAAGATATCTCCGGACACCTGCACAACTGTACAATTATTTATCCATATAGTACACAAAATAGTGATATATCTATTACCTATAATTCCTCTCATTGGTGACGTATGTTGACGTAAAAAGCTGCTATGATTTGACTGCGGTAACATTGTGACAACTTTCACGTTACCAAACACCAAATTGAAGCCCAGAACAAAAAATAATACCGTAATAATACCTAATGTATATTTTAAATATTCAGTTTGCATTTTCGTGAAAATATAGAATATACCCATAGTAGTCTGGTGTACGAAATGTTCACCACGAGTGGTGGTGAAGTGGTGTTAACCGCGAGCCTTTGGCGCGCGGTTAACATCACTTCACCACCACTCGTGGTGAACATTTGGTACACCAAGCTACTTTGAGTATATTTTATTTATACCATGATCGTCAGATTATTAAGAGTTGCTATTATTTTTTCTCAATTTTACTGAGCACCAGACGTACATACGTGCGAATCTGTTTTTGTTTACACGAGCATCGGTGGGCGGTACTTCCGCTGTCAATTGTATCGCCGAAATGAAATGGAAAATGAAAAGGGGCCTTTTTCATTTTAATAGCATAATAACATACCATCTCGAGTTATGGGTGCTTTATTAACATGAGACAATGCATGTTTGTTAAGCTTTGGTGTCTTATGGGGTAAACTCATTTAAAAACGTAATAAATAATTGCCACTTTCATTTCACTCTTCGCGAGGCGACGTGCGATCAATTTAGACAAGTTCGCATTCAGGTCGAGGTCGCCAAAGGTCACCTTGGATGTAGTTCCACTGTAGGTGTAAATTTTAGTTACTGACATTCCATTGCTGGCGTGTTCACCACGGTTGGTGTGTAAAGCTAAAATGTATGTCATACTGTAGAATAGGTAAGCATGGTATAAAATGCGCACATCATCAACATTCTCAGTCTTTGAAAAGATATCGCCGAATGCAAGGTGTTGGAAAAATGAAAACAATCGAGAAACAGAGGATCTCTGGGTCACGATTTCATAATTAAATTTCTGCACCGAGTCCACTAAAATTGATCTGAGCCAAGGTTTAGTGAATGAGGTTCAAAAGTTCCACGTGAAACCGTGGCGAATTTGAAATTCTTTTGGACACATAATGAGTAATTTAACCTTTTATCTACCGTACCGACTAAAGCTGGCCATCGATGAGTTGCCACAAAAACATAACACATGACCCGGCATTGGAACGAGCTCATCGAGCTCGTTCCAATGAGGGATCATACGTTATGTTTTCGACACAACAAATAAAAATTGGTTAAGTTTGTATTCACATTAGAGGGAACAGAGATCATAATAACACTATTTTGTCATAAATAATAATTTTGAAATAGAATTGTAACCGAATAAACGTTATGAAAAAATATTTTACGAGCTATCAAGAGAAAAATGTAAAGATTTTTTCCAATCTATGCGATTTGTATTAGGGATTTGTTTTTCGTGAGCTTTTCTTCCATACGATGTTTTCCTATTGGGGTTTTTCCAGTAGGCATTTTCTCCTGTCCAGCGCGAATGGATCGTCGTCTTAAAGAACAATCCTCAAAGACAGGGAAAGGGACAAAGGTTTCCGCTGCTGTTAAATAGTCCAGCGGGAACGTGGTAGCTCAGTGGTTACGGCATTGAACTTCAAGGGTAACCTCGTTGTGTCATTGGGCAAGACGCTGAATCCCGAATGTCAACGTCAGGGTTACGGTGGCGCTGTGTAGTAAGGCGTACTGCACGTCGATGGTGCACTTGTCTTCAACCAATGCTAACCTTGCTTGGAGTTAGTATGTTGGGGAATCTGACAGTTGTTCGCCGTTGCTTGGTGGTTCTCCCTTAGTACTTCGACTTCCTCCACCAGTAAAACTGAACATTATAAAACTGTTCGAAGCGAGTTGATACTTGCTTTCAAAAGTGTCGTTAAACCCAAATAAATAAATAAATAAATAAATAAATAAATAAATAAATAAATAAATAAATAAATAAATAAATAAACCAAGATCTTCGTACAGTTAATAATGACTCACGCAATACTGCAGAACAAGAAGATGTTATAATTGACGAGATTCTAAGTATAAGTTCATGTTACGTGATATTACTATCATTAAGCCATGGAAAGCCAGTAATTGATGTGCAAAAGACACTACGGGTATGCAACACAAATTTGTGGCTTCAAACAGATCTTGTCTATCATCAGTTTAACAAGATGAAATAGGAGTAGAAAATTATCACTTGCCTTGTTAACAACGTATTAATTTGCATGTTCGTTAGGAATGCTTCCATTATTCAAATATGCTAGAATAATGTTAAAATGAATCAGGGAGGGTAAACTAATTTATAAACACGGAAGAAAATCGTAGACCTTCGAGATTAATGTCATTTCATCTTATAATGGGCGCAGGGAAAAATCCTTTCAATAGCAAAAAGTACTATTTCCCGGCTTTGTTTTCGCAGAGAAACAGAAATGGGTGTTAAACAACATATTTTCCCTGAGGCTGCTTTCGCATCTTTGATTTCGTGTGAAAACATTACCTTTAAAGCTATACAAAATTAGTACGTTATGGGACAAATGTCTGTTCTCTAATTGTCTGCATTGGATTATTATAATCATTGATGGTTGCGGGTGTGGGATGGAAAATCTCACCCGAGGGCAAGATATTTGGGCCAGACACGAGGCTTGCCGAGTGTCTGGACCAAATATCTTGTCCTGAGAGTGAGATTTTCCCATCCGCACCCGTACCCATCATGGATTACCACCCCCCCCCCCATACATGCAGTGATTACGTTAGCAAGAGGTAATCGGGAGTCACGTGCTGATTCAATCAACTCATTTTGTATTCGTTGTTTTGAAAAACTGATGACACCATCGGAAAGAGCATGCACAAGTTATTTATATACCAAAGGTATCTACCACGAAATCGATTAGGAACGGTGGCAGCTTGAGGGTTGAAGAGTTTTAGAGCATCGAACTTTGATCACACTGCATTCTGATCACGTCAATATGAATTAGTTGGTAGCAAGAAACTGATACGATATGCATAACGTCATAATAACATTATAAATGTATAACGTCACGTGGGTTGGGTGGGATACATCTGTCTCTCCCAGCTGTCTCACCTAGGACACAAGTATGCTACGCATGCAGTGGGGAGGGGGGGGATGTATCTTCTCTAATTGTCTACATGGGATAAGGGCGTCGCTAAATGTGCTGCTTAGGGTTGCGTTACTCCCACCATATTTTTTCAGTCTGGACGTTTACGTCAGGATTAGAGTGTTATGACATTTATTCCCTCTTACTAGTTATCCGGAACGTTCACAAAAGACAAGATTTGATACCTGAGCATGTGTCACACACACAGTCAAGGGAGGTCCCAGGGGAGGGGGTCAGATGTGGGTTTCAGTCTGCATCCGTTGATGAGGGTTAGCCCACCCCAACCCCTTTGGCGAAACTGCCTCCTTTCTTGTGAGCTAGAAGGGGAATACCCTAGCCCCTCCTCGGGGAGCACCCCCCCCCCTTCCCTGTTGGGGGAATTCTGGCACTACCCCCGCACACAGTCCATCATACCAACGGAGGCCTGTAGTACCCGATATGGGTTGTTGGGGATCCAGTATGGTAGGGACGTATTAATTATATAAGAGGTTGCGTTATATATTTTATTTATTCACAAGTACATTTCTAAGAAGCCTTCAATATTCTAACTATAATTCCGACTGATTAGAATTCCAACTACATCATCGAGGCATGCCTTCAAACGACGGCATGCTATGTTGATGTAGTTGGAATATTACTCATTCGAGACTAGAGTCAACTCAGTTGGAACAAATCTGATTCATACCCCCACCCCTCCATCCCAACCGGTTATCGTCGCGACTCCCCGATGTTGGTCAGGACAGTGGAAGTATGTTGCCCAACATTTCGCAAACGTGCCTTTACGAATAGTGATGTACTTCGATAATATCCACATCTGCATTTGTTCAGACCACAGGGCGGAGAAGAACATTATAAGTTATTCTGTTTGTTGACAGGGGACATGGTCTCATGTTCCCTACATGAAATTTATATTCAACCGAGGCGTCAGCCGAGGTTTAATATATGTTTCATGCAACGAACGCGAGACCGTGTCCCCTGTCAACAAACAGAATAAGGTATATGTCCCGTTCTTTGCTTCATTCGAAGCATTTTAAAATTTGTTGTTGTACAGCGAATATAAGAAAGCAGACGTTGTTTCGGAATGCTGTTAACTTTTATCATAACAGACTGGAGTGATTTCCCTTTATTCAATGTTTACGTACGCAATCAACAGGGCGAGATGTTCTCGATTCGTTTCAGTTTATGTCACAGAAAATTAATGAAAAGAGGCCTTATAATCTAATCGGTTTCAAAAATAATTACCCATGTTTACATAACTAATCTTTTGTTCGTAATAACTGTACTTTTGTGTGTATTTTACTTCAGTTAAATGTATTGGTCTCAGTTGATTTCAAGTGAAAAAAGACATTGCGATGAACCGTTGCTCACGGCAACACGACGCTTTCCTTGACAGTGGACATAAGAATCGCTGACAGTTGACATATGTGCGTGCCCGGCGACATAAAATAAAATCAACGAGGCATTGACCAATCACTGCAAAGTATTGCGGTTGGTATCGGGACATTATAAGTTATTGTGATGAATTGACACCAACATGGTCTGAGACCATGTTACTGTCAACTCATCCCAATAACGTATATGTTCCAATATGGAACACGAGAGGCTAGTATACTAAACTTGTGATCGTTAAAAGTTGCCTTGTTCAAGGCAACTTTTAACGATCACAGGTTTAGTAAATAAACATCTCGTGTACCCCACGACGGCACAGGATAAATAATCCATAAACCAATAACCTCATTCTATCTTAGTTCAAATCGTAAATCTGTTTGTAATTTAAACAATTCTTTATCAGGAACACCGGCTGCCTCGCGTGTGAAAAATCCAGAAAAATGAAGCGGCTTGCTAGTCACTCCGTTGAAGACGCAATTACGGAACGGGCGACGTCATTTCAAATATTTCGCGTGGTGACGCCAGACGGTAACATTTGCTACTGGAGCCGTAAACATAAAAGAAACTACGCCAGCTCTTATCCAATCAGAGGGCGAGAATGTTACTCTTATTGGAACATAACGTAGTGAGTATTTAACTGAATTCTCAAACGAGATTGCTGCATTTTTCCTACCACAACAATCTAGCCGAATGATAAGTAATTTGGCAAAATTGGATGCAAATATTATCTGCCCGTTCTGTTTAAAAACAAATAAAAATACACTCGAACCAGGCTGTCGATGTCGATAGCGAATCAAATTATCGAAGCTTCGCAGGGCCTCACATGCACATCTGTTCGCTTCTATGAAACTTTACAAAACTGGTACATCCAAAGATGCTGATCTTCTGGAGCCAACACTAAAAAACGTATATAATTATATTTTCTAGAATTGTATTGTCTACCTATTAATAAAACTGACTAAAATGAATCATTAGCATTTTAAAAGTTACGGCAATTTGTCAATTGGCAAATTGCCAGATATTTAAAAAATACTAATAGTTCATTTTAACCCATCTGAAGTCATAACTAGAAAATACAATTCTAGAAAATACAATTGTAAAAGTTTTATAGTATTGCCCCCTGGTATTATGAAGAAAGCCTATGCTTTGATTGGGAGGGTTTTGGGCTGATGATGATTGAAGCAAAGTGTTTTCTAATAATGTGTATCATATTGACGTTACTTGCTTTTCAGAGAAGAGAGAGACAATGGGTTGTAAAACTAAAGAAAAAATATGAAGATTGGTCCCTTCATAACGAAAAGTATTCAAGTGGAAAAATTCCCGAAAACAAACCACCGTGTATCTCGAGTGTAACCATCGATTGCTTTTCAACACAATATTTATTAAAATGTGAAAAATTACATCGGATACGTTTTACAACCACTTATCAAAACAGTTGCCGCCTGCAATAGCAGTCTGCACTCTGGACATAAAGTTGTAAAATAAATTTTTGACGTACGTGTCCAAAGGTGGAACCACATTAAGAAATATTCTACGACCTAAGGAACCGAGTCAGGCGTAATTCGGCAGTAGACTTTTGTACAAATGTCGTATATTGTCTTTTGAAAGTGCTTAAATAGAAAGTATTGATATATTTGCAAATCAGATTATTTTCATGTTTACAGTTAAAACTAGAAGTCCTGTCACAGGAAATGCGCGTCAGTTAATACGCTCCTTACCACAAAGCAATTAAGTAGTCTGAAATACACAAGAGCGTTTGTGCTGTGCAAAGCAAAATGTAATGTGCTGTTAGCGCGGTGGGTTGTGAAATCACGAACTGAACAGATCAAAAGGAAAATATTGAGAATACAATATGTGTAACTAAATCGCCATGGGTTACATTTTTCACTTAGTAATTATTTACAATTTCTGAGGACAAAATACAAGAAGTACCTGCAAACATTCAGTATATGGACCACTGGGTTGCTCCCGGTGGTTCATGTGATGAAACTGTGTAAGTATTTCTAGTGCTGTTATGAACAATTGTAAATACTTTTCGAGTAGCGACTATTATGATCCCCGATGAGTGTGGAGGTGGGATGGGGAAATCTCACCCGAGGGGCAAGATATTTGAACCAGACCCGAGGCTTGCCGAGGGTCTGGTTCAAATATCTTACCCCGAGGGTGAGATTTCCCCATTCCCACCTTCAGACTCATCGAGGATGATTTTTCTCCCCCACACGAGGATTACGTCATTATATATAATTGGCGGTCACGTGCTGACATACCCAATTTACCAAGTCGTAGTCCTTTCGAAAAACGAACAATTTCATCGGAAAGATCGTACAAAAGTTAGGTATATACCATGGGTATATACTAAAATATTGATTTGTAACATTGTCCGTTAAGTGTTTAATGAATTTGCGCGTTTCAAACTCTAATGTAAATGGCATTATTGATCGATCGATAAATTCGCGCAGTGATATTATTAAATTTGCAGAGAAACATGGGGTTGAAACAAATCAACATTGTTGATTTTGAATGGCACGTGGGTTACATACGGGAAATCGTGAAGCCATTTTGTTTATTTACCATTGTGCAGACGATGATGAAATAGTTCCGGCGACCTAATAAAATATGGAAATGAGTATGTCACGTAGGGTGGGTGGGATAGAAATATCCCACCCTGCTGTCTCACCCGGGACACGCGTATGTTTCACGTATAGTGGGGGAGAATAGATAGAGCAGTTATTAAGTAGTAATCCACTCTCTTCGTTCTGTATATGCAGTCGAATTTTAAAATCTATATACGTCATTACATTTATGTGTATCCATGTTGAGGTAAGGAATGATGGTAATGATCTCTACTTACTAGTAGAGACTTGCAGAGAGTTTGTCGCGCTGTTGTTTTTACAGGAATTGAGTTACACTAATGGTGCAGGTTGACAGGGACAAACATACCAACTGTTGTCCCCCACTGTGGTATTAGTATATTTCAAAGGTAACATTCAGAGAACACTTTCCGGGATTGGTTTAGTAACGAGAGACAGTGAATTTCAAATTGCACAAAAACACCCTTAAGGAATTCAGTTTAATTCTAATTTAAACACCATTTACTAATTATCTTCTTTACAGTTGAAACTAAAAGTTCTGTCACAATTAGCGCCGAAAATGCTCGTTAGCTCATGCGCTCTTCACTGCAGAAGAATGAAATAGTCTGAAATACACAAGGGCGTGTGTGCTGTGCAATACAAAATGTAATGCGCTGTTAGCGAGGTTGGCAGTAAAGTCACGAACTGAATCGATCAAACAGAAAGAAAATATTGAGACTGCAGTATGAGGAGTGTAGATTTATACTAAATCGCCCGCCATGGGATAGATTTTTCATTTAGTAATTATTTAGAAGACAAAACACAAGAACACTTGCAAACTTCCATCACATGGACCACCGGGTTGTACCCGGTGGTCCATATGATAAAAGTCTGCAAGTGTTTCTTGTGCTGTTGTGAACAATTATAAATACGTTTCGAGTGGAGAATTTATGGCGCTGCGATTAAGTACTAATCCACTCTCTTCATTCTGTATGTGTAGTCGAATTGTAAGACCTATTTACGTCATTGCATGTACATGTAACCCAGTAGAGGTTAGGAATGATGCTAATGATCTCTATTTACTAGTATCGAATTGTACAGAGTTGGGCACGCTGTTTTTCTTCAGGAATTGAGTTACGCTAATAGCTCAATTTGACAAGAACAAAAGTGAACAGTTTGACAGGGACAAAGGGGCACTTATCCAGTGTCATATTACTTCAAACTAGTGAATAATACAGTCACAAAACTTCTAGTTTCAACTGTAGATGGCATGTGCATGAATACTTGCGTGCAGATAATTATTAGTTAATGATTAGCGCATTTCGCATCTGTCTCTCAAACCCAAGTATTAATGCAAAGCAAAGAATGTATTAATAATGGCCTGAAACTTGACGACTCAACATGTAATCATGCAGTGCAACACCGACGAGTGGTGTTCTCGTGGATTCGTTATCTGCAAATATGTTTGTTGGCATCGGTAGTTTCTTTCGCACTGTGCTATGATCGTCAAATTGGTCTCCTTCTCGATAAGATCTGCATGCGGTCGTGCCACAGTATTTTAAGGATTCATAATTAGATTCGTCCATTAAAGCAAGCGAAAATAGCGCCTGCCATCTAATGTTATCGTATTTCTTCCTCAGTGGGTTAAACTCTACACTGTTGTGAGGAGGAAAGCCGACAGACAATCATGATCTCCTGGAAATTCTCTTCTACCACTTTTGTGATCACGGGACTGAAGGTACATGAATGGATGGATTGTAATTAATTAATTAATTAATTAATTAATTAATTAATTTGTGTAGTATTTTTTAATTATTGTGGTTTAACGACACATTAGACAGACTTGGTCAAATCATGTCGGACAGTTTTACGGGTGCAGGAATCCGGAGTACCCGGCGCGAACCACTGAGCATGAGCTAGCAACTGTCAGACTCGATAGCTTATTAACTCCACACAAGCAGGGTTGAACGGCAAGTGCTCGAATCCCACCTGCGGCAACCGCGTTGTGTCCTTGGGCAAGACACTTCATCCCATTGCCCACGTGGGGGCACGGTGACGTTGTGTACTAAGGCGTACTGCACGTCGATGGTGCACCTGTCTTCAACCAATGCTAACCCTGCTTGTGTGGAGTTGGTATGTTGGGGAGCTGACAGTTGCTCGCCATTGCGCAGTGGTTCTCTCCGGGTACTCCGGCTTCCTCCGCCCGGAAAACTGTCACGGACATGGTTAACCATTGTGAAGAAATATGTGACCTTAAAAACACCAATAAATAAATAAAGAACGGCAAGTGTACCATCGACGCGCTGTACACAGCACCAACGTGTCCCAAAGTGCGCAATCGTGATGAAATGCCTTGCTCAAGGACACAACGCAGATTCGACTGATCAGGATCGAATCATGGATCTTTCAGTTTGAAGTTCAGTGTTCTAACTACTTAGCCACTGCGCACCCCTGTGGATTAATATTCATCCACGAAAACATAAAGTAAATTCCACACTTTTTATGCTTACAACACATGTACTGTCAGTTTGTAATCACTATCCTTGGAAATATCGCCCGAGTTTCTTTACTCTACCATATTAAACAACTGAAAATTATAAGGTCTGATCCACTCTCTATAATTAGCGTCTTTCATTGATCCTTGTCTAGGCAGCAATATGACGCCCGCTGTCCGATCTGTTTGCAAGGACTTTGTGACATCGACTAATAGAGAGATGATAGCCGTTCATTAATAAGTCAATATTGAACACATATAAAACATGGGCATTTGTATTTGCTTCTTGTTGTCAGTTTGAACATAGGCGTAAAGTACAGAATAATTATTCACGATCAGCGTGTATAACAAACATGAGATGACAAACTGCACCAGAGGACATCAAAAGGATGTTATTGCCTTTAGCAATCGTTTAATAATTTATTGAAAATCAAGTACATTGTTTCGACAGGTGTCAATATGTCACCCGTGACTTATATCGTCATTAAAATCCACTTTCGATATAGTTACTTCCCTTGAAAGTATACGACAAGCGGAGAAGACACAATTAAGAAGCAAGTTGTTGAGAAAACAACTATAACATCCATAGAAAATGAAGCTAAGTTTCCCTTTCTTACCCTTAATAAACGAAAACAACAGACAGCTCAAAGAGCTGTCTGTTGTTTTCGTTTCTTAAATGTAACAAAAGGAAATTTGGCTTTTATTGTAAGTTAATTAGAAGCAACAACTTCACGGATAACCCGTCATTCAGACTATCTGTCACGACACGCACGCTGTTGAATTTGGTCTCAACAGAGAATAAAAATCAAACGTTCAAACTGATTGGGGAAAAAAATGTAAAAAGCCAGTTTCGGCATTTTTGTACTACACTACAGTAAAATGCCAGCAGTTTGTGAACTGATGAGAACATTGATTACATTTCGAAATTTCAATCCTTATATGCAATACTCATACCCTTAGTGTTCAATTTACTGACAGGTTTTGGAACTTACTGACAGCTTTTGGAACTTAAGGGGAGATAACATTGCTGTAAATCTCTTATATATTTAGAAAAGGCGAAGGTTGACGGAGACACTTCAACATATGGCACCACTCGGGCTATGGTAATTCCGCAAACGCTCTTTCGCATCACGTAGGGGGTTGTGAAAATGCATGTTGGCATTTCTCTTTCCCACTGGAACAAACTGTATGACGTTCCTGAGTCTTACGTTTTAGTCAAGCAAAACCTTGAAGATTAAGCAGGCGATTTTACACTCCCTAGTTGTCCATGAACTGAGACTCTGCATGTGGTTTGCTCGACTTTGTACTTTTCTGGTTGGAAAACAGACTTTGCTGATATTCACATAAAATATACTTCTAACTTGAAGAGAAACGCATTCAAGAAGAGGGAAGGGCTACGGAAACAAAAGTAAACACATCTTTTGGCGGAATCTTCCTTTTTGTTGCGCATGTTTTCATTTCTTTCACGTACTCTAGCCCTCTTTAGAACCACGAAAATAACGTTGCTCTGCAAACATAGTTTGAGAGCTCGCCTGAATGAAACATCAGTTTCTGATATCGTGAAGTGAGTAAACAAAAAACGATGACCTTCATTGCACATCTTGCCGCATACTGTCTTGCGTTTTATACTACCAATTTCTTATCTCAGTGGATCTATCTGTAATTTGTATTAACCCTTTAAACACAGATGGTATCTTCCATGACAGTTCAATGGAAGCAACTGGAAGAGTCCGTATTCATTATGTAGGTGTAGACTAATTGGTATTTTCATCGTGCAACCTCAAGGCTGCACGTTGAAAATATTAATTTGCCTACCCCACAAATTCATTTAGTAATCACTATACTTAATGAAATGATGACGAAACATGTTCCTGGGCCGGAAAAGCGGCCTCCCGGGTTGAAATGATTAATATTGGTGCATATGAACTGTGATTGTATAAATGTTGTTGGACACCTTCATGGAAATCGATATCAACACGGCTATTGCGGGCAAATACATTTCAAAAGCATTATTCTTCTTGGAAGAATAGTTTCTTAGTCTTAGTATTTCTTTGTCTAAGCATCAGAAATACCAGACCCTATTGGCATGAGGTAGTTGGAGAATATGTTTGTGTTTCGTTGCCTAACAATTATCGATAAATTATACTGACATCAAAACAATTACCCTTTGTTTTTCTGACATGACACCTATTTTCAATTCAAACTTTAACAACAAAGTTTTATTGAATTTGCTGGATAGCAATACATTAATACATACATTGATGACCACCCTCTAGTCACAATATCACTGACTATTATCCAGTTATTTTCTACAGCTGAACCTATAAGTCTTGTGACTGCATTGTGCACTATTTTGAAGTAATAGCGCGCCAGGTATGTGCAGTTTTGTACCTGTCAAGCGGGACCATTAGCGTAACTCAATTCTTGTAGAAAAACAGCGTGCCCAACTCTGTACAATTTTATACTGTTGAACAGAGAGTATTAACATCATTTCTAACCGATACTGGGATGCATGTACCTGTAATGACGTATAAAGATATTCGGGAGCATATACAGAATGAAGAGGGTGGATCACTACTTAATCGCAGCGCTATTTATTCTCCACTCGAAAAGTATTTATAATTATTCATAACACACCAGAAACACTTGCAAACTTTCATCACATTGAAATTGTTGGGGGCGCGGTGGCTCAGTAGGTAGAGGTGCAGGCTATAAGCCGAGAGGTCCTTGGTTCGAATCTCACCTGCAGCAATCGCGTTGTCCTTGGGCAATACACTTCACCCCCATTGCCCACGTGGGGGCACGGTGACGCTGTGTACTAAGGCGTACTGCACGTCGATGGTGCACCTGTCTTCAACCAATGCTAGCCCTGCTTGTGTGGAGTTAGTATGTTGGGGAGCTGACAGTTGCTCGCCGTTGCTCGGTGGTTCTCCCCGGGTACTCCGGCTTCCTCCACCCGTAAAACTGTCGTGGTCATGATTAGCCGTTGTGCAGAAATATGTGACCTGAAACACCAATAAATAAATAATTCTGAAATTGTTAAGAATTACTGAGTGAAAAATCTATCTCAAAGCGATTTAGTAGTAATTAACACCCCACATACCGTAGTGTCAATATTTTCTTTCTGTATTCACTGCCGACCTCGCTAACATCGCATTACATTTTGCATTGCACGGCGCAAACGCTCGTGTATATCTCATACTACTTCATTCTTCTGCAGCAGCAAGAAGCGCATTAACTAACGAACATTTTCTGCGCAAATGGTGACATGACATCTCGTGTCAACTGTACGATTGTCGAAAAACAACTCACCATTAAAACTAAAAGTACACAGCAAGAGATAATATGAGAATGCAGGAGGCAACGGGGAGACGGCCAATCTGGCTATGTTACCTGCTTACAATATGCATGTTACCCGCAATTTTGTAAAAAATCAAGATACTGTTGTTAATGTTTGTGCAACATTATATTTGAACACTGTAACATACCTATTAAATAAAGAATCCAATTCTATATGAATGAGATTAACCCTTCGCACACCCTTTGATGTAAAGATCTGAAATTTCTTGCAGCATTTTTTTTATTATCATGCAACTTAGAAATTTAACAAATTCAATCGTGTTTGAGAGATCTCGCCTCGTTTTGGGTCGCGCTTGTGCGACGAGTGGCCATGCCTCCCTTATACCTCTCCAAAAACGAGTCGAGTCGCAATAAAAGATTTTTATATACAATCACAATGGGCCCATAGCACTTTTATCAACCTACTAGTCAACAAAACCCATAACCATGACTTCTCAAAAATAGCTGTTACCAACCAAAATGCCACTCTGCTGAGCAAAATAATGGGACTCCATTTTCAGTTCTCTCAAACCAACGGCACTTGAAGGAATTCTTTCAATATGGATGAAACATGGAGATAAAAAGTAATCAAATGCTACCTAAGTTTACTTTTTCCGTCGGGCAATGATATTTCAAACCAAATTCAATTCAGCTCATGAGGTTACCTGATGGGTGAGCGGTTTGTGAAGACAACTAGGACATTATAAATATTTAATGCGCAATAATCGCTTTAAATATATGACGTAACTTCACTCATAATTGTCAGAAGCGTGCAAATTACAATGAGAATGACGTTGCGTTTCAAAATATTCTGGCAGACTTTTTGATCAGTCTAATTTGGGCACAACGGCAAATATGGATGTTGCCTGCATGGCTGGAGAAAAAGTACTGGTATTTTCTTCTTCTTGGCGTCTGTTTTAGGTGTTAGGTCCCCCGTCTTAAAATGATAGTTTACAACCCCTTGTTATCGGTCTTCACTACTATCGCTGGTTCCGATCACCCTTTGACGTAACTTCACTCGACTAACTCGAGAAGGCTTCTTAGTTTCCCAGTGTCGAGCCAAAGTCCTATTTGAATGTAAATTACGCACTACGTTTACCGAGAAATGCCACAAACATGAATATAATAGATCTCAAGCTTTAGGTGCATGATCATATAGAATTCGCCACAGAAAAGTAATCGCCGCCGACAGTGTCGTATACGACACTGTTGACGACGATCGCTTTTCTATGGCGAACTGTGTGGGTTTTTAAAACATTATTTATCTGTGGTATTGTTTGATTCGAAGGAAAGCTCTAAGCTATATTGCAAGCATCGGGGAAACCTGGCCAACCTATATATTGCCGAAACACTGCAAAACTTTGGACAAAGTTTCAAACTCCGCATAATTTGAGCACAGGGTTTACCGTCGTTAGTTGGGAAGAAGTTAAAGGCCTGCAATGAGAATGACGTTGCGTTTCAAAATATTCTCGCAGTTACTTTCAGTTTTTGTGATTTACCTTCATCTTTTTTGTTTTGGTGTTTTACATGATGGATTGTTTGTGTACTGGATTATCTGGATCGTGTAATTCCCTGCCACTTGGGATGTATGTTGCTTCAAACTCGATACATTGGTCATTGCAGCATTGTAAATGTTTGGAAAAATAACAAGTGATTGCCAGTATCACAGAAATAGTCCGTTCGACGCGTGTGCGTGCGTTCGTTTCTCGCGACTTCGTACGACTTTTGTATCTACTACAATAGCGATACAAGATCTTTTATCGCTCATTTTTTTTACAAATACTGTGTTTTGAGATGGCGTTTTTAGGAAAATGGCAGATAAAAAATAAAAAATATTTATTTGATTTTCTTTCGTTTTTCTTCCCTCAGAACAAATCGTAATCAACTCATACTCACCGAAAATGGTATTCCACCCCCAACATCGTATTTCACTCCCGGCGACGACGGACTAATTTTATTTATTTATTTTTTGACATGTTTTGAAAGGAACCACGGAATCAATTATAAAGGGTTGTTTTCGGAAAAATAAGGATAAAATAAAATAAATAACGCCTCGTGAAATAATCCTCCGCATCCCACTCGAGGATATTTATTTATTTATTTATTGGTGTTTTAAGGTCACATACTTATGCACAATGGCTAATCGTGACCCTGACAGTTTTACGGGTGGAGGAAGCCGGAGAGAACCACCGAGAATCGACGAGCAACTGACAGCTCCTCAACAATCTAACTCTGTTCAAGCTACTTCCACGCAGGGTTACAGCGGTTGAAGACATGTGAACCATCGACGTGCAGTACGCCTTAGTGCACGGCGTCACCGTGTCCCCACGTAGGCAACCGCGGGATAAAGTGCCTTGCCCAAGGACACAACGAGGGTCGTCCCTGGACGGGGATCGAACTCGGGACCTCTAGCATAGAAGTCCAACAGTCTACCACTGAGCCACCGCGCTCCCCCACTCGAGGATACAAATCGCGCTCGAATTCGAGCAATGAACTATTGGCTATATACTAAGTCTTGTCAACATAATAAAACACGGTAAGGGTATAAATGAAAACAAAACGGCGTGATCTCTCGGTCCCCCCTCCGCCCCCCCCCCCCCCCCAGAATGGTGCGTTTAAATGTTCCAGTGTGCCCGCAACCAAAAACTCTGTCTATGCTTTTCAAGCCTTGTACCAAAGTCCTTCATACCATCACCTAAAGCTATTGCCTTTGCTAACACTCAGATTCTCACTTATACTTGGTACGGACGTTCACTCTTCACGTCAAATTTATCTCGAAAGCTGTAGTAAAATTAGTACTTCACAAGGAATCAATTATTCAACAAGCTGTTGACAATAAGTCCATGATGACTCGTTATTCCCGTTATTGTTTATTGTCAAGTCCTGGTTCAAATATTTGTAATAACAACAGGGGAAAAAATACACGACGTCAAATACATCCCATTTCATTATACAAATTGCTGTGGTTCATTAAGGAAATGATTCACTGCTCATCGATTGATATCTCAAGTGGCCAATAGGTAGTTCTACCACTCTTGATTTATGTATTGTTGTGCTATCATCAACGCAATGATGAGCTTCCTCATTGGTTTTCTGTCTGAATACGATCCATTGTTAACTTTTTGTGTAATGTGGAAATGCCTCTCAAGACTCCAGTGGCGAAGTCGAGATGTTCGAAGGAATGATATTTTTTTTCTGTAGGATAATCTGATTACAGCATTGACCTGGGGCCAATGCTATAGAACGTTTACAATTGTATTTTCTAGAATTTTATTTTCTAGTTATGACTTTAAAGGATTCCAGACAAGTGCCCCAAAGATATGTCCCCCCCCCCCCTCCCCAGTCCAATAATAGCCAACTGGATAACTGCCCAGGGATATAGACACACAGTGTATGTGCACTCCTCCCCCCCCCCCCCCCCCGTCAAAATGTCAGCTAGGAATACTCCCCTCAATGGAATTTGTACCTAGGAGAAAACTGCCCCCACCCCCTAAAGTATCATATTTTACCATACCAGAGGCTTTGAAATACAGTTAAAACTAGAAGTCCTGTCATGAACTGTGCGCTTATCTAGGCTTAATTGCGCGTAGGTATTGTGCGCAATTGCCATATCGAATGGCATCCAAAGCACGGCAGGTTTTCCTGGTTATCCATAGCAAACACAGGCAATGTTTCCGCCAATGGACCTCCGGGTTACCCGGAGGTCCATTTGGCTGAAACATTGCTTGTGCACAGGCCATATGTACAGAATTTGATCGCCTTACTATGGTTATAACGCGTAGATTAACGCGAAGATCGACGTGCTATTTGTGCGCATTTCATGACAGGACTTCTAGTTTTAACTGTATGAATACAGGATTTCAAAAAAGCTCAATTTCTATTACAAAATTTAGTAACATCAAAACATGTCAAAAGTATGTTGTCAAGCACTAACTAGTATAAAATAGCACTGTGTAGTGTTAATTTGCATAACTGTTTAAGGTAAAACTTTATGCAGCAACTAACTACTGCGAGGAAGTCTGGCACGGTTTTTCTTCCCATGGATAACTGAAAGCACAAAGTTTTCACGCGAGCTTGAAGCGGCTTTTTGTCCTTTCGTACACATTTTCTTGAAGGTTCACCGGGTCAAAAACGGTCAATTTCTGTAAAGGAACAAAGCCGATCTCTTTGTTTACATTTGTTGCATGCCAAACTCATGGATTTTTATTGCCCACTGAGTTACTTAAAGAATTGTTTCAAGATTCACAAATATTGTCTCTTCAAATACATTCCATATTGTTATTGCATATTTGGGCGAGGTGTTTCTTTGTAATCTCCCGGACCTCAATGTCGAAAATGTAGGACGTATACATGTAGTTTATTGTGGTTACCTAACAATTTATTTTGATTTAAGCTGTAGACAGACAAAAAGACAGAAATATAGACATCGTATAGATACTTTCGTCAAGTCCTGTAGTTATTGTGCCTTTGCATGAAACACTCTTGCGTTTTGGGAAAAGCCATCTCTGAGCAACTTTGTACCTCCACGTTTACTTCTTATGTCCATGATTATGACGAAATATAAATTAATCCTGTTTCTGAAATAGAGATACGACTGACCAGGAAACAAGCCTGAAAATAATTTTCATTTCGCCTCCAGACAAAATGTCAGACACCAAACGAATCAAGTCTGTCATTTGAGAATGACATGTGACATATTACAAAATGGAGTTTGAGTATTCAAAATAATGTGTTTTGGGTATGCATGGACCTTCATCTTAAAACTGCTCAGAATCCATCCAACCATACTTTGTTTGGCAGGGCGCAATGAGCCCTGCCAAACAAGGTATGATTGGTTTCATTCTGAATTGGAATTGAATTACTCTTCAAACATAATTTAGATACATGTATGGCCAGGTCAAATCGTGTTTCTTCACATGCTGTTAATACTGATGAGCTGTACAGTCACTTTTTTCACACTTCCCAACTTGCTAGGTCCAGAAATCACAATAATCATTAATTTTAGGCTTGCTAGTTATGTACATGATTTCCAGCATGCATGATGTTCTGATCACTGAACTTCATTGATAATTTTGGCGTCAGACACTTTGACTGATGATTTTAAACCTCAGTCTGACATTGGCCTTTTTGTACCTGACATTGTCCTTGTCTGACCACTTATTTTCTGGTATGCCAGGTAACATCCTTTCATCTCTTGAACAATAATTGTAACATATACATCTGGAACTTAATTGACATTTTACCCAACGAAACGGCCACTTCCGCCCGCGTAATATGCAAATACTGCAGCTGAAATACTATTTTTCAAACACTTTCAACAAAACCATATTTCTAACCCCTCTTTGGAACGAGCTCGTCGAGCTCGTTCCAATGCGGGGCACATGATATGGTTTTGATGAAATTTAAAAAAAATGATATTTACAATAATATATTTTGATATCGTCTGCGTTTGGTAAAGGGTAAAGCACCCCCGGTTTCTTTCTTTTTTTCATAGTGGTGTTAATAGAAACTGTCATTACTTTCATGCTATCTTTCAGATGACCAAACATCATTGTTTGTGGAAAGAATGATCAAGTGACAAATGAAAGACAACACAATGATGAAAATATACAGTATTTAATGGAGCTAATTACACATAATATTTTTTATGGAAAAATGTTCTCGTGACACGTATGGTGCTGGAAGGGTCCATGATGAAACAATGCCGGTAATTACTGACAAACAATGTAACTTGTGGTCTCCTGAACACAATAGCAGTGTCTGGAGTCAGTAGCGAGTGTATCCACCACGTGCCATAATGACAGCCTGAACCCTCCTCCTAGTGCTACCAGTGAGCCTTCTGATACTGCCCAGAGGCAACTGCTGCCACTCCACATGCAATGCAGCTTCCAAATCGGACAAATTTTATACAAGCGGATCCCGTGCTTGCACACGACGTCAAATAAAGTCCCAGATGTGTTCTAAGGGATTCAAATCGGGGCTCATTACAGGCCAAGGTAATGTTGTAATAGCGTTGTTTCTGAAGGAATGCTCTCACAGCAGGGGAACGTTGTGGCCTTGCATTGTCGTCCATGAATACAAGGCGAGTAGCCAATGGGTGGTTGTCATAATGGGGCACGACAACCGGAGTGAGAATGCCCCGGATGTACTGATGATTACTGAGATTCCCACGTAGAGTCACCATATCAAGTGTATAATAATGAGACAGGCATCCCCAGATCATTACAGATCCTGCACCATACGGAGCAGTAGGTCTGATATTCCTGGGCACGTAAGCAGTATTTCTATGCCTTCACACTCTCATGCGACCATCTGTGACGTGAAGTAGGAACCTACTCTCGTCTGACGAATGGACGCTTCTCCACGTCCTGAGATTCCAATGTTGCCGTGCCTTACATCACTCCAAATGTCGTTTTTGATGCTGATCGGACAGAGCTGGACGTTTGATGACTATTCTGGACCTCATACCCAGTGCTTTGAGACAGTTTCGGGCAGTTATGTTGCACAAGCGCCTGCTGGGAAGCCAAAGGCGTTTCAAAACCCCACTTGAAGCAAAGAGAACACCCTAACGAGACGTGCCAGACTCCGATCTTCCCGAGGAGAGGTCTTTTGGGGTTATCCAGGCCTCAGTCTGATTTGTTGATGTTTTCGGACAAGTCTGCTGATGACAGAATGACTATAGCCAAGTTGCCTTCCTATAACTTTGAATGACATGCCTGTTGCATGCATGCCAACGATTTGCCATCTTAGTGCCTCAGACAGTCTCATCCTTGCCATATCAACATTTATGGATAAAAGAAGTGACAAATATCCTTGTTTTATACCCAGATATTGCGTATGGATAATAGTGTTTTTTGTGACATTCGTGGGTAGCATGCTTCACGTGGACGAGGGGATGTGTTTGTGGTACGTTATCAACCAGAAAAATCATGTGTCACTAGATGAAATGTTCCGCAAGACATAGCAATCATTAAAACATAATAATCAGTAACAGCAACTCAACTTCACTGTCATGCAACACTTCAGATGGTGTTTAATTAAATTCCAGATGTATATATGTTATGTTAAAAATGCATAGCAAGGCTTGTGTTGGATATGTGACACATGTAATAATTTGAGGGGTTATTTTCCTATTTTGTCGTGGGTGGGGAGGGGGCACATATACTAGGTGGCAATTTCAGTGGAGAGCAGTTATCCAACTGGCTATTATTGGACTGGGGGCAAGCAAATATCTTGTGGGCACTTGTCTTACACTCAACTTTAAATGGGTTAAAATGAACCATTAGCTCTGGCTATTTGAAAAGGCTAATGGTTATTTTTAATGTGCTAATGATTCATTTTAATCAGTTATATTCATAGGTAGAAAATACAATTCTAGAAAAGCAATTGTAAAAAATGTTTAGTATTGCCGCCAGGTCATCGGAAGAAAATTGCGAATTGTCATGCCGATTCAGACGAGAGTGAATTTGTTTGCCGTCAGGGACACCTTTGTCTGAAAGAGAGAAGGTCTTTGATGTTGTGCATTCTGATGGCACTTCACTGTTCTTCTTCCTCTCTGCTTCTACAATAACACAATTAACTCTCGGCACACCGATGTTGAAATATCACAGTTTCAACCTGCAACTTTTTTCCCATAATGCAACTAGGATTTTAAGCAGGATTTTAACTAGGATTTTGACAGAGCTCATTGAGGACTATGAAAAACATTTCTTCTTGATTTTTCAGAATTTTCACTTCAGTATCCAGGGAGTTATTTTCTCGCCACCTCAAATAGTGCACCAAATATACCAGTACGTCTAATCAACTATTTTTAAAATCACCAGTAAAATCAAAGTGGACGATCCACTAGGAGAGATGGGCAATATTCCGAAAGACCGGTCCGATGCCGATATCAAGAAGATACCGAAAACCCGAACCGAAACAATCATTGAATACTGAAACTGTCTGAATGTTCATACTTTCCAACATTCGCCACTTATAAGGCCTTGTGGATGCATGTTAGCTGTTGCGGGGTTCATTTTTATGAAAAATGTTGACTGGTGTTCTTTTCAATTTTGTTAACCATTTTGGTCATGGGAAGTTGTCCTGAAATCTAACTTTAACTACAACCCATGCATGTCCAGTTGCTTGGAAGTGATTTCTAGTGAACTCAAAGCAGAGCGGCAAATGAGATGCATACAGGTGTTAATACGTAGTGTGTATTTTTAAAAAGGTCAAAAATAAATTTAGGGAGAACAAATTCGGTCAGATTAACCCTTACCCAACGAATCGTACACATGCAAATTCAGCGGCCGAAAAAAATACTATGTTTCCAAAATTTGATTGAGTGGAAACCTGTCAGCTCAAGACTAGTTTCGGCCAGATTGTTATCCAATTTTACAAAGATGACAGTCATCCAGTGCTATGCACCTACAAATTATGCAGAAGACAATGTCAAGGACAGTTTCTACCAACAACTGCAGAAAGAGATTGATGGGAAGCCAAGACATGATATACTGTTGGTGATTGGAGACCTGAACGCGAAGGTGGGGAGCGACAACACAGGGAGGGAGCAGGTTATGGGTAACAACGGATGTGGGATGATGAATGAGAATGGAGAGTGACTGGCATATCTCTGTGGTGTCAACGACCTCATCATTAGAGGAGCAGTATCCCAGCACAGAAGGATTCACAAGGAGACATGGATATCACCGGATGGGAAAACCAAGAATCAAATCATGTTTTGGTAAACAGCAAGTGGAGACATTCCCTTGAGGATGTGGTGGTAAGAAGAGGCGCAGACGTTGGCAGTGACCACCACCTTCTCCTAGCAAAGATCAGGCCTCATTGGAGGAAAGCTCCAAAGACAAGTGACACAGCTCAACGAGGGTTCAACACAGGGAAACTTAAGGATCCAGATGTTCGCAAGAATTTTTCGATCACCCTGAAGAACAGATACAGGGCACTCAGTGACATAGGAGAAGGAGCAGAGAGGGACGTGGGCAGCGCATGGGACATAGCTAAGGACAGCTACATCCAAACTTGTGAGAAGGTTCTCGGTGGAAGGGAGAGAAAGCACAAAGTCTGGATTACTGAGGGAACTTGGGCTTTGACCAACCGCAGGTGGGAGTTAAAGATGAAGAATTGTGGTGCCAAATCAGAGCGTCTAATCAGGCGGTACACTTGTGAGTACTCAGAAGTTCAAACAGAAGTGAAGAAGAAGGTCAGAGAGGACAAGAGGAACTACTTTGATAACCTTGCACAGGAGGCGGAACAGGCTGCAGGCAGAGGGGAGACCAGTGAGGTGTATAGAATCACCAGAAAGTTGACCGGGATGTTCAATGCTGGGAGTGGCACAGTGAAAGATAAGGAGGGAGAGAAGATCGCAATAGAAGAGAAGCAGTTGCAGAGATGGGCCGGAGCACTTCCACGAGGTGTTGAACAGACCAGGTCCCACAGACTTCGCAACATTTGATGATGTACCAGAGGAACCCCTAGATATTGACTGCTCACCACCTACAAAATCGGGAATTGGAATAGCCAGACTCAAGAACAACAAGGCCCCAGGCATTGACAGTATAATCAGTAAGATTCTGAAGGTAGACATCCAAGCCACAACAGATATTCTCCATGATCTATTCGCGAAGATTTGGAACTCAGAAGACATCCCAGCAGACTGGTCTCGTGGGCTAATTGCAAAGCTTCCAAAGAAAGGGGACAAGGGGAATGTGGCAACTGGCGGGGGTAACACTTCTGTCAGTCCCAAGCAAGGTTTTCTGCACGTTCCTACAGCGGAGGCTGAACGAAGCTATCGACTCACGGCTACGGAAGGAACAGGCTGGCTTCAGGTCAGGATCAAGCTGCATTGATCACATCTTCACCCTGAGAAATATTTTCGAGCAGTGCATTGACTGGAATAGTAAAGTTCACATCAACTTTGTAGACTTTGAGAAGGCTTTCGACAGTATCCACCGAGAGACTCTTTGGACGATCTTATCAGCATTTGGGTGCCCGGAGAAATACATCAGCATCACTAAGCTTTTCTATAGCAGCTTCTCGTGCTCTGTTATCCACAACAGCGAGATTTCAGATTGGTTCAGCATCTCCAGTGGGGTTAAACAAGGATGTATTATGTCTCCAATGCTCTTTCTAGTGGCGATAGACTGGACTATGCGTAAGATAAATGGAAACAGGGAGCGGGGAATCAGATGGACCCTTCAATCAATTCTGGACGAGTTGGGTTTTGCTGACGATATAACGCTGATCTCCAGTACAAGTGCTCAGCTACAGAAGAAGACTGATGACTTGGCCAGATATGCCCAACTGGTGGGGCTCAAGATCAACAGTAAAAAACCAAATCTCAGACAAGGCGGCCGCAGTACAGTTGGAGGGTGTAGATGTTGAGGAAGTGGGGGAGTTTACCTGCCTTGGCAACGTAGTTGGCAAGAAGGATTCAACTGGGAAGGATGTCCCCAGCAGGTTAAAAAAGGCGAGGGAAGCCTTTTGCCAGCGCAAGGCAATATGGAGGTCCAGGAACCTTAGAGGGAGGACCAAAATCAAGATCTATAGAAGCAACGTTCTCTCCGTGTTGTTGTATGGGGCGGTGTGTTGGAGAGATATACAGAAAGACAGTCATCGGCTCTCTGTGTTCCACACATCATGCTTAAGGAGGATATGCAGGGTCTATTGGGAGCAGCTAGTGTCAAACAGTGCAATGTATGAAAGGACTGGTCTGAGAAACATTACATCGATAATAAAAGAAAGAAGGTGGAGATGGTTATGCCATGTCATCAGGAAGGACAGCAGCAGCATCATTCGCATAGCTCTCCATTTGACGCCAGATGATGGGAAACGGAGGAGAGGAAGGCCAGCGGAGACATGGAGGCGGACCATGGACAGAGATATTAAGAGGACAGGGAAGACATGGGGAGAGGTGGAGAAGATTGCAATGGACAGACGGAAATGGAGAGCCTTGGTCGCAGCCTTATGTGCCACTGGGCATGAAGAGGATAAGTAAGTAAGTAGGTAAGTATCGAATCGTACATATGCAAATTCAGCAGCTGAAAAAATACTATTTTTCCAAAACTGTCAACAAAACCATATCATGTGACCCCTCTATGGAGCGAGTTCGTCGAGCTCGTTCCAAAGAGGGGCCACATGATATCGATTGGTAGAAATGTTCTTGAAAATTTTTTAAAAATGATATTTAAAATAATAAATTTTGATATCGTCTGGGTTGGGTAAAGGGATACGTTGAGACGTTTTTCTCCGATGTTCAAGTAATTCTGCCGTGTGGAGATCAGTGACAGAACACGGGTTCCATTGGCTGAAACGTTTCTTACACTCTTACGTTTTCCCCAAGACGAAATTGTTTGTGTCGATGCAAACGTCATCGGCGAGTTTATAAAGTGAAATATAATATATATGGGGTATGCACAAAGGTGACGACATTGCAAAAATACACTTACACTATTGTAAGAGAATTTTACACACTCATTCTAAACCCACCAATGTTATGGTGTATTGTGAACAAGGGCGTTTTCCCATGTATGTCCTTAGACAAATACGTATGCTAAAATATTGAGTCAACTTGGTATGTTCGGAGAACGCTTTACTGAGAGGTTTTTATACATATATTGTTGATAAAAATCAGAGCCCTTGGATTAGAAAGATAAAATCTCTCCTAGAAAATATAGGATTGGGGTATTTGTGATGTGGACGGGGTATATTCCTCTAAACACAAATGCTATTGTAAATGGAATTACAATGCGCGTACGTGATCAGTACTTACAAATGTTTTTTAATGATCTAGAAAATAGGCCTAAATGTTTATTATATAAAAACACTTTTCATTCATTCGAATTACAGTGGTATCTGAAAGAAACCATCCCGGTAAATCTTGTAATCCCTATTACTAAAATAAGATTGTCTTCTCAAAGATTATATAACGAAATAGGGTGGTACAATAAAAAACCGAGAACCGAGAGGTTATGTAACTTATGTAATAGTAATAAAATCGAGGACGAATATCATTTTATATTAGAATGTCCTTTTTCCCAATATCTGCGTAAAAAATTCATTAAACCTTTTTATACCAAGAAGCCAAGTATGTTCAAATTGTGTGAGCTACTCTCCGCTAACTCACGGTCCACCTATATAAACCTAGGAAAATTTCTTAAAAAGGCATTTCAATTGCGTGAATGCAATGTCCGGTGAGGATGAAGGTGGCAAAAATTGGAATCTTTGCTGCCGTGTTATGCTCCCGAAGAAATGATGGTATGTATATGCATGTGTGTGCACTTATACGTGTATGTATATGTACATATATGTATGCGAGCATGTGTATGTGTGTGCATGTGACCAGCAGTGGTTTTGTACAGGATCTTATATTGTATATTGCATCTTCATCTCAGATTTGTACTATTATAGATCATTCGAGGGAGCCTACGGGCATTTTCCAATGATTTGTGCTGGAACAAATCCAGAGTAACAAAATAGTAATTGTTGTCCAGGATCCTATATTTTATTCCTATCCCAGATATATATATATAATAAATAGAGGATATCTACGTTATTTTAGTAAATATCGAGAATTATCATGAGTGTGGACCTGAAAGTTTTATTTTTCACGAGCGCTTGCGTGAGTAAAAAAAAATATTGTCAGGGCCACACAAATGAGACAACTCAACTAATTGTTCAACTAAACTGAAATGTCGGAAATTCACAGAATGTAGCCTTCCCAGAGTAGTGAGAGTACCCAGACACTGCCAATGGCAGTGTCTGGGTTCTCTCACTACTCTAGGAAGGCTACATTCTGTGAATGTCTGCAGCAAGAGAGTATTTAATAAAAAACGAAAAGCCTAAGATTACGGGAAGTCGACGGTTTCGGTTTTTAAAAAAAAACAACTAAAAACCTCGGTTCGGTTTCGGTTAACCTACAGCTCTAGTCCACGCGAGTATTCACTAAAATAGGGTAGATTTTCGTTTTATTATGTGCTACGTGACATTTTACTGCGCAGTATTCAACCCAATTCCCCTGCAAATACGGACGTTTCTAAACAATAACAAAGACCAGCTGATCTTTCTTTCAAGGCTATACAAGTCAAATCACTCAAACAAAAATAGTCTCACCTTCTCACGATAATTTAACAAACTAATTGTTCAACTCACAGATGAGATTTAATAATTATAATACTACAAATGAGAATAGTTTCATATTTTTCATTACCGTTAATTTTTAGAACATTTTAAATGTCAATTTACGACAAGCAATGTGGAATTGAAACAAGAAATTCGGGGCGAATCGATCAACAAAGGTTTTTCGGAACGTTACCGAGTACAAGACTTAATATGACTCTTGGAGTCACTTTCTATATACATCTAATTATTTTACTTTGATGTTTTATTATTATTATACATCTAACTTTTCAGTCATAGAATCACAGAACAGCTTGGAATATTCGAACTTCTGGTACTGCTGGTAAAGCCTGCGGTGCATCGCTTGTAACAGTGTCGAAGGCGAAGTGATGTGCCGAAGCGTGGCGTCATTTAAGAAGCTACTGAAGGATATTCCTCGCTGTCCATCAAATCGATGGATACCGAGTAGCATCTTTTAGATCATTCGTGACACACCACAGGATAGCATACAATAAATATAGAATAAACGTATAGTCTGTTAGTTTGTGTCTTGCTACAATTGATGGGAGGGTGCCCACGGGCACTCTCCCATAAATTGCAACGCTACAAAGACAACTGAACACATTTTGATGGTCAGATATAGAATAAAAGTATAGTGTTTTCAAGTAAAAATATTATTTTACGAGTAGATTAAGAATGAAACCGATGAGCCTCTGGCGAGTCGGTTTCTTTCTTTATTCTGCGAGTAGAATACATTTTAACTTGAACGCACTATAGGTTTATTTTGTTTATCCCATAAATCTTTTACAGGACAGTCACTGCGAAATCGTGCTATTACCCGCTACAAAACACAGCGAGAAACTAGGTGTGCATAGGTCCAGTTCGAAGACAAGCAAAATTGCTAAAAATACAAAAGGCGCAGTTATACATTTCTGTCTAAAAATAATTCCCCAACAAAACTGAGCCAAACTTGAAAAAATACTTTGTTAAATGAACAATGTGTAGTATTTTTTACTGACATTGTATAATACTTTTAAAAAGGTTTAAAGAAAACAACAATTGAACTGTTAATTATTCTACACGAATGCGGTAGAGGTCAGAGGTCAACAAGGCCGTCTCTACAAAAGGAATAAATTCTTTCGGTGTAAAACCTATAGGGAAAATTTATCACTCTAGTAGGCGAATAAAGAAACAATTTATCCAAGGCTTCTATTATTCAAATAAACAGCCATTTATGGGATAAATGCAGATTCTCATAACAGTCAGTCGAGCTGGGTCACGTTAACCGGCCACGTTGACGTGACCTGATCATTCAAATCAAACAACACGCCGTATGCGTCATGTTTGCTCTGAGTGATCTAGTCTTGTACAGTGCAGTCGCCGTAGAATGGGCGTAATCCACGCGTGTACATTGATGTCATGCGTTTAACAGGTAAAAAAATCATCAGCAGCAAAAATGTACCCGGTGCTTCATTAATTAATTTTGTTTTTGATTATTCCTATAATTAGTAATTGAAATCTAATATACTATTCAAAAAAAGTATAGGATATCCAAACTGATGTTGTTATTTTCGGAAAACGGTATTAGATACGCGTGATTAGACACGTCAATATGGTGCCAAGTTTAGTGTGGATCAGGAATGTCACCGGCTTATGAAAACGTCGTGCAGGTTTTTCGCACGAACGCCGCGTAAATGTCAGTGGGGTACGTTTTAAAATATTCATTTGTACTGGACGGGCTTTTTAGGAGGTCTCACCGTTCTTTTCTTGGTATAAATTCGTTCATCAATAGTTTTTGGTCGAAACGTAACTTTTGAGGAATGCGAAGACTGAGGGCGAGACGAATGATACCATGACTTAACCGTTAGGCAGCACGGTCGTTTGGGTGGTAGATCGGTTATGGTGTGGGAAGGCATAACCATGACAAGCAGAACAGCATTACATGTCATCCAAGGGCGTGTCACAGGGCAGTACTACCCTGGCAACATGTTAGCAGCTGATGTGGTGCCATTTTCGAGACGTCACGGCCGTCGATTCATTTTTCAAGATGGCATTGCAAGAGCACACAGGGCCCGTGTCGCTGCAGAGTTCATCCAAGAGCACAACATCACTACACTGCCTTGACCAACACCAAGTCCAGGCCTTTCACCAATCAAGCACGTCTGGGATAAGTTTGGCAGGCGCCTACGGCAACGCCAACAGCCCCATACCAATGTTCAGGAACTTGCCTCTGCACTGCTGGAAGAATGGAATAACATCAGTCAAGCTGATATTGTACGTTTGGTGAGGAGGTACGCCACGTGGGATCCGCGCTTGTCTCGCGAACAGAGGAGGATTTACAAGGTCTTGGACTGAATGTGGTAAATTCTCTGACTGACCGTCCATGTCTTCTACATCTCTGTGCATGGAATATATGCTCGTCAAATACCATACTATCGCTGAAATCATTCACCAGATGTCAAAGTCCAATGACTCAACTGTCATTTTGATGAAAATATAAATATATTTCTTCATATACCTCACTTTATCAAACATCCCCTACTTTTTTTAATAGTATATATCAAATTTTTTACTAATGCAAAATATTTCCCGTTTATCTTCTAGATTAGACTTAATTATCCGAGATTAATCGGTGAGAACGAGGAGTTTGATTTTGTAATGAAATTTTGTCACATCAATTATCTTTGCATTCTTCTAATTGAGTTGTGCAAGTTAATAAACACGTCATTTAAAACCCCAGTCGTGTCATTAACACATGTGGACGCTTTGATTCATCGATTATGGTGACATCTAATCATTAACCAGACAAAACAGCAATTAAGCGCCAATAAATTGTTATATCAATACATTTGTCGTCGAAAATGCTTTCCTGATTGTCTTTCTGACAGCAACAGATTATTCTCTCTCACGAGCAGGAGCAAGACAAAGACGAATTCATTACTGTAGATCATGGAAATATTTTATTGTATTCGTTGAAGTGTGTCTGAAAAACCGTATCCGCGAATATGTTTCGACAATTCACGTAAGCATGGACTTGCCATATTATATCTAGTTTTCACGCTAGGCCTAACAGTTCTCTTGCCAAAACTTTTGCCAAGTGCACTGTTCTGCAAATTCTAAAAAAAAAACGTATGCCAACTTATTTGAACACAGAAACATGAGAAAAATGGTTTGCAACTTTATTAATAAGCAATAGACAAATAAAAACACACTATAAGCAACAGATTGTCAATTGGGATACACATTCTAAAATCACTTAAGTTAAAATCAACCCAAATCAACTGGGTTGAGTGAATATGAACCCAATCGGGTTCATATTCTCTCAACCCAGCTGATTTGGGTTAATTTTTAACCCACATGAATTCAGATTGCATGTATGCATGTGAACAATCATACTACAAAACATCAACATGCCTTCAAATACATTCATATTAATTACGTTAATTACCGGGTCCTTATTATACCACGTGGAACAGTCGAATGCTGTAAAGAAGCACTGCATCACTTCCAGGGTTCTCGCGGAAAGCAGGAGTAGTCAGTATGAGGTTATTTATGTTATTCTCAATATAAATATATAAAATAAACACAATGCAGTGCAACGAAACTCGAGTCGAGAAAAACTTTCAATTGGAAATAAAGTGTACAAAATAAATACGTCTTGTTACTCTCGTAAATTTGCGTGAGATTATCCGGGAAAATTCCTGATTCCAGTTTCTGAGGGTAATTTCATTCCCGTTCCTGATCCCCAGAAAGCAGGGAATATATTAAACCCTACTGGAATGTGACGTACGTACTGTAAACGATAGTAAGCTTGATTATGAATTGATATTTATGCCATAAATGAACGTTTATTCAAACAATAAAAGTCTTGGATAAATTTTTGCTTTATTCGCCTAGCAGCAGCTGATAGTTGGGTGATAAATTTCCCCCGTAGGTTTAACACTGAAATAATTTATTCCGATAGTAAAGACGGACTCGTTGACCTCTGACCTCTACAGCATTCGTGTTGTCATGACCTGTTTTACGTTTGTGGAGGACATAATTGACCGTCGCCGAAATGTTTAGCTTTAGAATATATGACACATTTCAACTCTGTCTAATAATAACACGAATAACAATTAACAAAACGAAACCTCATAAAGTAAATCAATCGACACCAAGTGTTGAAAACCATACATGTTCGATTGTGAACGGCGGGGGCATGGTGGATGATATTTCATTTTCCAAATTAGGAAAATGTAAATAAACAAATGCACGTGTTGTCTGCATTGTTTATAAAACTCACGTTGAATCGACAACGAAAAGAAGCATCAATAAACAACGAAAATAAGAAAGATTGTTCAATTAATGAAAGTATTTTTGCAACATTGGCTCAATTTTGTAGGGGAATTATTTTTAGACAGAAATGTATCACTGCGCCTTGTTTATTTTTAGCAGTTTTATTTGTCGATCGAATTGGTCCAATGTGCTCCTCACTTCTCGCAGTGTTCTGTAGCGAGTAACAGCACGATTTCGCCGCGACTATCCTGTAAATGATTTATGGGATAAACAACATACACGTACAGTGTTTTCTAGTAACAATTTTTTTCTCCTCGTAGGATTAAGAATGAAATCTACTCGCGAGAGGCTCGTCGGTTTCATTCATAATCCTACTCGTAGAATATTTTTTTACTTGAAAATACTGTACGTTTATTTTATATGTATATACTTGGTTGTGGGTATGTGTATGTGATGGTAGACATGTGATAGTTTTCACGAAACTCTTCCCCCGAAAGCGTTGGCGTTGGTAATGACGTCAGTGTGCGCACGCGACGTCATAGAGACATTTACCGCTATTGAAGTCCACTACACAATCCGCCATTACGTTGTTCCCGTCGGGGGCCAGTCGAGCTTCCTGCACTGGACTTAAAATGGTGGTACATATACCCCCTGTTGCTCTACTGTTAACACTTGTTACCACTAACGTGCCAAATGCTTTATTGCATCATGTGATTGCTATGAGTTGCGCGTAATATCCAATCCAGGGGGTATTATGTTCGATTGTCTTGTGCAGTAGTTTAAGATGTACGGTCTATAGTTTTGGCCAGCATTTAGTTCTTGGCGTCACTAATCTATCTAAGGCGTTATTCTGCCGTACGGTTCGTAAGGGCAGTACGTTAGTAATACCAGGTCTAACAGTGCAGTAGTGTATGCTTGATTGTCTGGTACAGTAGTATTGGGCGTACTGTACGTACGTTCTTGGTCTACTGGTATTGTAATACACACAATTAGAGCTGGCACACCCTCAAATCAAGACCCTCAAGCCACGCCTGATTTAACCACTGTTATTTTTCTACACAACCTTCACAAATGGGTGCACTTTGTTTTATAAGAAAAGAAAGGAAACACAATAGTAAAACATTTTCGATTAAAGTTTAGTGTTTTTTATTATTTTTGAATTATCATTGGCGTCACCCTGGATAATTTAACATTGTGTTGTGTCGTGTCATTAAACATCACGCTTTGGTGAAACATCTTCCGCCTGGGAGATGCCGAATTTTACAACTTCAGCTTTTCTCGATAACGTACAGCTGAGTGCATGACACTTAGGTTTATCCCCCCACATTGGTCGCAAAGAGGACATCACTCATGGCCGCAAAACTCTTCCTTCATAGAAGCCAAATCGTAGAGTATAAAGGGGATTGGCTAATGGGCGTCTGAAAATGATTGAGACCACCACTTTGAAAGATGTTTCCGAACGCACTAAATATTTCAGAAACTACCTTGTACAGTGGGTGGGACGTAACATGGCACAGAATTTCACTTTTACTCGGGGTGTCATCAGGACATGCAAAATCTCTATCAGCACTTTAACCCTTTAACAAACATGAAAAGCAGTCGATACTTGCAAACAAAAGTCTTGAATAACTAACTTTTTTTATTTTTTGTCTCAAAAACATAGGTTATGACCCCTCATTGGAACGAGCTCGACGAGCTCGTTCCAAAGAGGGGTCATAACCTATGTTTTAATGTTGAGTCCTGCGAATCGCAAGATGTCTATGCAAATCGAATATCGAATCGAATCGAAACGAATCTGGTCTATTATTCGAATCGAATCGAACCTCGAATCGAATAAGGGGCGTCTTGGAGTAGACCGATTATCCGTGTGTGTATTTGGGAGAGGCTGTAAATCTATTTGGTCTGACCGCGATGGCTCAAGTCCCGACTGATAAAAAACTCCAACTACATCATCAAGGCATGCCTTCAACGAAGGCGTGCGTTGAAGATGTAGTCGGAATATTACCCACTAAGAATTTAAAAAGTGAACGAGGGCGAGAATTAACAGTACTAGCTATTTCACAGGGCCAGCCGTTTGCAACATCTCATCATCGACATTACTTGGAAACTTTAAGTTTGCTTTTAACAGAGGTAGTGACTATTGCGACTGGAATTAGAATGGGTGATGGCATGGGTACAGATGCTTTTTATTCTAATATATGGGAATTTACACCTTTTCTTTATTTTCGGCATTATTTATAAACAACTTTCATCTGAACAATACGTTTTGTGATACGAAGTAGACGACAGATACAAAGCTATATACATGAGATCAGATTCGAAAGGGCTCGAATTGGGCAGCCGATTTCGAATCGAACCGAATGGCAACGCGGGATTCAAAATCGAATCGAAGCACAAAGCTTCGCAGGGCCCTACTTTAATGTTACACGGGACAGGTTAAGATCTAATTAGTTTTTTCAGAAAAACTTGTTTCCAACATGGTATTGAACAATGCCAGTAGGTGTCGTCTAACAAACCATTCACGTTTATGAAAATGTAGTACTGCGTTCCCAAATGTGTTCTTTTTCCCTACCAGATCTGGGCGTAACCATTGGTCATGCATAGAAAAGTGGCCCTACCGCCGCAACCTTAGGCGGCTGAAGTTGCTATAAATAAACAATGATCAACAAAAATAAATGTCCTCTAAGTTTTTCAGTTTCCCGACGTCTCGCAATCTCCGATGGCTTTATAAATAATATACTTTGACGTCTGTGAAAGATGAAGAATGCTGAGTATGTGCACATTTTTTCTCGCAAAATGAATTAAATATTTACGTCATAGTTTAGTTACTATTAATAAAAAAAAAAACAAGACGAAAGGAAATTTGATATAGTGTTTAACAGCTTTCACGTCATCAAAAGTAATAGTGTTATTGGGTTTGATTGATTTTACACCATCTGGATGGGTGGGGTGGATTGAAAAGTTGATGCAGTGTAATTAGTTTTCGTTCCAGATAACCGCCATGAGGTTTGATGAAGAGAAAGCTGTTACTCTGTGACTACAGTCGCAGCTTAACAGATTTCACGTCATCAAACGTAATCGATTTAGTGTTATTGGGTTGATGGATTTGAAACAATCGGGATGGGTGGGGGGGGGGGGGGGTGGAAAGTCGATACAGTGTTATTAGTTTTCGTTTCAGATAACCGCTATGACGTTTGATGAAGAGACAGCTGTTACGCTGTGATTACAGTCGCAGCGTAACAGCTTTCTCGTCAACAAACGTGATCGATTTGGAGTTATTGCGTTGATTGACTTGAGACAATCGTGATGGGTGGGGGTCGATAAATTGAGATGCGACGTTTTTCACTGACGTTCCAGCAGATCAGTGAACGGGACACATTCACATAAGTGGATCTTGTAGTGGAAAGTAAAAATAACCGAGAGATTAAGTTTTAATCATGAAAAATAATCAGACATAGTGTTTGAGATGCCATGTTTTTGCATTGCATAGAAGCAGACTGAGAATTTCAAATAGATGGTGACAAATTCGCGATCTGATCGAAACACTCTGATATCGTGTGCAATAACCGTAGTGTAAGCGTATGCTTAATCGAGTATATTCCACGTATTTACAAATGTTGACGAAACACATAAGAGTGGTACCCGACTGTATAACCGCGCTGACCTATTAGGTCAAAAGAGGTTACACTACACTGTTTTGATGCAAATATCGCCTCTAGCGGTTTACCCCAATCTTTAATGGAGGATAAAAGTTCCCTGATTTATCCGATTGGTAGAAACTGAACAGAGCTTGTAAGTGTAAAAACAATTTTAAAGTGCATGTTTAGAAAAAAATATAAAATATTGGTGACAACTGAAATGTGTGAGAGAAGATAAAAATTGGGTGGGGGTAGGTAAAAATATGTCTATTTCATTCAATCCGAAACTGGACGTGAGTACAGGAATCACCAAATATAAAGGCAAAAGTCACATGGCGATATATATTTTTTTAGTATATTGTTTTCATGGGATGATAAACTAAATCGATAGATGGTTGCTTTTGCACAAATCAGCTTGATGAGATGGGGAGAGGTGGGAAGATTAGCGCTGTCGTCAATGTAAAAAATCAGTGTATTGTATCCTAAACTCGATATGTGATGAAATAATCTGAGGATACCGAAGACCGGATACTCGTGTTTATCATTTATTGTGGGATTGATGCAGAAATGCACGCTTGAGTAGCGCGGTGGCTCAGTGGTTACGGCATTAGACTTCAAACCGAAAGGTTTACGGTTCAATCCCCGCCAGGGTTAACATGGTTTTGTCCTTGGACAACTTGGAAAAGGCACTTAATCCCGACTGCCCACGTGTGGGGTGGGGGACCTTAGTACACAACGCCTTAGTACACAGCGCATGGGTCGGGGGGGGGGGGCACAATGGCGCTGTGTGCTGCACTTATGGGGTGTACATCTTTTCACCCAATGTAGGGAAGTCCGGCAGTTGCTCTCTGCTGCTAGATGGTTCACCCCGGGTAGTCCGGCTCCCTCCATCCGTAAAACAATTGGCCACTACGGGGCTATGGCTGTCAAAAATGTCATTAAACTCCAATAAATTAATGAGATGCACGTTTGACTTTATTAGTTATAAATGATGAAGCATATATTGGACTATGGTTTACACGATAGATTCTGTGGGAAACAAATAACCAAACTAAGTGAATTAGAAACATGTTTTATTACTTCCAAAGTGTGATTTACTGGGATTTCCGGGTTTGATTATAAACGATAACTTCACAAGAGAATTATGCAAACAACAATTGTGTCATGTATTCGTGCGCGCAAACTAAGACGCTTTACCGTGGGTGTAATGGGGACTTAATTGTTTTTTTAGCCCTTTTCCTAATATGAAAAAGCAGACGACACTTGCAAAAATAATTCTTGAATAGCTATTATTTTCATTTTTTGTCTCAAAAACATAGGTATTGACCCCTCATTGGAACGAGCTCCATGAGCTCGTTCCAATTAAGGGTCATAACCTATCTTTTAGAGACAACAAATGAAAAAATAATGAAAATTGATTGGCGATTTTTGAGAATAGCGCTGGTCGTTACGTTGGGTAAAGGGTTAAATAATATAATTATCGTTAATAATGAAAAGTAATAAATAAAACTGGTTACGTGAAATAATTCATTCGAGGCGAGGGACTATATTGTTAAACACTCGTGCGCATTCGCGTTCTCGTGTTTGTACAACATTCATCACCTCTCATGAATTATTTCACGTAACAAGTCCAGTCAAGCGATTACTCTCTTGTAACACTTAGAAGAATTACAAATGAAGAAACATTAAGGAAATCATTTATTGATGATATCATCGTACTTTTGTTTTATCATCAGAGCATTGACGTCATTATTTAATGAAAGGTTTACTACACGAACATGTGCAATGACTGTCAACATGGAGTGGAATAATAAAACATGGAGACCAATTTCCGTTTTATATTCTCACGGGAAAAATTTCATGTGGGGTCGAATAGTACATATCCTTGGAGAAAAAAATAAATACATCACCTAATTAGGCTTTTCCCTCTGTAAAAGCCTATTGTTTTTCTACGGATTATTTTTTTTTTTCCCCCACACATTTTGTCCGTACGATTCAGAAGCCATTATGGAACCGATTTTCACACAATTTTGCGCACGCATAGAAAGACACAAAATCTAAAAATGTACCGGAGAGGAATTTTCGATTTAACCCTAATTTCACCAGAATTGGCAAAAACTGTCAAAATTAGGGTTTATAAGCACTTTCTCAAAACGCGTCTTGGAGATTCTTTTTGCATTCATCGTTATTAAGCCTGAATATGACACGACCATTCATATACAAGAGATATTAGACAATGCACATTTTAACACTCCACAGGATACCAAACATCGAAATTGTGATGAAATAGGCTGTTTTCGGGCACCCACAGCACCCACAGCACCCAAAGGATACAGAGAGATAAACATAACTTCATTTATTGGCAGTCGGATTCACCGTGTAGCATTTTTGTAAGTAACAAGTTTATTTTAAAAAAAAAACAAGCGTTAACCCGTTTTTTACTGGTTAAACTGCAACACCGCTCAAAAGCTAAAAAATTCACGTTTTCTGTGTGTGTTCTCTAAACGAGTCTTGTAGAGTTTCCAGAAAAAAATGGCGATGCGCAGGTCTTCGTGTGACAATAGAAGTTGCAGAGACAAAATTTGTTAACCCTCCATGGGCTGCTAAAAGTAAAAATTATTATAAAATGGGCTGTTTTTTTTTTGGACACCAACAGCATCTAATGAGTACTCCACAAAGAAAAGTGCTTTCTTGTATCGTGTGCAAAATTTATACGGAAACATTTTTGTAAGTAGAAAGGGTATTCAAAAGTCGAAGTCTTAACCTATTTTGGACAGGCTAAAGAGAGATACCCCTTAAAAGCTTAAAATTCCTCTTTTCTGTGGATTTCTCTGAAAACATCTTGTAGGTTTTCAAGAAAAATTGTCTATTCGCAGGTCTTTATGTGACATTACAAGCTGCATGGACAAAATATTCCGGTGAGCGTTTATTAACCCCGTACAGACTGCCAAGCATCGTAATTTTATTGAAATGGGATGTTTTCGGACACGCACAGCACCCAATGTATACCGGAGAGATAAACATAATCTCCTTTGTTGAGGGTGGAATGCACCGAGGACCATTTTTGTAAGTAATAATTGTATTCAAGAAACTAAGCATTAACCCCCTTTGGGGTGGTTAATAGCGATACCCATCAAACGTTTAAAAAAATCATGTTTTCCCTGGATTTATTTACAAACATCTTGTAGGTTTTCAATAGAAAATGGCCACTGATAGGTCATGGTGTCACATTACCAGTTGCATGGATAAAATATTCCGGTAAGCATTTGTTAACCCTCCATGGGCTGCTAAATGTCGAAATTTTGAAAAAAAATAGTTTGTTTTTGGACACCAACAACATCAAATGGGAATGCCACAGAAAAAGGTAACTTCTTTTACCGGACGCAAAACTGATAGGGAAGAATTTTTGTAAGTAGTAAGGGTATTTGGGTATTCAAAAATGGAGGTCTTAACCCATTTTCGACTGGTTAAGGAGATACACCCCTTAAAAGCTTAAAATTACGGTTTTCTGTGGATTCCCCCAAAACCTCTAGTAAGTTTTTAAGAAAAAATGACCATTCGTAGGTCTTGGAGTGACATTACAAGTTGCATGAACCAAATATTACGGTAAACATTTGTTAACCCTCCAGAGATGGCCAAGCATAGGCATTTTGAGAAAATGGGCTGTTCTTGGGCACCCATATCACCCAATGTGTACCTGCGAGATAAACATAACCTCCTTCATTGGAAGTGGAATTCACAGAGGATCATTTTTGTATGTAATGAAGGTATTCACAAACTCAAACATTAACCCTTTTAGAGCTGGTTATGGAGCGATACCCCCCCCCCCCAAAAAAAAAAAAAAAGATTAAAAAATCATGTTATCCGAGGATTTTTCTGAAAACATCTCGTAGATTTTCAAAAAAATGAGCCATTCTCAGATCTTAGTGTGGTATTAAAAGTTGCATGTACAAAATATACCAGTCAACATATAATAACCCTATGCAGGTTCTCAAACATAAAAATTTTGATAAAATGGGCTGTGTTTGCGTACCCACAGCACCCAAAGTTAAGAGCAGAGATCAACATAAGTGGAAGTAGAATTCACTGAGAAATATTTTTGTAAGTAATAAGGGTATTCAAAAAAACAACCCGTAACCAGTTTTGGGCTGGATAAACAATGATACCCATCAAAAGCTTAAAATTCATGTTCTCCTTAGATTTCACTGAAAACATCTTGTAGATTTTTAAGAAAATGGCCATTCGCAGTTCTTGGTGTGACATTACAAGTTGCATGGAAAAATATTCCTGTTAGCACTTGTTAACCCTCTGCAGGCTGCCAGACATCAATATCTTGGATACATTTGAGATAAAATGGACCATTTTCAAATAGCCACAGCACTCAGTGGGTATGTGTCAAACAAACATAACTCCTTGTGTCGGTCATTAACTTGTTTGAGGACGATATTGATATTAACCCTCTCTACCATTAATGATGTTTTTGACCTAAACATTTTTTTTATCAAACTGAGTCATTTGAGACTACTATACCCATCTTTCTCATAACATCAAAAAAGATCTTCAGTGAGACAGTTAAAAACAATTCATCAGACACTCTGGGGTCATGAAAAATCATGGAATCTCATCTGGAAAAGCCATCATTCGCCAGAGTCATAAAGTTTAGCTGTTACTGTTGTTATTAGAAAAAAAACTAAATTTCAGTATTTTACCATTTTACTTTAGAAATATATATATAAAATATACCCATAGTAGCTTGGTGTACCAAATGTTCACTACGAGTGGTGAAGTGGTGTTAACCGCTGTTAACACCACTTCACCACGAGTGGTGAACATTTGGTACACCGAGCTACTTTGGGTATATTTTATTCATATCATGATCGTCAGATTAATAAGAGTTTAAATGTTAAATAAATCAATAGCCACACGTGCGATTCTGTTTTTGTTTACATGAGCACCGGCGGGCGCGACTTCCGCTGGCAATTTCATCGCCGAAACGCGCAAATTACGGGGCCGTTTTCATTTTAATAACATACCATTGCGAGGTACGGATCCTTTATCAACATGAGACAATATACGTTTGTTAATTTTTGCTATCTTATGAGATAAACTAATTTAAAAACGTAATAAACAATTGCAGGTTTCATTTCACTCATCAAGTGCTCGTGAATGACTCAACTGTAACCAACCCAACTTGGCAGAGTGCCAGACTGTTCGAGTTGGATACATTTTGTACTGAGGCCCATATATCGTGTTCCCAAGGAAACGTTCAGCAAATCAATGTCTTACTAAACACATTTTTATCGACTTGATATCAGGAATTCAAAGCATAACGTACAGAGTTGATTAGAGCCAAGAGCCCATTTGAACATCGCCAAAACCTGCAACTGACAGTGAATGCATCTAAAATTATTAATCTTCTTCACTGGACCACTTTATCTGCTGATATGGGCGCTATCAGAGACACAGGGGAGGGGACATGCGCCCCTCCCCTCCCAATCTTCGTCAAGGGGAAAAAGGGGCGAGTGCGTCCCTCTCCGCCCGACAGGAATGTAATGATGTTGGCAGGACTATGGCTTGGCTGGATCTGTAACTATCTTCAGATATTGAGGTTCGTGGACTGGTCATATTCCACATGTGGGCAGTGATGTCCATGCATGCGTTTACCAGGTAATAAAACTCATCATCATCAAAATTTTAATTAATGAAGTACCGGTGGTACCCGGTGCTTCATTAATTCAGTTTTTGATCCCATAAGCGATGCCCGTAAATAATTCATCGCTTACGTGAATCTAAACATAAGCGATGGACTATTTTAAGGTCGGACTGGTTCCAGTTCACAACAGCGTCGAATTAGAACTTGATAATCGGCCTGAAAACATATCATCCAGAAAACCTTGCAGATAGCGCCTTGGTCCATTCAAGGGACGATATTCGGTTTTACCGACCTATTCAGCTGAAGCAACCGACAAATTTTTGTGTAACGAAAAGTTTTATGCGTAACGCCATACAATGGGTAAACGTTACGGTGGTGTCACCCATGCGATAATAACTAAATCGATATTGTCTTCATGACGTGGTAGAAAATCAGACCTCACACAAAGATGTTTTACAAACTGCTTTTGTAATCGTGCTGGGCGTAATCCTCCCCAATATATTTCGTGCGGTGTGTCATTGTTGTAACGATGATATGGGCGGAAGGTTAAGGAAATTAATGTTAATAGTCCATTAATAGTCCATTATATGCTTTATGAATTGTAAAAACGCTTCATCTTTGGTTATTCAGTTCAATTGTTAGCTTAAAATCGTAACCTACTGCGAGGGACGTAACTATGGGGTGTCGGGGTGAGTGATATACCCACACCAATAATTTTCATCTGTATTGGATTCTGGGATATCGATTCGCTCATGCTTGTAATCATGTTACTGACCGAGGTTTTGGGGGGACCCAGTACGACCAATTTTGGGTGCGGTGCATGCTAATTATATAAAATGTTGCGAAATCAATGGATCAGGACTATTACATGAATTTATCTACAAACAAAATTCCTGAGACTTTTAACTACAATCTGTAATCCACAATAACAAATATTGTAACTACATCGAGAGGAAGGGGTCGCGGTAACCGGTTCCCGTCAGATCATCGAAGTTAAGCAACGTCGAGCGCGGTTAGTAGTTAGATGGGTGACTATATCAGCGACTGACTCGCGCTCCCGCGATGTGTCCATGGGCATGGCACTTAACTCCGATTGCCTACACGATGGGGGCTAAGGCATAAGGCATACTGCACGTCGACGGTGCGCATGTCTTCAACCAATCTAACCCTGCCTGTGCCGCGATGCAGAGTTCAGAGTTACAATGTTGGACAGATGGCAGCTGCTCGTCATTGCTCGATTGTTTTCTCCGGCTTCCTCCACCCGTAAATCTGTCACCAACATGATATGACCCTGGCTATTAATGTGTCGTTAAACCCTAATAAAAAAAAGAAAAAATGTAAGACTGAAGAAATATTCTAACTACATCATCAATGTATGCTTTCGAAGAATATTTCTTCAGTCTTTTCCTGTGTCATGGCAGGTGAGGCAAGTTGTGTTTATATCCACCCCACCCCCATTCACTCATCTGTCGCCCATGTCTGTTATTGTGCTACGTAACCGAAGTAGAAAAGTTTTCGAAATCCTTGGCTCTTGTTCTACTTCAGATCTGTTCCGGCTATCGCTTGAATGTAGGCATTAACCATTTACCCAACGAATCGCCCGCATCCGCCCGCATGATATGCAAATTCAGCAGTTGAAAAAATATTATTTTAAAAAAAAATTCAACAAAACCATATCATGTGACCCCTCGTTGGAACGAGCTCGTTCCAACGAGGGGTCACATGATATGGTTTTGTTGAAATGTTTTGAAAAATTTAAAAAAATGATATTTAAAATAATAAATTTTGATATCATCTGCGTTCGGTAAAGGGTTAATCAGAATGACCTGAGGTAACAACAATATAATAAATATAATTCCTCGCGTTACGTAGCACGGAGGAAAATTTCTGTCTTCACGGCAGTAGAAAGTGGGTTAAATGCTTGTGCGTTGTTTGTCGCACTGCGAGTTGTAAAATTCTCGTGGTGTTGCGATTGTTTGCATCAGCGTTACTGATCGTGGTTTGATCTGAATTATTCAGCCCAGTCAGCGCTTTCTCATCAGTCAGACTCGCCAATTTTTAATTTTCGTGGTTTGTTTTCGCGTTTCTCCAAAGTAACGTCAGAGCTGTTTCTTAACACGTATGTAAGGTCAAACTTATGTTTCTCGATAAAAAAAAAAGACGAAGTCCGCCTTTTTTTTTTTTGCCCGGAGACAAGCAGATAGCATTCTTTCAGAACACAGATTTCCAGTCAGCTAAAAAAAAAAAAAAAAAATGCTGATCTGGTTTTCTCGGACGCTTCCTTGTCTGCGAAGGGTAGTTTGACTGGTTTGTTTTTGAAGTGTATTATTGTTTTTTTTTGTGTAAACACGGCTGATGTATTGTTGTACATGCTAAAAAAAAATATGGTCGATTTAAAAATAAAAAGCCGTCTGGGCAACTGCTAGCGTCTGGCTTCCGACAATTATTGTTATTTCTCAATTGTTGTCGTAGCGGGGTGAAGGGAAGACCAAAGACTGATCGAGACTGTCAGTGTTTATGAAAAACCAAGTCATTTTTGCTTGATATAGTACAGTCCTATCCTAAACTGATGCGAAAGAGAATCCAGGAAAAGAACTTCAAAGGTCCGCTTTATGATACAGACATTGAGTCTGAAGTTACAACATAAAGGGTATACGAATTTCACATAAAAATTAAAATTTTGAATGTGAACGGATATGTATCATCGATGTGCGCATCATTTCACAAACTTCAGGCATCTTCCTGTAGAGTTCTATAAAAATACAGAGGCTGTGTTTTTTTTACATTTTTTTACATTTCCCCCCGTCAATTTAAACATCTGGATATTATTTTCTGTTGAAGCTACTTAAAAAATAGGACAACGCCGTTTTCACCATCTTTAGATGTTCATTATGTCAATAGTGTGCGCATCGTGACACAAAATACAAGCGCGTTTTTTTCCATTACAATAAAAGTCTAGGTGATGAGATTTGGTATTTTTTTTCCTGAGAAGAATAAAAACTTGCAAATTACTGTAAAAAAAAAACATTCGCTAAATAAAAAAACTCAAGTGGACACTTTGTGTTGGTGGGGGTGATACTGACAGATATTCTTAATGACGCATTACTCGTGAACTAGTTGCTTCAAATTAGTTTAACATGAAAGGCAAGTTTACTTTTGTTACTTTTAACTAGTTGAGGGTTAGTTTATTTTTGGTGGTCTGAATTTACTCAGCTAAATCTGTTCTATTACAAATTAGTGGAGACAGCCCACAGCCACCTTCCAATAATTAGTAACAAAACAAATGTATACATACAAAATATTATTTGATTTTGATTTTGAGTGAATATGGAACAGGTGTGAGGAGAATGTTGATTTTTGCTCTGGTACCTTCATTTTTTGAAAGCCCTGATAGCGGCTTCTAGCACTCAACCAGGTAATAAACGAAAACAATAGACAGCTCCTGGAGCTTGGCTTTTTTTATACTGATGTCGTTGGTGTTTTCTCAGCAATTACTTGCTTCTTAAGTGGATCTTCCTCCTGCATCTAATAATATCAAGGGATGTAACTTTATCAAAAGTCGATTTCCATGTCGATATAAATCAGACATGGTATGAATCGCCTTCTCCACTTACTTGTGATGTGGGCGGAAAAAAATAAAAAGTCAAGTTTCCTTTTGTAACTTTCAATAAACGGAAACAACAAACAGCTCCGAGAGTTGTCTGGTGTTTTCGTTTATTAATTGTTTAGTCTCACAGCATGGATGCTTTCTGAATAATTACTTGCTTCTTCGTTGGGCCTTTCTCTCTCGTCTTCTGATTTCAAGGGAGATAACTTTATCGAAAGCCGATTTTCATGACGACATAAGTCAGGAGTTAATTTCGCCTCAGATTTGCTCGTGTATATACTGTGATCGCAACAGTTGTACTATTCTTTATCATATACTTAACATAAAACTATTTTGGACCCCTTTAATCCGATCTGGCGGACAGCTAGAGTTGTAGTTTTCCAAACCCACAGCTCACCTCCCAAACGAGGCTATCAAACTATTGCGTTTATGTACGCTTCACTCCGGCTGTGTTCAGGGGAGTAAGAGTAATGTTCCATAGATAGCGAATTGTTTCCTTTGAGCAAGTGTTTAAAGGCTGTACAACCATAAGTTACATTTGAAAATCGACAATAATTTCAACACCATTATTTAAATCACGCAAAATACGAACAGTTTGTGTTATGTGTGATTGCTTTGACGAAGAGAAACAACTTGAAGATTACGATGCCTTCGTCATTGAATGACGTATTATATTATATTATTAAGTAATTACTACTTCATTTACTTGATGAACAAATGACGTACATGAAATGACGTAATAGAATACTGTTCACGAAAATCCTTCATAAATTCGTTTACTTCTGCAGGTCTATTGTTCATGTGGTTTAACTGACGATAAAGATATATACATTTATTGCATGCTAGCCTGTGAATTATCGCAAAATATCAAAAAGTTATTTCTCGATAGCCTTTTACTTGGTGGATAACTAGGACTATTCCTCAGAAGCTCCCTAAATGACGTCACGCTTCGGTGCATCGCTTCGCCTTCAATACTGTTAAAAGTGATTCTGTGCCGGCTTTACCAGTAGTACCAGAAGTTCATGCTATTCCTGGCCGTTCTGGTTATTCTATGACGGAAAAATTAGATGCGTAATAATTATGAATAATAAAGTAAAATAATTAATCGCGAGTGAAAAATAATATTTTCAGGTCCATACGAATGAGAAAATTTCCGATATGCACTAAAAATAGGGTAGATGTCGTCTATACATTAGTATGACAATGACTGGGCTGTTCCGTTTCCCATCTCGTTGATGCGAGCAGGTCATCGGCATCCCACTCTTCACATTCGGTGACTCGGGAAATACGACTGATCTACTCTCATTAGCTCGACGGAATCCAGACCACTAGATCAGTTATTCTTATAATAACCTGCATTGATTGGTCGTGACACACGTGCACATCATTTTCATGAATATTAGTTTAATGGCAAGTATTTTATTTTATTACTTTCCAAAGTGTGATTTTTTGGGATTTCCGGGTTTGATTATAAACGATAACTTCACAAGTGAATTTTGCAATCAACAATTGTGACATGTATCCGTGCGCGCAAACGAAGACGCTTTGCCCTGGGTGTAATGGGGACTTCATTGTTTTTTTTTGTTTGTTTTTTTTTTTTTTTGCTTTTTTAACCCTTTATCTAACATGAAAAGCAGACGATACTTGCAAAAAAACATTCTTGAATAACTATTATTTTCCTTTTTTGTCTCAAAACATAGGTTATGACCCCTCATTGGAACGAACTCGTTCCAATGAGGGGTCATAACCTATGTTTTAGAGACAAAAAATGAAAAAAATAATAAAAATTAATTGACGAGTTTTGAGAATAGCGCTGGCGGTTTTTGTCCTTTACGTTAGGTGAAGGATTAAATAATATAATTATCGTTAATAATGAAAAGTAATAAACAGAGTAATCGCTTGACTGGACTGGTTGCGTGAAATAATTCATTCGAGGGACTATATTGTAAAACACTCGTGCGCATTCGCGCACTCATGTTTGTACAACGCCCCTCACCTCTCACGAATTATTTCACGTAACCAGTCCAGTCAAGCGATTACTCTCTATTACACTTACCCCTTCGAAACATACAAAAGCACACAGCAAAGCGTAAAAAATAAGTTACAATACCGTCCACCAATCCCTTTGACAATCAACATATTACGACTAAAAGACACGTTAAAATCAAATAAAATGTCCTTGGAAAGGGGATCGCGCATACGTTTGTGGTGGTGCTTGGCAATAGATGCCGGTGTAACTTGTATCAACCGAGTTTAAACGTATATTAATCAAGTTCGGGAGTATATCAGTCCAGGATGACATATGTACGAGGAAGGCAGATACCATTAGACACCAATAGGCATGTGAGTATCTGATTATTAAATGCATGTATCTAACCTCCTACAATCCCCCGAGAACTTAATTATATCTGAAAACCCACGTGTAAGTTGTGTATAAACTATGGACAGTTGTTCCAATCTATAGACGGAAAGAAATCAGAGTGATCTCCCCTTTCTTTATTTATCTATCAAAACGATAACAGACGAAAACCGCCTCTACTTTAGCACGTAAGAATTCTATTATTTATTGTTCAGAACACTTGCTAATTCAGTATATAGAAAATGTCGTCTGGGAATTTGTTTGGTACATATTTGGTAAGTGACCTATTAACCTATTCATAAGGCCAGCCGGATACTTTAACCAATAGCCGACCAAAACTAGTGACGAGGACTGAGGAATGCACGGACAGGGATGGTCATCAGTGACCACGTATTAATTCAATATTCCAACGCTCGTGGTATAGTACTTGTCAATGAGATGTTGGATCACTTTCTCTGTATTGCATCACTACTCGTAGATTTTTGTAACAATTGAATGCCGATAGGAAAAGTTAATGAAAACATGAAACGATTTGCAAACTCAACTGATGATGAAAATTTCAGAGAAAAAACGGCCGACCAAATAACAAGGTTAGGGAGATTTCATTGGCGGATACGGAGTCGCATGAGGTTTCTCGGGAGTAATATTAGGATCCGCTTAAGCCTCGTCTAATATTGTTTTCACTTCGTCTCAAGTCACACCGCATCCGCCAATTGAGCGTCCCGTAATTTATCGTAGTGCGTACGTCAATTGCATACTATAGAGTTTACTTAACATATTACGTCACTGACAACCTGTGCAACTAATAATAATTTTCTTGGCAACACATGGCCCTCTGTCATTTACGATGGCATTAATAAAGGGAGTGGTGGCCAGGTGAACAAGTGCTGCAATGGTCTTTCATGCCAAATGTTCAGGAATCCTCGATCGGGGAAATTCTCTGACCGTTCTCTGGTAGTCGGCATCATTCTCGAGGTATCTGAACACTCTCTTGTAGCATCAGTTGTGGAGTCGATGCGGTCACGACATACTTCCTGTCGGACACCCCACACATAGAGTGAAGTGGGGCGGGTGCGTACGTAAAATGGCTGTCACCTGTACCGTGAGAGACACACTCCATATAGGCTGAAGACGCCTTCGTGGTATTCGATAAAAACGAGGTCACGATGTTGCCGAACCGGAGGTTATGCCACACACTCGCTCCATTTGACTGGGGGTGGGGGTGGGGGTAGTATAAGGTATAAGGTATAGAATTTGCCAAGCGGATAGCCAGGTATCTATATTAGGGGTCGAGTACAGGGATCTCTCGGGGTCCCCCAAGTAATTGTATTATGCCGTAGATATATCACGAAGCTTGAAGTCTTGCGATCGGGAAAGGTATAGAAATGGTGGCCCTCTCGCATGGACATGGCTAGAGGTTTCAGGATGGAGGGGGGGGGGGGGGGGGGGGTGGGGTGGGGGGGGGTCATTTCCAACTAGGGGAGAGATCGGGTGGGGGAACCTCTCCCGGTCCCTCCCCGAGTTGAAAATTCAAACCGAGAAAAATATTGAAAATGAAGCCATGAAAGGGGGCATTAAATTGATTCTAGTAACTGAAATGCCAACACATTTATGATAGAATTGTCAGGTTGTTATTGTTATTTGGTATTATTCTGGGAATTGAACATGTCCTAAACAAATGCTCAGGCTTTGAACTTTGAGCAATTCATACTCTTCTAACATTAAATGACATTCAGGAATGATCAATTTTCGATGTTTCATCATTTTGTAACTGTGAATGATGGAATTAAATGGAGATAACGATTTTACATGATGCGATTTCCTTGAAGTCCATTTCGAGGATTTTTTTTTATTACGATAAGTAAATGTACTATAGAAATCTCGTACCGATTGACATCATGCGTACTTAGTAAATAGCAGCATCACCAAAGAAGCTCTAAAATCCAGATAGATGGAATTTCCAACTACTCATGAAATGACCTCCGAATTTCCAACTGTAGGAAATTTTGGCCAGGATTGGGTGTGACACGCCCCCCCCCCCCCCCCACACACACACACACTGTCGCCACGTCTCTGCCCTCTCGTGCTTGGGCGGCAAGTTGAGGGGTATTTTTTCTTCGTCGGAGGCCCGGGGCTTTGGGGGAAAATATGCCTCAAATGGCACTAATCGAAGACATTTTGAGGCTCCAAAGGATGTCAATTTTCACCAAGCGTGGTATGTTATTTGTAATTTCATTAGTTTGGATCCTGCATAGATCGTAGAGTTCAGGATTTTTAGAATGGAGTCATGGGAAGTTTTTTTTTTAATTTTGGGGGTGATGTGCTCATTTTTCGTGCCGATGTAAATTGAATCTTTAGGAGATAAACGTCTCTTGTTGAGTTAGACATTCGGGAATTTGACTATGGAAAACCATTTGTTAACTAGCCCCGAAATAAATGGTTTCCCATTGTCAAAGTCCCTAATATCTAACGAAACAAGAGACGTTTATCTCCATTGTAATTCCTGTCATTGTTAGAAGTGAAACAATTCTCTCAACCTGTTTTATTTGAAGAAAAAAAACAAGAAAATGTCATTTTCGATCTCGGTCTATTTGCGATGATCGAATTTACAGAAAACAACTCCGGGGTGTGTTCGATCTGTGGAAGGTGCGGGATAGCGCCGTTGCTCGCGCGTATCGTGGATACAGACAGATATAGACATGTTCCAACTGACCCGCTCCCGGCAATTAGAGAAAGGTAAAAGTGAAGTTACCTGAGATAAGTTCACGGAGTCGCCCGGCTCACAGTCAATCAAATTTTGAGTTTAGAAAGAGCAACGATGTCAAATTTAACTGATAAATTGCAATTAAAATATATTTTAGTTATTATTAAAAAAAAACAAGCGCTGAAATTGAAAGTTGATATCGTGTAGCTAGTTTTCATCATAGGTAAACTCCAGTGGCGTAATCCCCATACAACGAGGTTATGGCGTCTCCTAAGGGCCCCCAACAACAGCACCTTTTTAAGGACCCCAACAATCCCAACATTTTGGGAAAATCATTATTAAGGGCCTCAAAACAGTGTTGTAGTTGAAGCACTGAGCTTGGATGCTTCAATGCCAGCTTGCATAAAGAATCGGGGTGATATTCTATGAGACCAATTACGGGGTTGTGTACGTGGCACATGACAACATGCGTCAGTAGTTCAAATGACGAAACAAGTTTAATTGTAATTCATTTACAAATGTAGATGCATTCTGTACGATTTGTTACATCAAACTTTCGAAGCACAATTCGAAATCATCCAATGCCAACGTGACTCCTTCTCGGTTAAGGTGCTGACTAAATAACGAAGGAACGAACACAGAAACGAACGAAAAGGCAAACGAAAATCACCATCGGAAATATTTTAATTAATGAAGCACCGGGTTGTACCCGGTGCTTCATTAATTAAATTTTTCACTATTTCTCCAGTAATTCGTGTGTGGAATCTAATATTATCGAGTCCGCGAAAATATTGCCCATACGTGGAATTACCGTTATGCCACTGCAAAACGCCATGACATATCGTCCTTCGAGTTCCAATGTGTTCTATGTGCCTACTGGCACATAGAACACATTGGAACTCAGGGGACGATATGATGAAGTGAAGGCTGTAACGCTGTCTTTATTCACGACGTAACAGCTTTCCTGTCATTAAACGTCATGGAGTGAAGGAGATATTGCGATGTGTTACTTGAAGCCATCTGATTGGGAGTGAGAGTGGGGGTGACTGTCGACCTTTTTCCAACTATCCAGTTGTATAGAGATCAGTTTGTCTGCTCTTCTAGAGTGTGAACGCTGGTTTAAGCCGTTCGTATAAAGTTGATGCATTGTTTTGAGTTTTCGTACGAGCCAAACAAACTTCTGATAAAGTGAAAGCCGTTATTCTGTTACTACAGCTTCACGCTATCAAACACCATCGCTGGGAGGAGCTACTGCATTGACTAAGTAGCTGGGGTGACGCCATTTTTGAGGAGGGTTGGGGTGGTTTGGGATGGGGTGGGTCGCTGTGGGTGGCAGACTGACTTGACGTTTCTCGCTGACGTTCCATTAAACCAGTTGAATAGAAATCGGTTACTTAGACCATTGACTGTTATGAAAAATGTAACAGAACTGTGATCACAGAAAGCAGGCAGAGTTTTTAAGACCGGATCGCAACCCAGTCATGATCCGGTCGAAATGATCTGCCTGCTTTCCTCTCTCAGAACAACAGATTATTTATCAGATATGGTTTTCTTTCCCAGAATTGCCCATTATCACACGCGGCCGATATGACTGCAATGTCGGCCGATATGACGCCGATCTAGGTGGATATGAATCAAGATACAGTTGTCCCCCTTGATGCGTTGTAAGGCGCGACTAATTTGTTACCACCAAAATCGTTCACCGTTATTCGACGAAACCAATCAGGAAAATTGGCATTACCAGGCATAAGGGAGTAGTTTGAAGATGTGTTTTTGTAAGGTGATGAATTATTGAAGGGCATAAGTTAGGATTAGGTTGAAACGAGAAGAAAGGAGTTGGGTGTGCAGAAAATTTAACTCAAACTGAGATTCAGAATCCCTTAGCGAAGATTCGTCGAAGTGGGAGAAGAGAGAGTTCAGCTATCCGAACGTCGCGGCTTCCTCAGCGGGGAAGCCGCGATGTTCGGATAGCTGCACTGGGCGAAGAGGAAACTTCGGACTTTATGAAAAGAATGAAAAACAATAACATTGTCGGGGAATTGTAACACATCTGGCAACATTATGTAATGATTTGTTTTGGTTTAATAAATAAAGAGGTTATTACTTGGTTAGTTTCATTACAACGGATGTAGGTATTTTATTTATTTATTGGGGTTTAACGACACTTTCGACACCTAGGGTCACTTCGTGTCGGGCAGTTTTACGTGTGGAGGAAGCCGAAGTACCCGAAGAGTAGCACCAATCAACTGCTAGACAACGTATTAACTCCACACAAGCAGGGTTAGCATTGGTTGAAGAAGAGTGCACCAACGACGTGCAGTACTCCTTAGTACACAATGACACCCTGCGCCCACGTGGGCAGTTGGGATTAAGTGTCTTGCCCAAGGACACAACGCGGATGGGATTCGAACCGGGGACCTCTCGTCCTACAGCCTGCATCTCTACTCGTCTCCCAACAGAGATATCAGCCCTCAGTAACTTCGTATCAACATTAGACCTTCTATCCCATGGGGATATGAAGTTACCTCGAGCTGATATCTCGGCCGATATGAAAATTACCAAGTAACCATCTGTAAATATCACCAATCTGAAACGAAATGCGAAAACATTGAATTTAATATGCTGTCTTCCTTTGCTGTGTACGTGTGTCGCTATCTAATCGCGAAACGGACCACTGTTGTGATCACAGTATTCTCAATATTATCCGTCTATTTTATCAACGGGAAAGGCAGCTCCACTGTCCCTGGAGTAAATGAAACTTGTTAATGTAACGCGTATATACAGGCAAACACTTCAAAGCATGCTCACTCGGCGACTGGAAAACTAACAGTACGCAGTTGACCTTGTTTGCCTGTTTGACTGAGTGTTTCGTTTACAACTGTGTAGACGAATGTTGTGTTAGGAACAAATAAGGGCCCATTGAAAAACTGTAATTGTATGATTTCATGCAGCGCTAAGGGTTTTCGGTGGCTAATGGAAATAAAACAACTCAGTCGATGAAGGGTTTCGAGAGCACTGCATCAAGAAGAATGGAGTAAGAGAGTGGACAAAAATGCAACCTCAGCGTAACAACTTTCACGTCATCAAAGGAAAGGAACTGAGAAGAGTTACCGCGTTCATTGACTTGAGGCCATCATAGAGGGACAGTTTGAGACGCGACTTGTTCACTTACGTTTCATCAATCAAGTTATAGCGATCAGTGATTTCGATTGTAGGTCATAGTGTGGTGAGAGTGAGATATAGCGTTTGGCCCACACTCGTACTCTGTGGTGACGGACGTTGTTAAACATGGAAACTATTCCCATTATATTAATCTCGGGTTAACGCTGCATGTACAGCTGAAACTAGAAGTCCTTCGATTAGAGAAGAAAATTCTCGTTATTTATTTATTTATTTATTTATTTATTTATTTATTTATTTATTTATTTATTTATTTATTTATTTATTTATAGGTGTTTAAGGTCACATACTTATGCACAATGGCCAATCGTGGCCGTGATAGTTTTACGGGTGGAGGAACCCGGAGTACCCGGAGAGAACCACCGAGCATCGACGAGCAACTGTCAGCTCCTCAACATTCTAACTCTGTTCAAGCTCCGCTCAGGCAAGGTTGTAACGGCTGAAGACACGTGCACAATCGCCGTACTGTACCCCTTAGTACACGGCGTCATCGTGCGCCCATGTGGGCAACCGGGATAAAGCCGCAGGACACAACGCGGGTCGTCCCGAACGGGGATCGAACTCGGGACCTCTAGTTTAGAAGTCCAACAGTCTAACACTGAGCCACCGCGCTCTCCGCTCGTTAGTTAATGCGCTTCTTACTGCAGACGACTGAAGTAGTCTGAAATACATAAGCGCGTTTGTGCTGTGCAATGCAAAATATAATGCCCTATTAGCGAAGTCGGTAGTGAATTCTGTTATGAACAATTATATATACTTTTCTAGTGGAGAATATATGGCGCTGCGATTAATTTGTAATCCACTCTTTTCATTCTGTATACGGGGTCGAATTTTAATATATGTTTATGCCACTACATATACATGTATCCCATTCGAGGTTATGAATGATGTTAATAATATCTATTTACTAATATCGAATTATTGGGCACTCTGTTTTTTCTATAGGAATTGAGTTTCGCCAATGAGGCAGTTTGAGATTGATAGGGACAAAACGTGCACTTACCCAGCGCACTGTTACTTCAAAATAGTGCACAATAAAGTGACAGTACTTCTAGTTTCAACTGTAGTCAAGCTGGTCGTCCAGAAACATTAGGAACATGCTGTGGTGTGTCAAACCTTATTTATACCGAACGTAGGTGCTTTCATTTGTGTAACAACATTTCCAAAAGTGTCAATTTCTTGCATGCAGCTACTTTGGGTTGGGCATGGGGGCCCTTTAGTTATCGCGCCAGCCGACGGCTTGATTCTGACTCGCATCATCTGAGTCGCTTTCTTGGTAAAAAAAAACGGTAATTTTGATTTCCTTCTCAGGAGCATTGTGGAGCCGTGTTCAGCACGTCGACCATACATGTGCCTTCAGACAATGCTAACCCTGCTTATGCTAGGTAGTAGTTTTGAATGTTTGACATTCCCTCGTCGTTCTTTGATGGATCTCTCCGCATACTATGGATTCAGTCACGTGTATACAATCTGACAGGATATGACACTGGTTGTTTAAAGTGGCGTTAACGAAATAAACAATCAGACAAACATACTTTTCAGCTCCATTCTTCGGTTATTTTGTTCTAAAGAAAACCATAGAATGATTATGTAACAATCATTTTGTTACGATTACGCCAAAACAAAGGTAATCACATATTTTGTAGAACCGTCAGAGTTTACTGCTTTAGAAATGTCTCTCCCTGATTCTTGAGACTTTGTCTGTCATACTTATAATGTTGTATATAAATAAATCGAACGGTTGGGGACAACATAATGCCATTTCACATTTGAATTGAGCTTTGTTTGAAAACCAGCCAGGAGAAAATGTTCATATCCGCCGGAACTTCCCTTGGTTTAAATATCGAGAACATTGTGAAAAGATTATGTCTTTTGATTTAGGTATTGATCATCGATGACCTTTCTGACTACTGCTTCATATTTAACGCTTCCACCACTGACCTCTTGGATGGTATCGCTTTATAAATGAGATTCACAGCAGAGTGGGCGAATCTATTGGGCTGTAGAATTAAATTATTGCTGACCTCTTAGCCGATTCCCCCGTGTACCAGCATCACATAACGTCCAGAATCGGGCATGGTGGATTAAATTATTGTACTATTGTCGACGTTCCCTGCCAGTTTGTTGTGTATATGTTAACAATAAATGATGCCAAAAATAGGAGTAAAACAGTTGAAAAGGTTAATGCTTTCCACACCAAACTAGGTTCGTATGCACCTGTCATTCGTGATGAATCTTGTACAGAACCCATTATATCAGTTTTTATAAGTAGTAAGTGTAGGACCAAATGCTGTATTGTATTTGTTGTGATATCCTGTGTTGTAATACCCTTAATGCAGAAAGGCCAGGCATTGGATATAGAGGCTTTTAATTGGTACTGTACATATTTTTAGAGAGTACCTACATGCATTCTCAAATAAATTATGGCAACACAGACCCACTTTCGCAGAACATCATTTTCACCTGACTAACACTTGACTGTCTGACTGTTGAGCTGGGATGACACGTAGTTCTGAAATGGTTGATCTATTCTCGTAACCGGCTAATCGCAAGCTATAACAGGATGCAAGGCGATTATCTGCTGTCATTTAGTTCGCCTACTGCGAAGCAGAGGCGAGGTAATGTCGTGACTCCGGTAACGTCGGCTTGGGCGTCGGCATCAACGTCTAATTTTGCAAGAGTTTGTGGTTAAGTAAATGTCTTCGAACGTTGTGGCTTCAGGATTTTCAAATTGCAGTTGTGGGTTATTTTGGACCATGATTACAAAACTGAACCCTTATTTTTGGAAATTGTTCTTCACTTGTTTTTCCTTTAGGTGAAGACTTAGTCAATTTCCTCCTGTAAGAAGTAGCGTTAAGGCACATTATGGCAATTTGCTTTGCCCATAACTGTGTTTTATTGAGCGTGTAGTTTCCCGTAACCTTTATACTAAGTATATGTGCTGTTATTTTCCTGCAAAAAATCTGTAAACTTGTGCTTGTAACAATTAAAGTCAGCTCCAATATCAGAATTGTGAATGTTTGTATTTGAGTTTCGTCAAACCTAGAGGCCACTGGGCTTTCAGCTTGCAGCTGGGGGTTATTTAGGACCATGACTTCAGTACTTGTCCTTTATTTTGGGGATTTGTTCAGTGGCGGCGCCAGAAATTTTTTTCTGTGGGGGGGAGGGGGCAACTAGGGGGGCAGACTCCCATGAAGGGGGGGGCAAATACGTAAAGGGTCATATCATTACTTTGTTATGAGGTAGTCCAAACTTGGACCCAAAGTCCGTAATATACTTTTTTGGTTTGGTACGTCCTGTGGACGTACCAAACCAAAAAATTATATTACGGACTTTGGGTCCAAGTTTCGACTAAATGTAATGGTAATTAGCGGTCCTCCTTTCAAAAAATCCTGGATCCGCGCCTGGTGGGTCTGTGCGTGAGAGAGAGAGAGAGAGAGAGAGAGAGAGAGAGAGAGAGAGAGACTCATAATGCCCGTCTGTCATAATGCGAAATCCATGATTTTTTTTAGACAAAGGATATGGATAGACATGCCTTTGTTGGCTCATAACTTAATTATAACTTATAAGTATCTGCATCCGAGTCTTTAAATGTCTACTGCCTGGATGTGTTCATCAGCTAGCCTGAGGCTTTGGGCTAAGTGTGTATGGGAAATTATTGGGAATAAAAAAGAGAGGGGTGTGTGTATGTGTGAGAGAGAGTGACTGAATGTGTTTGTGTGTGAGGGTGGATGGAAATGCATGCGAGATGGTTGGGGGGGGGGGGGGGAAAGCCTTCGTTTTGGGGGAGGGGGGCAAATGCCCCGCCCCCCATGCCCCCCCCCCCCCTGTAGCGCCGCCACTGGATTTGTTTCGAGAACTCAATTAATTGTCTGTTGTGAGAAGATGTGTTAAAGTAATTTTTTGCTCACCTACTTCAAAGAAGTGGTGAGCTTATGTGGTGACCCTTGTGGCCTCGGCGTCAGACGTACGTGTCAAATTTTGTAAGAGTTGTGTTTAGGTTATTTTCTCAATATCCAGTGGGCCCAGAGTTTTTATAATAATGATGTAGTTTGTAGGGGGCCATCACAACAGTATCCAATTTCACAACTGTGAATTTTTTCCGATTTCTACTAGAATTATCAGCTCAAACTTAGTCGCAGATGATGGCGGGGCCTTAACTTTTCGATACTGTGTCTTTCTTTTTTCAATAACATCTTTAGTTATTAACTCTACTGTATTCGAATATTCAACTTAATTTGTTTCATTTATCAATCAAAATGGTCATGCTTTTCTCTTACTCATCAATTTTAAGTTGTAAAAAATTATGGGAATGTGTGTTTTGTTTCTACAGTACGTGGAGCGTGTATTATCACTAAATCACCCGCAGAGTGGAGATTCCACCCGAGTAAGAATTGCAAATTTGTTGCAAAGCACAACCAACACCAGCAAAGTTTCAACCAATGGACCTCCGGGTTAAACTACGGAGGTCCATTGGCTGAAACATTGCTTGTGTTTTTTGTCGATATGTACAGAATTTGAAAGTTATAGCTTGGGTGATAACTCCACTCCGCGGGTGATTTGGTTACAATCCACTCTCCACGTACTTTATGTGTCTTTCCCTGTGATTCATATTGTAGACTTGGGTTACTGAAGTCCATTGCAGAAATGTTTACCTGGTTGAGGGCTACATTATTTTTTGTGGTCTGAATTTGTACATCGCAATTTGTTTTATTACAAATTATTGGAAAGTGCCAATAGGCTCTCCAAAATGTTGGCTTTTTCTCTGGTACTCGCATTTTTTTAAACGCTCTGATTATTATAATCCCTGATGGGTACGGGTGTGGGATGGGAAAATCTCACCCGAGGGCAAGATATTTGGGCCAGACACGAGGCTTGGAAAATCTCAACCGAGGGCAAGATATTTGGGCCAGACACGAGGCTTGCCTCGTGTCTGGACCAAATATCTTGTCCCGAGGGTGAGATTTTCCAATCCCACACCCGTACCCATCAGGGATTATTTTTCTCCCCCCACCATACAGCGGTAACGTTCGCCAGATGTATTCGGCGGTCACGTGCTGATATAATCAACTCATTTGGTATTCGTTGTTTTGAAAAACTAATGACACCATCGGAAAGAGCATGGAAAAGTTACGTATATACCAAAGGTATATACCACGAAATTAATTAGAAACGGTGGCATCTTGGGGTTTAAAGAGTTTTAGAGCATCAAACTTTGATTACACGGCATTCTGATGACGTCAATATGAATTAGTTGGTAGCAAAAAATTGATACGATATGCATAACGTCATAATAACGTTATAAATGTATATCGTCACGTGGGTGGGGTGGGATACATCTGTCTCTCCCTGCTATCTCACACTGTACAGACGTATGTTACACATGCAGTGGAGGGAGAAAGTGACTTCTAGTACTCAACCAATTAACCTATCACAACAGTATCCAACTCAAATACTGTGACTTTTTTTCCAATTTCACCTCAAATTGTCAACCGAAACTTAGTCAATTTCAGGTTGTGAGACTTAGCATAAGGGTCAGCTTTTGTGCAGATTTCGGGTGTATTTTTTATTTCAATAACATCTATACGGTTAAAACTAGAAGTCCTGTCATGAAATGTGCACAAATAGCACGTTGATCTGCGCGTTAATGTACGCGTTATGGCCATAGTAAAGCTATCAAATTCTATACATATGGCCTGTGCACAAGCAATGTTTCGGCCAATGGACCTCCGGGTAACCCGGAGGTCCATTGGCAGAAACATTGCATGTGTTTGCTATGAGTAACCAGGAGAACCTGCCGTGCTTTGGATGCCATTCGATATGGCAATTGCGCGCAATTCCAACGCGCAATTAAGCCTAGATAAGCGCACTATTCGTGACAGGACTTCTAGTTTTAACTGTAGCTATAAATCCTACTTTATGCGTAGATTTCACTGATTTTTGTTATTGTTCAATCAAAATGTTAGTTTAAACAATATTTATTCAATAGAGAATGTTATATGTTTCATTAACACCGTAAATCTGACAACAGCAAAAAAACAGTAAACAACAAAACACAGTGTAACATATATCAAAATTGCAGTTGACATTGAGTGCTGTAAGGATTGGACAGTAAGCTTATAGCTTATTCGGGTCATCTCCCAAGGTTCTTGAATAATTAACTCATGAAGGTTAAATAAGAAACTGAATAGATGACCTATCACAATCTGGTGGTCTGGACCCCTAATCGATCCCAAGTTGATCAATTACAAAATCAGTCGCCTACCGCCCAAGATTATGCCCGGGAGGTGGGACGACCGATTCAATCAACTTGGGATGGAATTATAACTAAAAAAAGTATATAACTCGTACGCGGACCCTCTTTTCAAATGATTCGGAATTCTAAAATTTGATGACCTCTATAGCCTGCACGTATCCCACTTTATGCATGACGGGAAGAATAAAAGACTGCATAGGTCATTTGGCGATACAGGTACATAGAAACCCTTCGGGGATGGACTCAAGACAAACAGGTAAATTAGAAACACGGTAGAATTGTTCGTCCACACCTTCCCGGGAGTCTGGAACAATATTGACTCATTAACCCAGCAGCAAAGCAGACACGCTTAAAAAAATAGCATATCAAAGCAGATGCCAGTAACTGTAAGTATGGGGTTCTGTTCGGGTAGGGAGCAAAAACACATGGGAAGACACATACCCAGACCACCATGGAGAAGAATGAGATATCGTTTAAACTTTACCTGGAATTAATGAGGGCGTGAAAAAAAATATCGGAGAATTTATTTGCTTCAAACGGAAAACAATTTTCTACGACTTGTTTAGGTTGTGAACGTTTTTGTTAAGTTGAGTTTTGTTTGTATGTACCTTTCCATGCAATTTATATTATAGACTTGGGTTACTGAAGCCCATTGCAGTAACAATTAACATATCGTCCTTATAGAACACACGGCACATAGAACACATTGGACTCAGGGGAAAACATCACAGCAGTATCTATCTCTTATACTGTAATATGATTACGTCAATAACCGCTCGACAACCAGTTAAATGGCTAATCCTTTCGTCACTGGTGACAGATAAAGCTCTACTTGCGCGTCCTGACATTCGCAACTGAGATGAAGCTGAGAGAAATGACAATGCCCATATCTTGTCAGGTTTCACGCGACCCCACTAACCATTTGAATTTCGGGGGTGGCCAATTTGTCGGATGCGCGCTAACCAATGAACCACTGCGCTCAAAATGTACATTACAGTTCGTTATGAGATTTGGGGGCTTGGGTAGTGCAGGATGTTGAAGCTAATCATCATACTGTATTGAACACCAGAGAGTGCCCTCAATGCAGTGGCTCATACGATGATTGCAAAATCACCGGACTGGAAGGGTTCGCTTATAATAACTGTTTCCGGTTTAGTTTACAATCAAACTATACGAAAAAAGCTCTTTGATTGTTTTTGATCAATATTCAAGTCAAGGATACAATATCATGACGAGCACAATGAATCAGTCGTGAGTAATGGATAAACATTTTCTATATCTTATGTTGTCTCCTGGAAAGTCAGGCTTGTATACAATGTCTATTCAGACAAATTATTGCTTTTCAACTGATACAGAACAGTGGTGTCCACACATGCGTTTATCAGGTAATAAAATCATCATCAGCAAAATTTAAATTAATGAAGCACCGGGTACCACCCGGTGCTTCATTAGTTAAATGTTTGAAGATTATTCGTGTAATCAGTGTTTGGAATCTAATATCATTGCTTCTGTAAAAATATTGCCCACTCGTGGAAAGTGACCAGTCCACTGCGGGCGTACTGTACTTTTCGTCCGCTTCCAGCAGTCTAATGTGGCATGACATGTATTTATGTTCATCCAAAATAGCCTCGCTAACCGCCGTGCACCGTGTATGGTAATTAGGCCTTTTTGTGTACAACAATTGCGGTGTTTAAAAATATGTTTGTCAAGTTTTATAATGTTCGACCCATAGAATGGAGAAGTTGACGAACACACACGATATAGTTTAAGGCCTTCATATTTAATAAAAAGAAGGTGCCTTGTAGGTTTGTGTGTTTGCCTAAGGGAGTTTAATGACACTTTCAACAGTCATGGTCATATCGTCTCATGATAGTGGTACGCATGGACGAAGCCGGAGTATACCCAGTGAACCACCGAACAGAGATGGGTACCATCGAGCTCTCCAAATTACAACAACGTGAAGATCCTCAACAAGGACGCTTTAAACTTCATTCCTGAGTGAAACAATTAATAAGAAGTATCGGAAGCAGGTTAGAGAATGGAAAGCGAAAATACTACTGTCTTGCGAAGTTTCGAATTCGATTCGATTCGAAATCGCCTCGATGATTCGATTCGAGCCAGGCTGATTCGGAAATTTTCGAATAGTCGAGATGTCAAAAAATCAGTCAACGTTTCCCCTCTTGAACTCTTCTATCAGTCGCTTGGGGGCGCGGTGGCGTTGCAGTGACCAGTTCTCGTAAGATCACCGAAGTTAAACGACGTCGAGCCCGGTTAATCATTGGATGGGTGACCGTCTGAGCGATCAATTCTGACTCCCGCGTTGTGTCCTTGGGCAAGGCACTTAACCCCGATTGTCCACATGGGGGGGGGGGGGGGAGCACGATGACGCCGTGTACTAAGGCGTACAGCACGTCGATGGTGCGCATGTCTTCAACCACTCTAACCCTGACCGTGCTACAGTGCGGAGTTACGATGTTGGGGAGCTGGCAGCTGCTCGTCGTTGCTCGGTGGTTCCCTCCGGGTACTCCGGCTTCCTCCACCCGTAAAAACTTTCACGGTCATGATTAGCCACTGTGCATAAGTATATTACCTTAAAACACCAATAAATAAATAAATAAATAAATCAGTCGCTTTGCCTTGGAAAATGCAAGCGTGTTTTTCGCCGATCAGGTCATTTTCCACGTTGTGTTGTTCTTAACTTAGACGAGTCTAAAATTCATATTTTGATGACTAAATTATAGATGTAGCATCTATAACACCTCTTTCTAGAAATAAGACAGGCCAGCATTATTTCGAAAAAGACTTATTATACCACTTCACTAATGTAGTCATCAAAAGAAACCGTGACGAATCATTATCGGAGGAGATTCGCAGTGCGCACTGCAAAAAAAAATTGTATTTTATCGAGGCCAGTGAGCATTCTATGAATGTATACTCACAATCCAGTGATAAAAAAGTCAAGGTTACTCCATCTCATTTCAACTTGTTCATGATTTGAATTGAGATGGAGAAACTTCGACCTTTATCAAAGTTATTGACTTCTTTGTCCAGTGACTTCGTAGAGTACATGGAAGGTTGCTTACTAAATTTGTTATCGTTAATGTTGCCTTGTTCATTCAAGTGCCTTGTTCCTTCTACGATGTGGCCTTTGGGCTATGGCTAGGGTATCATTGGAATATATGCGTTATTGTGATAACTTGGACTTAACATGGTCTGAGCTTTGCGGTTCGGGGTGTATGTTCAACCTCGATGCTTCGCGTCTCGGTTCGACATACGCTCTGAGCCGCAAACTTCAGACCATGTTACCGTCAGTTCATCACAATGACGAATAATATTGTGGATTGTGTTTTGTGATACGCGTAATGCAAAAAGAAGTAAATTATTCTAGAATACTGTCATGTATCACATTGTTGACGATTGTGACAAACAGACTTAATGGCAATCGTCCGATTAATTCTGTCGTTAGCAAAACTACCCTGTCATTTTTATGGGCCCTTGAGTTTTAACCCCTTGGAAACACAGAGACGTGGAACAGCGCCTGTTCACCGTGGGGGATGAATTTTGCTTTACCGGTATATAAACCAACTTGCTGCCCAATGACTATGGATCGAGTCATTTGAACAGTTATTTTGGCAATGCACCTTCTGACGGACGAGAAAACTTGAATTTGAATTGCACACTTCTGGTATGGTTGCCATTTAGACAAAAATACTAAATGTGACATCAAAGACTATTTAGCACAGTGGCTGAGGAGTCATGGGGAGGGGGGATGGGCGGGGGGGGGGGGTGGTCAACCCCGCCACCAAATCATTCCCCTTTCGCGACGTCCTTGAGTAGCAATGGGTTATTTTAGTTTACAAAGAGAAAATTAAACTTCACGTTCTTTCTCTTTTTTTTTCAAGTTCGATAGTAAACTTGAGGCATTAACCTTTTACCTAACACGGAAAGGCAGACGACACTTGCAAATAAAATTCTTTAATAACCTTTTTTCTTCATTTTTTACATCAAAAACATAGTTTATGGCCCCTCATTAGAATGAGCTCAATGAGCTCGTTCCAATGAGGGTCATAACCTATGTTTTTGAGACAAAAAATGAAAACATAATGAAAATTTAATAGTGATTTTTGTGAATAGCGCTGACCGGTTTTGGCCGTTACGTTGGGTAAAGTGCTAAACTATTCAACTTATTCATTAATGTAGCAATTGGGGTGCGGTGGCTCAGGAGGTGGAGGTTCAGGCTGCAAGCCGAGAGGTCCTCGGTTCGAATCCCACCTGTGGAATCCGCGTTGTGTCCATGATCAAGACACTTCACTCCATTGCCCACATGGGGGCACGGTGGCGTTGTATACTAAGGCGTGCTGCACGTCGATGGGGCACTTGTCTTCAACCAATGCTAATCCTGCTTGTGTGGAATTTGTACATTGGAGAGCTGACAGTTGCTCGCCGTTGATCGGTGGTTCTCTCCAGGTACTCCGGCTTCCCCCACCCGTTAAACTGTCATGGTCAAGATTAGCCATTGTGCAGAAATATGTGACCGTAAACACCAATAAATAAATAATAATAAATAGTGTAGGAATTATTTATTTCCCCGCTGTGCGGATTTTCTTTCTGGACGCAGTCGCAATGACCAAGACACAGATTGTATGAATGTGTCATTTTCCGATTTTTCTGACCAGTATATAAGATGTATTGCACTTTAACCCTTTACCCAAATGCAAATGATATCAAAATTTATTATTTTAAATATCAGTGTTTTCAAATTTTTCAAAAAAATTCAACAAAACCATATCATGTGACCCTTCGTTGGAACGAGCTCGACACCCCTTTTGACATTGAAATGTTTTGAAACAAAATAATCGCCGAACGGCGTAATCCGTTTGACTACAGCTGAACGATTAGGGCGCTGCTTATTTTCATTACACTGTTTCACTAACTAATTATTTACCCTTGAGTTTCTAATAAGGTTGTTCCTCAGAATGTTATTCACAACAAAAATGGACAAAACTATTTTGTATTGTAGGGGGTGGGGGTTTAGTGGGATTAAACTATTACTGAATTTTCTAATGAAAATAAATTACATGAAATAAAAATCCGAGTTTTTTTCAGGTTGATTTTAAGAAACAAATAGAATAAAAGGTTGGCAGTTTCCAATTTGTTTATCGATACAGCTGTCTCAACTACTGATAATTTTGAAAAGAAAATTGAGTCGTATTCTCAAAGATGATGTGTTATTTGTGTCAGTACAATTGTTCCTCGGATTAAAGTTATCACTAAAAGAAAACCAAGTCTTCTGATCACTACATAGAAAATAAGAAAAACGTAATGACTCGTTTAAACATCACAGCATGGAGTTACAAACAAGTCGATGATACGGGATATATTTGATATGTTTTTCTTCAACAGAAATGTCGGCCTTCTTTTAATTTTCAGTTAAAAATAATCAATTTCTAGAACACCAACAACATGACAAAATGAGTCAAAACCTATGGCTACATTACAGTTAAAACTAGAAGTCCTGCCATGAAATGCGCACAAATAACACGCTGATCTGCGCGTTAATCAACGCGTTATGACCATAGTAAGGCTATCAAATTATGTACATATCGCCTGTGCACAAGCAATGTTTCAGCCAATGGACCTCCGGGTAACCCGGAGGTCCATTGGCCGAAACATTGTCTGTGTTTGCAATGAGTAACCAGGAGAACCTGCCATGCTCTGGATGCCATTTGATATGGCAATTGCGTGCAATTCCTACGCGCAATTAAGCCTAGATAAGCGCACATTTCGTGACAGGACTTCTAGTTATAACTGTATAAGTTATTGTGATGAATTGATGGTAACATGGTCTGAGGTTTGCGGCTCGGGTGTTATGTTCAAACGAGACGCTCCGCGTCTGGGTTGAACATACGCTCCGAGCCGCAAACCTCAGACCACGTTACGTCAGTTCAACAAAATGACGTATATGTTCCAATAAGACATTACCAACAGCCCAAAACCCATATCGTGAAATGAAGAAGGCAGCTTTCAACGATGTCATATTTAGAAAATAACACCCCTCGTGCACCCCATGATTTCAATGGACAAATAATTAATGAATCAGATAAAAATTGGGATCACTCCATCTTAGCTCAAATCGTACACTGATTTGTATTTTAAACATCAATTCATTCGGAACATCGTCTACTGCACGTGTGAAAAATCCAGAGAAATATAATGCTTTGCATGTCACGCCGTTGATGAAACGACTGCGAAAGGAGCAACTTCATTTAAAATATTTCGTACAGTGAAGAAAAAAATATGCTACTGGAGCTGTAAACACAGAAAAACATATTCGAGCTCTCGTCCAATCAGAGGGCGTTGGTTCTAGTCTTATCGGAATATAGAATGCTACTTTATTTGTTCTATTTAAACATTTATATAAAGTAACGGCCAAAACCGATCAGCGCCATGCACAAAAATCGTCATTCAAATTTCATCATTGTTTTTAATGATTCCCTCACAAACGTAGCCCAGTCAAGAACATCTCAATGAGGAGGTCATAACAACTATGTTTTATTGACAAAAAAAACCCCAAAAACATAAACAAACATTTATTATTCGTTAACTACTTTACCCGAGACGTTTTCAACTCGAGTTAGGTCAGATATCGGATTGGTTAACTCAGTAGTAGACAGTCGTACGCTAATACATTTGAAGAATTTTGATTGGTTGGAAGCCAAGCACATCCTGTTATCATCCGGTATTATTGGGATACAGCCACTGTTCTCATTTCAACTTGATTGATGGAACGCTCATTGGTCGTATATAGAAGAGTGTCTTACCGCCATCCATCTTGCGAGAAAACTCCGATTTCTGTACAACTAGATTGCTAGGACGCTCGTCGGTCCCCAATAGAAAAGTGTCTCTACTGCCACAATCTTATGGGAGACAGTATGTTGTTAAAAATAAGCAGGCTCAACCAAAGAAATATTGTCGAAGGTTTTCTAGTTCCCGACGCCTCGCAATCACCGATCGCTTTTCACAAAAATTGCCATTCTATTTTTATTATTTTTCATTTTTTGCCTAAAAACATAGCTTATAACCCCTCATTGGAACGAGCTCGATGAGCTCGTTCCAATGAGGGGTCATAAGCAATGTTTTGAGGCAAAAACAAATGAAAAAAATAGTTATTTAATAGTTTTTGTTTGCAAGTGTCGTCTGCTTTTCATGTTAGGTAAAGGGTTAAAAAGTATTGTTTGATGTCTGTGAAAAATGAATATGTTGATGGGGTACACATTTTTCGAGGCGGTATAAATTGAATATTTAAAACATCCTTCAGTTATTATTGACAAAAACAAGTCCCCAGATTGGAAATTCATACCGTCTTCCTAGATTTCGCGCAAGGCATTCGTTTGATGATTGATGATGTGAGAGCAGTTACGCTCTGACATAAGGCACGGCATAACAAATTTCACGTCATCAAATGCAAACGACAGAGGTTACCGCATTAACTGAGTTGACGCGATGTTGAGGAAGCAAAGTGAGTTGTGGCGTTTTTCGCCAGTGTAAAGACAGGAACCTGCAGACAACGTATTTGTTTAAGTTCACACAAACAGTTAATGATAATGCATATACATGTAAATATTAAAATTGACCCCTTCATTCTTTACAAAAATGATATCGTTCAGAGGCGGCGGAACCGGGGGCGTGGGGGGGGGGCTGGGGGGAGTGGGGTTCAGCCGGGCCATGTTTTTGTATGCATATATTTTAACACAGCCAATGACTGGTGAAACAAGGGGAGGATCCAGAGCCCTCCCCCCCCCTCCCCCATATTTCCACCAGCTATGTTTCTCTCGTGCTGGTTCAGTTTCGATGGATTTCGGATCATTTTTGCAGTAAGTGGCAGCAAACGCTAAAATGTATACAGGCTGTTAATAAAGCGGTTAATTGAAATAGATCGTAATCTTACAGACATACAAGTACCAAATCCACCCCCAGACAAGATAATCTACAGTCAGTATAATTGCTGTAAACGTCTGGTAAAGCATACAGGTGAGGTCTATTTATCAGCTTTGGTCGTTACGACCAAAGCTGATAAATAAACCTCACATGTATTCTTTACTGACTTTTTTTAACGGCCCTATAAGTGTGAAACCTTTCAAATACATCTGCAAAATCTCAAAATATCCACTAAGATCCATGGAAATGGGTGTTTTGGGACCCTGGAATGTAACATGTTCATACCGACGACGTTCCATCGCCCGAACCAGCCCCCCCCCCCCTCACACCCCCACACTTTGAAAATCGTTCCGCCGCCCCTGTCGTTACTTTTCTTTATCCGTGGCAAAAATAGTTTAAATAGCATACAATAAGAGCATTTTTTTTCATTGCGGAGTTATCTACTTGTTTTCTCCTTCAAAATGTCATTTTATACAACATATTTGGCTTCCATTTGTTGCTTCGGAACATCGGGAGAAAATCCACTTAGCATTCATTTATACCTCACTGGGAATTCAGTTCCTTCAACGTTTTTAAAACGCGGCGTCAAACGTCGGAAAGTACAAATAACAAGGTATTTTTCACATTAGTGATTATCTAGCTGAGGGCTAGATTATTTTTGGTTGTCTGAATTTGTTATTCAAAACTTTTACTCTCCAATAATTTGTAATAAAAAACATTTATATAAACAAAAATATTATTTGTGGTTGACTGAATATGAAATATAAGCAAGGAAAGTGTTGGTTTTTGCTCTCTGATATCCTCATTTTTTGAAAGCCCTGATAGTGGCTTCTGGCACTCAACCAGTTAAGAAGTCTTGAGAGCAGGATTATATTTCTATTTCAAGCTCCGTTAACATTTGGTTCAACGAATATCACTGCGCACTATTCGCGAGAAAATAGGAATTGAGGTTAAAACTTTAAAAATCGAAAAATAATAACAAAACAAATGATCACAAAGTATCAACGCGCTGTTTGATTTCGTACGTCATAAGGCGTGCAAAAGTATCAAAGGGTTAATATAACGCATTATATTTTGAATGACAAAGCTCATGGAGTTCTATAAAGCAAAATACGATAGGTTATATTCCTATTCAACAGATCATAAGCTTCACTGATCTGAATACTGATACACCACGAGGCGGAGGCGAGGGGTGTGTGAGTTCACAAATCAGTGATTAAGATGTGTTTTCTTGCTGAAAGAATTGCCTTATTATCATGGCACGAACTTTTTGTTTCTTAAAATTATCGATGTAGTCTGTCATATTGTAGCGGAAATGTGCATTAGGGATATTTATCTCTATATAAATGGATTGCTGTAACATCAGTGGAAAAAGAAACTTCGCAACTAAGTCTGCATCCCCCCCCCCTCCACCCATTCAACAGTATTGGAAAGTCATTGATGATATTTGGTGACGTAAAAGCTGTCACTCTGTGACTTTGGTCACAGCGTAACAGGCTTTCCCATCATCAAACATCAAAAGATAGCACAGCATGACAACTAGGAACACTGTATCAACTTTCTTATTACAGCAGTTGTTTTTTGTCAGCATAAGTTTGTAATGCCGTGATAACTGTGCACGTTGTCAGCATATCTATTTTTCGAAGGAATAAACTAATTCAGCTATTTGCTGTAACATATTTGATTTGGGAAATGAGAAATAATTTTAATAGGCACTGATGCAGACATCGGTGAATCCGCTAAGGGGGGAGTGGTCGTTTTGTGCGAAAAGAACATCAATACGTGATAGAATCGAAAACTGCTGTTAAACCGAAACGTTCGCAGTGTACTTCAGGCTACATGTTGAAAATATTGGTAGTTCTAATCCACAAACCTTACTTCGCTGTTGCAAATTTGACTACACTAGATTTAATTAGAACCAATCAGAGCTGCACATGACTCTTTGACTGCACTGTTATCATAAAACAGGCGATCCCTTTCTCGACCAGATCGTCATCCGGCGGCAACACTCTTACCCCAGTGGGTACAGATTTCAGAAACATTTTTTTTTCGAAATTAAAACCAAATCTTTAAAAACAAACGAAATAGAATCTAAGATTCAATGTTCCCACACCTTTTCGATAGTTTTCACAAACCGCTGTCCATAGTACAGTAGAATCCTGTTAATTGAATATCCACTTTGCCAATGAAAATTATTCAATTAACAGGAGTATTGAATTAACAGGGAATGCGCCACTTCCCTGTATTCTAGAGATAAACGTCGCATTTATTCTGTTATATCTTGTTTGACAGAGCTCCATGAGCTCTGTCAAACAAGATATAATAGATTAAATGCCTGTATTGGATGTACCGAGGCCACATGGGTCTATAAACAAAGGAAAACTCAGGAGAGTCAAAGTAATTTCTCGTCAGGTTACAAGATTTTTTATTCAATTAATAGGAGTTTACTCTATAACCTATATTCAATTAACAGATCAAATTTGTGCTGGCGGTATGGTAAATGGCTCTGTGTTGGGAAATTATATTCAATTAACAAGGTTATTCAGTTAAGAGATATCCAGTTAAGTGGGCTCCACTGTACTTCTGAAGTTGAGTCTAAAATAGTTTACTGAATTCGAACTGCACTTAAAACACTCGGTACGACAATAGTATTGAAGCGACCAATCTATACTATATCTTAGAATGTCTGTATGTATGTATGTCCGTCTGTCCGCTATAGAAATGAATATGGGGCCACCTCGAATGTCCAAAATAGGTCTACTAGGAGTAATTTTTATGGCGGAGGTCATCGTCAGGTTTAAAAAAGTGTGTGGGGTGGGGTGGGGTGTCTTGGGGGCACCAAAAGTTATGACCAAATTTTTTTCTACCGATATTTGTCTTCAAAGGGGTCTACTTGGGGTACGTTTTTATCAGGAATCTTATGGTGAGGTTTAAAAAAGTATCGGGTGGGGGTGCAGAGGGGCACCAAACGTTATGACCAAAATTCTTCTCACCGATATACGTCTTCAAAGGGGTCTACTAGGGGTATTTTTTTACCAGGAATCTAATGGTGAGGTTTAAAAAAGTGCCGGGGTGGGGTGGCGTGGGGTGGGGGTGTAGAGGGGCACCAACAGTTATGACCAAAATTTTTCTTACCGATATAGATCTTCAAAGGGGTCTACTAGGGGTTATTTTAATACTCTCCTCAGCCCGAGCAACGCCGGATAACCCTGCTAGTTGGAAATAAAAAACAAATATAGTGTTTATGAGGATGAAGTATTTGTAGTATTCAACACTACAACTTTCTAGTAGCTGTTTAGAGGCCAACATGTCAAGGCTGTTACTTCCATTTTCAAAGCGAGCATTGGTTTGCTGACCCTGCACGCATCTTAAAAGCGGGAGGACTTTAGCTTAATAAGCCTCCTGTATAACACAAATAATGTAAGATGACTGTTCCATTATAGACATCATGTATATGTAATATTATTGCACTCTTTCTGATCTTTAGAGCGCGCTCACATAAAACAGCTTGAAAGTTTCAACCAAGCTCTCATGTCAGCAGTCACATTCTGTAAGTAATGTGACGAGGTTATTAGCTGTTTGTTTACCCACCTTTCTTTGAGTTTGCGCATAGGCTACGGTAGATTTAAAGTGATGCCCTCTTACTCGTAAAGATATACATATATTCTTCCGTGCTGCTTTTATAAATATTCCAATCAATAATTATATAATTCGCCTTAAATCTGGAAGATATTCACACAATTTGTGGAACTACGCATCATAATCATACAATGACAGCTGTTATATGTCTTCATTCATAATAATAATAACAATAATAATAATATAATAATAATAATAATGATAATAATAATAATAATAATAATAATAATAATAAAATCATGGAGGATTAGGTCAAATCAAGTATCGATTGAAACATTTCTTGCGTTGATTGAAAGCAAATGAATGTTTATGGTACTTTTTAGATTCAATCGTCCTGGAATATTTCAGTTGGTCGGAAAGCGAACCACAGGTTCGCTTTTCCGACCAACTGTAATAGTCCAGACGAAAAAATTTAACATAAGCGGTGGACCATTTAAAGACAAGGCTGGTTAGGGAATGACAGTGTCTTGCATAATTTGACAGGGGGCTCGATAGTGTGCGTTTCATTGTCATGTTTTTTTTAAAGGATGGACTGCTGTTTTCTGAGGATGGAATACTGTGATGTCCACACAATTTGGAAGACTCTGTGAGCCTTTGTCAACTACGTGTTACAAACCATCATACTGTAGTACTAAGTAATGTGGGGAACTTCAAAGTAAGCTTCTATTTCTAGGTCTTTAAAAACCTTTTGATACTAACAGTGTTGACCCAACGAAACTACTTTTATGAAAAGAAATGTCGTTCTCCAGATATATAAATATACCAAAAATAGATATTAGCGACTATTCACAGAGAAAGTCTAGAGTTCTGTCCAAATACTACGTTTTATCAGCATTATTAAACAGAAAGTGGATCTAGAGGAACTCACAAATGAATACAAAGAACAGTTATGATATACATCCCTGTTATTCATCTCAGGTCTGATAGTGCTTGCGAGCTGACAATCGTTCGCCTGCACCTAACCCTGATTGTCCACACGGGGGCTCGATGACGCCGTGTACTAAGGCGTACTGCACGTCGATGGTGCGCATGTCTTCAACCAATCTAACCCTGCCTGTGCTGCAATGCGGAGTAACGATGTTGGGGAGCTGGTAACTGCTCGTCGGTGCTCGGTGGTTCTCTCCGGGTACTCCGGCTTCCTCCACCCGTAAAACTGTGACTGTCATGATTAGCCATTGTGCATAAGTATGTGACCTTAAACACCAATAAATAAATAAATAAATAAATAAATAATCGTTCGCCTAATTTCTTCGGTGCTTAATCATGGATAAATAACCTAACGATCTAGTCTCCAACGCCTCACATTCATGTAAATTTAACAGAACCCGCTACATTTATACAATATATGTGATTTTAAGGCCCAGTCCATTCCTATGTCTCCCCCACGTTTGAATGATTACTTATTATAATTGTCTACAGATAAAATTAGAAGTCCTGACACGAACTGTGCGCTTATCTATGCTTAATTGCGCGTAGGAATTGCGCGCAATTTGCATATCGAATGGCATCCAAAGCACGACAGGTTCCCCTGGTTATTCATAGCAAACACAGGCAATGTTTCTGCCAATGGACCCCCGGGTTACCCGGAGGTCCATTGACTGAAACATTGCTTGTGTACGGGCCATATGTACATAGTTTGATAGCCTTAATATGGTCATAACGCGTAGATTAACGCGCAGATCGACGTGCTATTTGTGCGCATTTCATGACAGGACTTCTAGTTTTAACTGCATGTGACTTGTATTCTCAAGTAACATGTCTGTTGTTTTGAATTTGGTATAAAACCCCCATTCACACACTATATCGAAGAATAGAAACAACACCGATTTGCACAAGAGTATAATTTTCAGTGGCGGTAAGAAACGTTGCGCACTAAGAACATAAAGAATATGCACGTGCATATGTATGTGTTCTTCAGTACATAACCATTGGTGAATGGGCAGGTGTCTTTAAACTTGTGGTCTTCAATCAATAGTGCAACCCGATCCAAACGCTCAAACTCTGGCGAACGCTTTTGTTCCCAAGAAATAACACACGGCATCCTGGGATATAGGAATGCTGATTAAGGTTATTTTTACTCCGATAACATGCACACAAAAAAAACTCTGGCGAACGCTTTTGTTCCCAAGAAATAGCACACGGCATCCTGGGATATAGGAATGCTGATTAAGGTTCCTTTTACTCCGATAACATGCACATTTTGTAATTGTGTTGAACGTACCCATCCCTTTAATAATTCAGAAGCAAGGGAATGAACGAATGAACTGTCCTACACCAGAAACTAGAGATTTTGAACTGTATTGAACTTAAGCTTTTAAATGACACAATTCATAATTGATAACTTAAGCATTCATGTTACAACCCACCAACAGATCACTTTCTCAATTCAATAGTAAGGGAAAGTGTAGTGCCTCATTAGTTAGAGAATTGGAGTTTAACGTTTTTACTGCCACGCCCACTTTATCCATATATGGAGGACCTCTTTGTACGCCTGTATGCGATGAAGTTTAATACAATTTATGACATACCTGAAGCGCTATCATCTGATTAATTGGTGGAAAGGGCTCTCTGAGCCCTTTCCATCAATTAGTCAGATGGTAGGTTTGTTGTGCGCATACCCGAACGTACAGATAATCATCATAAAATATGTGACAATAGTCGCTTTCGGCAGCGTAAGTGTTAAATCGAAAAGTCGACAGTTCGACCCTGACCCGTACCATTTACGCTGTGCCCTTGAGCAGGACACTTCATCCTAAATACCAATGTTGGGGCAGGGGCCTCTGTGTACTAAGGCGAACTGCACGTCGATGGTCACTTGCCTTTCCTCGCTTCTACATGTGCTTACAGTACATTCGCCGTGGACTGGTCGTAATCCACGCGTGGGCAGTGAGGTCCACGCATGCGTTTACCGGGTAATAAACATCATCATTAAAATTTTAATTAATGAGGCATCGGGTGGTACCCGATGCTTCATTAGTTAAATTGTTGATGATTATTCCTGTAATTAGTATTTGGAATCTAATATTATTTCGTCCATGGAAATATTGCCCATCTGCGGAAAGTGACCAGTCCATGACGTCCGTAATTGTATGCACTGAATTCCAACATCCGTAAACTGTTCGACACACGTTGTGGCCCTGGGTGTTGAAAGAGTCATTAAATCCCCTCAAACAAAATAACAAACCTGAATACAGCGGTTATCAGGGCACTCTGGTGCAACATTTGTATCTTGCAACTGCAGTACACGAGCGCGTGCCTAGTTACGTTCTATTTTTGCGTTACTATTCGTAGAAAAGCACAGGCATTCGGAAGGCGTTGGAGAAAGAGTGAATACGTCTACGCTTCTAGACATACAAGGGAAACACACTATTCTCGGAGTATAATTATTGGACCACATTACATTTATGTTTCTATATCCCAATCACTGGAAGCAATCAAGTGGAACAAACACGTCGTCTACAAAGCACAGGGTTTTCGAAATGTTGAACAAACTCGATCATTAAATTTATCTGGGGATTGGGAAAGTCCGGACAGTCGTTATTTATTTATTTATTTATTTATTTATTTATTTATTTATTTATTTATTTATTTATTTATTTATTTGGATTTGACGACACTTTAACAGCCAGGGTCATATCGTGTCGGTGACAGTTTTACGGGTGAAGGAAGCCGGAGTACCCGGAGAGAACCACTGAGCAACAACGAGCATCTGCCAGCTCCCCAACATCGTAGCTCCGCACTGCAGCACAGGCAAGGTTAGATTGCTTGAAGTCATGCGCACTATCGATGTGCAGTACGCCTTAGTACACGACGTCATCGTACCCCCGTGTGGACAATCGGAGTGAAGTGCCCTGCCCAAGGACACAACGCGGGAGTCCGAATCGATCGCTCAGACGGTCAGTCACCCATCCAAGGACTAACCGGGCTCGACGTTGCTTAACCGGACAGTCGTATAGAGCTCACAACAAAACGACCGGCGTTTTATGAAAACTATATCCGAAACTAAAGACCAGGTAATCAAGTTATTGATCCTTCGTTGAGAATGGTAAGATAAATCAGTGTACACAATTATATTTACGTACGAAATGTTGTATCAGAATCCCGCTCTTGTTTCTACGGCCTTATCTCGACTTGCCGAGATATGTTATTAGAAGGAAGAGCTCTACCCTGATGCAACATTTTGTAGATAAACATAATGGTGATGAAAAATATTTATTGCATTCCTCAGTTCGTTTTGCATTGAATTTAATGTTGATTAAAAAGTGGTAATGTCACGAGTGAATTATGTCACTTCAATAGTAACTTTGGAACGATTGACGTATATAAGCCACGCCCCCACCGGAACTATTTTTGTTTTTGTTTATCGCTGGTGTGTGTTTTCCAGTTCCACATCAGTTAATTAAAAAATGAATTTTCCTTCTGAATATTTTTAAAAATCCTTTCTTTCCTCTTTGAACAGGTTCGTTAGCACAGGTGACAAAATCCAAATAGAAATGTTTTATCTTATGGCTGAATGCCATTCCCCAAATGCCACTGGAACTCCACATAAAATAGTAAAATATCGAACGAAAGTCACAAAAATACTACTGGGCCATGTCTAATCGAAGATTTGACACAGAAAGTGATGTATTCATACGCACTAATTTCAGAAGTATTTCAGAGTTGTATTTGCGAATATTTTGTGTTGAATTATTTTTAATGAAAGACATTTTGGTCTAAAATGTTATTTACTAAAGAGAGTGACCCATTCTTACGGAAAGTTACGGTATATAATTCGCCTCGAGACAGGACTATTTCGTATTTCCTTCCTGCTAATTTTAGAAATGTTTCCGTGTTTACACTAAATTGGATTATATCTGACAATAGTTTGGGTTGAATTATTATAGTAAAAGACCTCTTTATTCCAAATGTCATGTAATAAACAGAGTAATCAATTTGTTTGAGCGTTACGGTAAATAATTCATCGAGAGATGGGACGTGAGTAAATCACGGGAGCGTAACTCTCTATATCCTAACCCGAAGGCTCAATGTTAGAAGATGGCTGGGAAGAAGAAATAGAACGATTCAACTGAAAGTGGAATTCATTGACCAAATACAACTGAATTTTTCTACATTTGATGATTATTATTTTCATAGAGTGGTATGGGCGTGGGGTAGTGAATCGCACCCGTGTAAGGAAGAGGATATATTTGACCCAGACACGAGGCTTTCCCCAGGGCGAGACGTGCCTTCCCCCACCGCATCGCAACCCCGTCTGGCGTAATCGAAATAAAAATGTTGTGCATGAAGCCGGAGTACCCGGAGAAAACCATCGTGCAGAAGCGGGCAACCGTCAGACTGCAAAATCTGGTAACATAACTGCCTGTGTTTTACTGTTATAATAGGTGTTCTGCAATAAATCATGAAAATATATTCATGTGACAAAATATGCTCTTCTTGGATTTGAAACAAATAGGGAATATATAATATATAAAACCCGTTGGTCGCAATCCCAACACCTTTCGGCCTTTGATAACAGCGTTCGCAGCGAGAAAGTCAAAATAACGACATGGAGCTCGTTTCAATAATGGGTCATGCGGTGACTTTCTGGGGTAGACCTCCTCTATTCGTGTTTAGTAAACATAACATGCAAAACTTGCTACAGGAGTAGACGCCCTGATCTCTCTACAAATTGAATGCTGGAACATCTGAGAAAAAAATCGGTAATCAAACTGCATCCAGTAAGATGGCTTCATGTCAATCAAAGTGATATATCCTCCCACTTCGTGGCGTTTGATGGCGTGAAATCTGTGACTCACAGTGTAGTCACAGCGTAACAGCGTTCACATCATCAAACGCGATGACGTTTAACTAGCACGAAAACTAAGTACACGGTATGAAATTTAATGTCTCGGCGCTTGTTTTTCTTTTGTCAATAAAAACCAAAATATGTCGTAAATATTTAGTTTATATGGCCGCGAAAAGTGTGCACGTCACCAATATACTCATTGTTGACAGCCATTAACCCTTTGATACTTTTGCACGTGTTATTACGTACGAAATATTTTGTTTAATTTAACCCTTTGATACTCTTGTAAGTGTTATTACGTACGAAATCAAAACAGCACGTTGATACTTTGTGGTCATTTGTTTTGCTATTATGTTTCGATACTTTTTTTTGAAGTTTTAACATCAAATTCCCATTTTCTCCCGAATAGTGTTCAGTGATAATCATTGAGCCAAATGTTATCGCAGCTTAAAACACTAACATAATACTGCTGTCAAGACTTCTTAACTGGTTCAATGCAAGAGGCCACTATAAGGGCTTTCAAAAAAATTCGGATACCGAAACAAAAACCAACACTTTCCTTGCTTATATTTCATATCCAGTCAAACACAAATAATATTCTGTTGATATAAATTGTTTTATTACAAATTATTGGAGAGTGCCCCTGGGCACTCTCCAATAATTTGTAATAAAACAAGTTTCGAATGACAAATTCAGACCACCAAAAATAATCTAGTCCTCAACCAGAGAATCACTAATGTGCAAAACATCTTGTACTTTCCGACATTTGACGTCGCATTTTGAAAAACGTTGAAGAAACGGAATTCCCATTGACGTTTGAACGTCAGGATAATTTAAGTCTCAAAGGGTTAAAATATATTCATTGACTGATCATCATTGGCACTGTTATCAACAGGTTCAACTCTTGTACACTCATTGTTTGTCTATCGAGTGTCATCATAGATTCAAACACGGATAACTGCGAATAACTTTAGTTTTTCTGAGATACAGTACAGTCGGCGTGAACTGGTCATATTCTACGCGAGGGCAGTAATGTCCACGCATGCGTTTACTCGGTAATAAAAATCATCATCATCAAACTTTTAAGTTATGAAGCACCGAGTGGTACCATGTGCTTCATTAATTAAATGTTTGATGATTATTCCTTTAGTCAGTGTTTGGAATCTAATATTATTGCGTCCGTGGAAATATTGTTCACCAGTGCAGAGTGATAAATACACGGCGGCCGAACTACAATTACTGTGTGTGTGTTTGCTCAATACGTTTCCGTTTAACAACAAATTTCCCCTTCACATTTACAGTTAAAACTAGAAGTCCTGTCATGAAATGCGCACAAATAGCACGTCGATCTTCGCGTTAATCTACGCGTTATGGCCATGGTAAGGCTATCAAATTCTGTACATATGGCATGTGCACAAGCAATGTTTCAGCCAAATGGACGTCCGGGTAACCCGGAGGTCTATTGGCAGAAACATTGCCTGTGTTTGCTATGAATAACCAGGAGAACCTGCCGTGCTTTGGATGCCATTCGATATGGCAATTGCGCACAATTCCTACGCGCAGTTAAGCCTAGATAAGCGCACAGTTCATGACAGGACTTCTAGTTTTAACTGTAGTAACTATTTTGTTTACCGCGTGTATTTATTCGATAGTTGACAAATAGAGTTAAGAAGTCTGCGACTTATGGAAGATCATTTTCTGAAAATGCTCGAAGTAAAAAGTTACATAAACCCGATATGGCGGAATGGAGAAGGCCACAAATCGTCCACAGAAACAAACAATGCAAAGAGATCGTCACGTGATATGTTCGAAAATTTGTGGGCCCCTCCTCATCCAACACACCCAACTCACCCCAACCCCACACCGAAAAAGCTATTCACTCCGCTTTCAGAAAATACCATCACAGCAAAAAATTTACTTTCATTTATCAGGTTTTTTTTAACAAAATAAAATCATTTTGCAAGCGAAGCACATAATCACAAAGTTATTATCCATATTGTACCGGATACACTCTTTAAAAAATTGCTTTGAACAATCATTTTTCACGTGTACCTCCTTTCAATTTCCCAGTTCGATTTTGTGTTAAAAACGTATTCAAACATTCACATCGATTATTAATAACAGGAACGATTTTACCGGAAAAAAAATCCCATGCTGTATTATGTCATGGTCTGCGAAGTAAGAAACATTTTGTATTTCCTAACAGTTTGTACTTGTGGTTGCAGACCAATTTGTTTTACTTTCAAAGATGAAAATATATGTCTGAGCAATCTTCATGCTGATCCATTAATCTAATGAATCGGTTATCGTTTTTCAAATTGTATCAGTTATATAGACTTCTTTTATATTGTCGATACCAGAAATTATCAATCCTCGAACAAACAATTGTCCGCGTTGCCCTCCTCTTTTTTTCCTACTACTTCACCTTTTGTTTCGGTAATTAGCGTCTACAAGAATAGTTTATAACGGCATATATTTGATTTCCGATATTCTAGAAACATGGGTGAAAATATGATTGAAATGAAAACAGGAACTGTTCGAACAACTAAGATTAATAACAGCCTTGACGACGTTTATTTTATTCATCTAAAGTCGATTCTACCATTCAAGAATAATTAATCTCGACGTCCAATTTTATTGATGATGTGTCGACATATTTAAGGTGAGAATGTGTGCGAGGTAGATACTTTTGGAAACGCTTTGAGCTCGGTTCGACTCCCCTGTCACGCCCCTCACATGTCTTTCTACACGCCTTGTATATATAAGCCCCATCTACAGCAACACTAAACTATGGGGAAAATGAAAATCTGTTGACCGATTATTTTTAAATAGAAGCGACATTTCACTGTAATTTTCTGCACATCGTACAACGCAATTACAATTTGAATCGCTAGCGATAGCTGAAAATTGTCCGCCGAGTTCCAATGTGTTCTATGTGCCTACTGGCACATAGAACACATTGGAACTCAGGGGACGAAATAGTAACAAGGGTTCCCCTCGCAAATTTGATTGCCGATAAAATATGTTATTTTTTTCTGTTGATACATGTAGCTATCAAATGAATTGCTGAGTGTCCTTCTAATGATTTCTTTTATAGACGTGAAGGCGTATAATAAACACAGGACGACACAGGCGTGCGAATGCGTTAATCGATATGGCACTTGTGCCATCGCGGAAGGATAAAACGCGAGGCATGCGGCCTCTCGTTTTATCCTACCACGCTGCCACAAGTGCCATATCGATAAACCCATTCACACGCGTGTGTCGTCCAATGTATTTATTTCTAAATGCAGGGCCTCGCGAAGTTGACCAATTGGGGATGGGTGTGCAAACCCGATTTGCTCCGACTGTGATGGCTCACGTCTTGACTGACAAATATTCCTGCTAAATCCCCAAGACATGAACAAGTTGAAATATTAGTCAGTCGGGATTATAGATAAAAAACTCAAAACATCTTGCAAATGTGTTAGTGAATTAATAAATATATAAAGTTCTTATTTATCCCTTTTGGGCTCTAATTATCCTGACGTTCAAACGTCACTGGGAATTCAGTTTCTACAACGTTTTTCAAAATGCGACGTCAAACGTCGGAAACTACAAATAACAAGATCTTTTTCATATTAGTAATTTAATTATCTGGTTGAGGGCTAGATTATTTTTGATGGTCTGAATTTGTTATTCAAAACTTGTTTTATTACAAATTATGGGAGAAGGCCCACAGGCACTCTCCAATTATTTGTAACAAAACGAATTTATATAAACAAAATATTATTTCTGTTTGATTGAATGTGAAATATAGGCAAGGTGAGTGTTGGCTTTGGCTATGGTATCCTCATTTTTTGATAGCCCTGATAGTGGCTTCTAGCACTCATCCAGTTATGAAGTCTTCACAGCGGGATTTTATTACTATTTTAAGCTGCGATAACATTTGGTTCAACGGTTATTATCACTGAGCACTATTCGCAAAAAATAGGAATCTGAAGTTAAAACTTTAAAAAATGGAAAAATAATAACAAAACAAATGACCCCAAAGGATCAACGTGTCGTTTGAATTCGTATGTAATAACACGTACACAAAGTTCAAAGGATTACTTACCACGTGTCGTACACCCACTCCTAATTGATCATGCTGGGCCTCCAATAACCCGAATCGGGTACCACAGAACAGTCGCCGTGGACTGGGTGTAATTTACGCGTGGTCAATGATATCTACGCATGCGTTTACCTTCTAATACACAGAAGATATCTAATGTTTTTGAGTGGATACCGAAACTTATCTCATGAGTGACAGAGTCAAATGTTCATTTTTCGCGAGCTCTTGAGCGAGCGAGTGAAAATATCCGTTTGACTTGGTCACGAGTGAGATAATTTACGGTATCCACTGAAACACACTAAAAAAATTGTTTTTTTTATGATACCTTTTTATAATAATCTGATCATCCTATCGATAATTCCACTTGTTTCAACCTAGAATTGATGCATGAAAGTAAACAGCGCGCACTGATACGCGGCAGTGATTTGATCGATACTCGGAATAGGTAGCGTCTTGCGATCTGATTCAGCTGGAGGGTTTCATGTGTCAATTCAAGGTGAATACGTGTTGAATTATTGCTGGAAATGATCGGTATCCACTCAAAACACTAGATTTTCTTTTCATTATACATTTTTAGAACAAATTGATCATTTCCTGTGATAATTTAACTCATATTTACCTCGAAGTGATGCATTGAAAGCCTCCATTTTGATTGATACCGTGTAGGTGAAAATTTCTATATCTTCACAGTGAGGGATACGATTTCTGTCTTTCCGCATTTTTTTCTATAATCTATCGTTAAGCGTATAATAAATATCATTATTAGAAAAAATGTAATTAATGAAGCATAGGGTCGCACCCGGTGCTTCATTAATAAATGTTTTTATCATATGACTCGTCCGTTTTGTTCACTTTAAAACATTTGATATTTTGCTTTCATATTGATCAGTGATAGATAAAGCCTTCCGTCAATTTCATTGGTCAATTTCAAAACTAGACAATTTGATTGGCTGAACAAAATAAAACTGGGCCACATTTTCATAATTTGCATAATTAGAGTTGGGAGCTTTCATTGGTCAATTTCAAACCTGGACAATTTGATTGGCTAAACAAAATACAACTGGGTGACATTTGCATACTTTCAGTAGGGAGAATTTACGTTATCTGTCCCATTTAGGGTGGGTTATGTTGTATTAACCTTTTCTACAAGAAAAACGCCATTCATTTTTTTATATTTTCATTTTTTTACTTCTAAAACATAGGTTATGACCCCTATACTTCTAAAACATAGGTTATGTCATAACCTATGTTTTGGAAGCAAAAAGTGAACATTTTTAGTTATACGGGGATGTTTTTTCCAAGTGGCGTCAGCAACTCAAGTTAGGTGATGGATTAAAAAGTCATACTAAGTGGCTAATTTGTGCGTGTGTGTGTCATATGATAAATAGAATATGAAATGAGTGTTTTTCTCATATAATATTTATGAAACTCGTCTGAATTGTCCGTTTGGGCTCGCCAGAGGCTCGCCAAAACGGAAAATTCTTAGACTCGTTTCATAAATATTATATGAGAAAAACACTCATTCCATATCCTCTATTTATCATTATTTGACTGTAATTAGTGCTTGGAATTTGATATTTTTGCGTCCGTGAAAATATTGTCCACGTATGGAAAGTGACCAGTCCACGGCGGCCGTACTATACAGGCCTCTCTTTGTAAGGCCGACTGTATGTTTGACACAACAAGCCAGAAGCTCTTTATTTTTTTACACGCGATTGCTGTGGCTCTGAAATGGTCGGTTGACCAGTAATAGAGTTGGGTTCGGTGGGTATGTTCGATTGCATGAGAGTATGTCGAATCAACTCCGAAACCTTGGCAACTACATAAAATTATCCAAATGTACCCCACAGTCTTCTCGAATCCTATCACCTAGATGCCACGTAGTGCTATATGGCCTAGAATAGTGACAGTGTGTCTTTCGAGTAAGTGAGAGTACGTGGACGCGCCGGAGAAAAAAAAACACCCGACTTTACCTCAAAACTTCCTCTTTATCTGACTCAGATTCTCAGAGAATTCTAGTTTCCACCTTTTTACTATCCATTATCAGCCTAATTTACCAATTCCACGACATACTCTATCCACCGCAATTAGAGAAAACCACGCACTTGTGTCAAGTAGTTACACATAACGACCGCTTCACATGCTCCACATGCTTGACTTGACAAAGCAGCCATTGTTGGTTATTTCATTTTGGTACTAAATAAATAAACAGAACGCGATGTGTGTTTGAATCAGTGGATGTTTTACATAACGAGTTGGAATGGCGTAGTCATATTTCATTAGAGCTGTAGGCTCGAGCGAAATATGACTACGCCATTCCAAGGACTTGTCTAAAACACTCACAGATTCAAACACACATCGCGTTCTGTGTTTATTATACATCTCATGCATTAAAATTAATTTAAATAAACAAATTTTAATTCTGATGTTTAAACCCAAAGGTGAAGAGTCTGTTTGTATCGTTTGAAGCTGTACTGATCAAAAGGATCGACAAACAATTCAAAACAGCCTTTCGGGAACCAGTCTAAATAACATTCGTTTTCTTCTCTATTGGGCGTGTTTGTTGAAATTCGTATCGCTGTTTCTCTTCGGCTGCTGTTCATTCAAGCCTAACCATTAGATGGCTATTACTGATAGTAAAATAGAAGTACAAATTTGGACAGATTTGCAAAACTATTGGGATAAACTTTTTTAAAAGAAGTTCGAAGCATGTCAGGATGTCCGAAGATTTACCGAAATAAAGTTGACGAATTTAGATATATGGAGATCTGCAGACGAGACGGCCACGTGACTGGGTTAATGTCAGGGATCAAAATAAGCGGTGTCGCGTCGCTTTTTGCTATGCAAAACTTGCAAAAAGCTACACAATGTTCAGTTATGTATAGCATTTTGCGATACAAGATAATCAGCTGCAGCCTATTAGGCTGCAGTTGATTATCTTGTATCGCAAAATGCAAATGAAAATTTGCAAACAAATTTGAAAACTAGTTCACTGATGCTTTACTTCTGATTGTAGAACATTCCAGGCATAACTCAGGTTAACTCTCCATCAAACATCATTAGCAACTTCATATGTAAGATGAATTCTATTGGTTTAAATTCTTCCTGTTTTTACAACATTTTGCATAAAATGTCCATTAAAAATAACTACAAGCCCATCAAATTAAAAATCCCAACTTCCATTTTGAGAACTCTATTAAACAACCAAGACGCCATTTATAACAGTATACAAGTCCATGGAACCCTTAAAGGCAGTTCAGTTAAAAAAACACAGTAAATGTTTCATGTGTTGCAGATCATTTGGAAATGCCCAGAAATGGATGAAACTGTTCTATCTACTTAGAAGAATTCAATATAAAACAGCATAACGTAACTCTGGTATACAGAAATAGATATGTATTTTTAACAAATTGCTATTCATTTTTTGGAAATGTGTAGCATTTTGCTACGCAAAGAAAAAAAGTTATTTTGAGCACTGGTTAATGTTGTGGTTGGAAATGATTGCTTTTTAATATTTTCTCAGTTTTGGTTAACTAATTTTTTGTGAACCGACTTTATTTTGTTTGGACGTTTTCATTTTCGCGCTAAGCGACAGACGATCGATAATTGTATAACGAAATTTGGAAACTTATCGAAGCGTAACTAATGACTCGACGGGAAAGGAACTAGTATAAACGGTGCTGGGAAAAAAACGTTCCGGCTTGTACATCACCCGTTGAATATAGAAACATTTATGTCACAGCGGTATTCCTTTAAATACAAGGGTGGATGCCCCTGTGTTATCGCGGATAATACCTCGTCCTCTGGTAACAATGCTTGTGAACAGAATGAACTATATGGGCCCTCATGTATTTTATACAGTTAAAACTAGAAGTCCTGTCGCGAACTTCGCGCTTATCTAGGCATAATTGCGCGTAGGAATTGCGCGCAATTGCCATATGGAATGGCATCCCTAGCACGGCAGGTTCTCCTGGTTACTCATAGCAAACAAAGGCAATGTTTCTGCCAATGGACCTCCGGATTACCCGGTGGTCCATTGGCTGAAACATTGCTTGTGCACAGGCCATATGGACAGAATTTGATAACTTACCATGGTCAAAACGCGTAGATTAACGCGCAAATCGACGTGCTATTTGTGCGCATTTCATGACAGGACTTCTAGTTTTAACTGTAATGTATAATTACTATTTATAAAAAAAAATCCCCTAAGTTAGGCCCCTGGGTATTTGTCTTGTCCATGCTTAGATTACGATTTATAATCAGTATTGTGGGGTGGAAGGGGTATAAAACAAAGAGGTTGTGTGTTGTGGAATGGGTTGGAGGTGTAGTACGCGCGGTGCATTGTCCTTCCGTTTCATATATACTTGCTTCTACTATATTATCAGGCTCCAGCCTACGTAATGTTAAGTCGATCATACGTCTGACGTTCTTTCTCGTTCATAACTGCTGAGGCTATCAATTGTGAATATGTACTTTATATAGTACTAGCGGACGATACCCGGCGTTGCACGGGAGAAGATGGTTATATCAGCCGTTTTCGAAATAGAATGTCAAGGTCACCAATTTCAAGGTCAAGGTCACCCCGCACGGGCAACCCGAAAAAGTCAAAATAATCGATGGATCAATATACCTGCACATATGAAATTTTAGCCCGATCGGCTCAGCCGTTTTCGAAATAAAAGGTCAAGGTCACCAATTTCAATGTCAAGATCACCCCGCACGGGCACCGCGATAAAGTCAAAATGATCGATGATCCAATATACCCGCACATATTATGAAATTTTAGCCCGATCGGCCCAGCCATTTTCAAAATGAAAGGTCAAGGTCATCAATGTCAAGGGCAAGGTCACACCGCACGGGCACGGCACCCATCCCATGTCACTCGCAGGGAAGAATTACCCCCGTGTAGAAAATTTGAGATCGATCGGTCGAGAAACGGAGGAGTTCACCCGGAGCAAAGATATATATATATATATATATATATATATATGTATATATATATATATATATATATATATATATATATATATATATATAGAGAGAGAGAGAGAGAGAGAGAGAGAGAGAGCTACACAGACATTCACATTTATATATTAGATATATTTTCCGCTTATTGAAGGCCAAGTGGTCGAAAATTTGTGGATGATGGAGTGATGATATTGTTTATAATTACTTGATTTTATATACAACTCCAGATATCACTTAGAAGATAAGCGTTAATCTTGTATAGTATTTAAAGGAAATTGGCTTCTGAAATTCCATGCATAACCGAAAAATACAAACAAAATATTTGTCGTGATTGTATAAAAAAATCTATATTACGCACTCAGATATATAAAAGCTCATTTCCAAACACGTCAGTGAACCGACAGAGATTATAATGTACAGTTTTGTTTCACGTTTTGTCTGTTCATGGAAGGAAATGTTTTTCATACGTTTTTTAACTCTTTTTAAATGTTCGTCAATGGTCTGGTGAACAAGGCTACTGATTGCATTCATTTTTTAAATGTTGAATAAATCAATACTTTGCGTTGCCCTGTTTGGAAATGGCGTAACAAGTTCTTGGTTACTAAAATTAACCCCCGTGTTGATTTATATGGTGTCGTCGTAACTTTGCTGTCACATCTGGGGTCCGTCGAATCACATATTTTCGATTCTAATCGAATCTAGAATCCAATCGAGACTATCATTCGAAAACGAATCGAACCTTGAATTGTATACGGCGTCTTGAAGTCCCGACTGATAAAATATTCCAACTACATCATCAAGGCATGCCTTCGTCGAAGGCATGCCTTGATGATGTAGTTGGAATATTACCCAGTAAGATTATTTGTTCAAAAACATAAACGGTTGGGAGAATTCTATACTGGGCACTGCACGGGACTAGCCGATTACAACGTCGATATTGCTTGGGAACTTTAAATTTGCTTCCACCAGTGGTAGTGACTTGTGAAGATGGAATTAGCATAGAAGGTGGTATGGGTACAGATCTTTTTTGTTTTTTGTTTTTTTTTTTATTGTTTTATGTAATATTGTGGAAATTACACCCTGTCTTTATTTTCAACATTATTTAGGTACAATTCCTATCTCAGCTAAGCGTTTCGTGGTATGACTAAGATGACTGCAAGCAAAATTCCAGTGAAAAGACTCGAAGGAAAATGAATAGGGCCGAATACCAACTTAAGATTTCAAATCAAATCGAATTTCGAAGCTTCGCGGAGACTTAGTCAAATGAGTGTTGGACGTGGCAGTTTTCTTACAATGTCCGCAGCGCACTGATCTTCAGAAAATTGGATTTCTGGAACGCTCATTGGTCAAATATAGAAAAGTGTCTTCACCGCTGGCACATTGGTGGGATGAGTTGGGTGTGGGTTGCTATAAATAAACTATGCTTAATAACAACAAACTTGTTTTCAATTTCCGGCGCTGATCACTTTTTCAAAAAATAAACTTTTATGTCTCTGAAAAATGCATGTGCTTATGATATGCACATTTTTGCGGCAATACAAATCGAATATTTTCAACATGAATATAATAATAATCATGACGTTTAACGACGTGAAAGCTGTTACACTGTGACTACAGTCACAGCGTAACAGCGTCCACATCATCAAGCCCCATCGATTGGAGGGGGTATCGCGAGGACTGACTTAACGATATTTGAGTGAGGGTATGGAGGCGGGTTGAGTTACGATAATGTTTACTGACATTCCAGCAATCCATCTGTCTTGAGATCAATGATGCAGCGCCGGTGATTTTATCGTGTTGATGTCGCCATTGTTGACAACCATATGCATTCGTTATTGAAGAAGACACAGTTTATCAAGCAGTTTGTCCAAGATCTCAGCGGTCCAGAATCTTTAAAGATTCTAGATTGTTTCTACTATGTTAGCGCTTTGCTCGACCCGACGTCGAAACGGCACTTTCACAAAATTCTCTCACGTAACTGAATTTTTTATTGTTTTCCTCAGTTGATCGAGCTCGAGGAGTCCCATAAACTACGGTTCGGTGAAAAAAAAAATAAAAAAAATTATTGAAACATTATTGCCGATTGGAGAGAATTATTCTGGCGGACATGGTCATTAGGTCCTGTAAAAGGTTAATGATAATCGCCGATCGCGTTTTAAATAATATACTTTCATGACTGTGAAAAATGAACATGTTGGTGATGTGCACATTTTTCGTGGCAATACAAATTGAATATTTACAACATATGTTAGTATTTATTGACAAAAAAGTTGATATTCTGTAATTAGTTTTCATGCTAGGGAAAAAACATGATGTTTGAGAGAAACATCGTGGCATTTGATGGCGTGAAGCTATTACGCTGTAACTACAGCTTTAACGTCATCAGACATCATCGACTGGGAGGAGAAATCGCTGTGTTTGACTTGACGTTATCTTAGGTGTGGCAGATTGAAATGCGACGTTTTTCTTTGTCGTTCCAGCAATCCAGCTGTATAAAGTTCACTGGTCTCGACGAATTCGTTAAAGTGAGGAGTTATAATCTCTATTGTGAATGTCAGTATTAACTCTTAAGGCAGGGGGCGCGGTGGCGTCGCGGTAACCGGTTCTCGTCAGATCACCGAAGTTAGGCAACGTCGAGCGCGGTTAGTAGTTGGATGGGTGACCATTTCAGCGACTGATTCTTGCTCCCGCGTTGTGTCCTTGCCCACATGGGGGCACGATGACGCTGTGTACTAAGGCGTACTGCACGTCGATGGTCCGCATGTCTTCAACCAATCTAGCCCAGCCTGTGTCGCGGTGCTGAGTTCAGAGTTACGATATTGGAGAGCTCACAGCTGCTCGTCGTTGCTTGGTGGTTCTCTCCGGGTACTCCGGCTTCCTCCACCCGTAAAACTGTCATCGACATAAAATGACCCTGGGTGTTAATGTTTCGTTAAACCCTAATAAAAAAGACAAAAAAAACTCTTAAGGCCAGGAGTCGAGGTTTCGTGCCTGTGATGTAATACGGCAGGTAATCTGGCTGTGGCGGTTCGGCTATCTTTGGGCTGGGGGAGAATTAAACACTGGGCAGTTGCTTCTAATCATGAGGCAGACGACATTTGACTAGAAGTACCTGCTTTACTGTAAGTTTTTGGCGGTATGTCATGTTCAATAAATTCATTCTGATTCCTGGCTTCTGAGAGATAATACTGGACAAAAGAAATAAAAATTGAATGGAGATTTTTATAATATAGCGCTGGAAGGGTTCAGTCGATACCTTAGTTAAAGATTTAATGTTTATCATTGCTACCAGGCCAATAATTACATTTATCCTGTTGAGTCCATTAACTGTTATTGGAGATTGATTCTAGATGAACCCGTCAGTCAATTACATCTTTGCAAAAAACAGCGTTGGCAATTAGCTTCAGTGACATTAAATAATGGTTGTTACATTCTTCGACCGCAGAGCGAAATAAGTCACTTATGATTGCTGAAACATTACAAAACAATAGATACGCATAGAACTGGCTCGGGACGGACAGTTTCATTCCATTATTCTATTGTTGCAAAATACAAATGGTAAGAACTAAGCACATAAAAACGTTATAGACAATCATTTAAAGTGCAGATAAATCTTGAAAAACAAACACTGTATGTGGATTGAGAGGAGTGTAGAACAGCTTGTAATTTTTTTCAGACACCAAAAAGCATGCTCGTCAGTCCCACGACGGAACGAGAACAATAGAAAATCGGGTAATTCAGAAATGAGAAATCAATTTTCAGAAGTGGTGACAATTCTTCGAGTTCATGTAACACAGACAAATTTTGTAAACGACTGTTAAGAAAGCGGTTTTTCAAACTGAAGTATATAGAAAAATAGAAGTGGTGCATATAGGGCAGGGCCTAGCGAATGCGGAGGAGGGATACAACCCCCAATAATTTTCTAAGTCAAAATATTTTTTTGTGGATTGCTGTCTAAGATATCGATTCACTGTTGCTGGTATTCATGAACATTCTTATACAGTTCGGCCACCATGAACTGGTCACTTTCCACGGGTGGGCAATATTGCCAAGGACGCAGTGTTATTTATTTATTTATTTATTTATTTATTTATTTATTTATTTGTCCTTAGGGCCACATTTCTGCACACTGGCTAACCATGACCACAACATGGATATAAAATGAAGTCCAGCAAATTGTTTATATGCATGTTGCCCATTTTAGAGGACTTCCACCCCAAGCATTGGTTACTGGGTGGAACAGTTGAAACTAGAAGTCCTGCCACGAACTGTGCGCTAATCTAGGCTTAATTGCGCGTAGAAATTGTGCGCAATTGCCATATCGAATGGCACCCAAAGCATGACAGGTTCTCCTTGTTACCCATAGCAAATACAAGCAATGTTCCTGCCAATGGACCTCCGGGTTACCCGGAGGTCCATTGGCTGAAACTTTGCTTGTGCACAGGCCGTATTTGCAGAATTTGGTAGCCTTACCATCGTCATAACGCGAATATTAACGCGCAAATCGACGTGCTATTTGTGCGCATTTCAGGACAGCACCTCTAGTTTTAACTGTATTTTACCAGTAAACCAGAGGTTGTTTACCATAGCAAACAAGCACTGCTTCGCTTCCCGGAATTCCCACGGAAAGGACACAGTATTATTAGATTCCAAATAGCAATTATAGGAATAATCATCAAAAATTTAATTAATGAAGCATCGGGTACAACCCGGTGCTTCATAAATTAAAATGTTGCTGATGATGATTGATGATTTGTATTACCTTGTAAACAAATACGTGGGCATCACTATTTATTTATTTATTTATTTATTTATTTATTTATTTATTTATTTATTTATTTATTTATTTATTTATTTATGTATTTATTTATTTATTATATGCTAGCCTGTGAATTATCGCAAATTATCCAAAATATATTTCTCGATATCTATCGACTCGATAGATATTGAGAACTATTCTTCAGTAGCTTCCTAAATGACGTCACGCTTCGCCGCATTACGTCGCCTTGAAGGAACGATCAGCTGATCTTTGTTATTGTTTTGAAACATACGCATTTCTCGTCGATTTGGGCTGAATATTGTGCAATAAAATGTCTCTTAGCACATAATAAAAAAGAAAAACTACTCTATTTTAGTCAGTATCAGGAATTATCTCACGAGTGTGGACCTGGAAGTTTTATTTTTCACGAGCGCTTGCGCGAGTGAAAAATAATATTTTCAGGTTCACACGATGAATTTTTTCAGTAGTTTCCTAAATGACGTTACGCTTCGGCGCATGATGTTGCCTTGAACGTCGCCTTGAGGGAACGATCAGCAGCGTTTTCTTATTGTCTTGAAACTGTTTGTAGTTCAATTGGGCTGCACACCGCGCAGTAAAATGTCACGTAGCATATAATAAAAAGAAAATCTACGCCGTTTTAGTGGATATCGACAATTATCCCATTCGTGTGGACCTGCAAGTATTATTTTCCACTCGCGCAAGCGCTCGTGAAAAATAAAACTTTCAGGTCCACACTCATGAGATAATTCCCGATATTCACTAAAACAGCGTAGATATCCTCTATTTATCTATTTATTGGAGTTTAATTTCACATACTTATGCACAGTGGCTAATCATGACCGTAAACGTTTTTACAGGTGGGGGAAGAGGAGTACCCGGAGAGAACCACCGAGCAACGACGAGCAGTTGCCAGCTCCCCAACATCGTAACTCCGCAGTGTAGCACGAGCAGGGTTAGAGTGGTTGAAGACATGCGCACCATCGGCGTGCTGTACGCTTCACTACACGGCGTCATCGTGCCCCCATGTGGACAATCGGGGTTAAGTGCCTTGTCCAAGGACACAACGCGGGAGTCCGAATCTATCGCTCAGACGGTCACCCATCCGAGGTTTAACCGGGCTCGACGTTGATTAAATGCCGTGATCTGACGAGAACCGGTTACCGCAACGCCACCGCGCCCCCTAGGCATCACTACTCACGCGTGGATTACTACCAGTTCACAGCGACTGTACTGTTTGGACTAATGTCATGAACGCTATCTGTCATATAAATATACTGCCGTGTTACCCGATTTGAGCAGTTGTGGGTCAGCATGACCAAATATGGAGAACGACACACGTGTCAAGTAATTAAGAAATTGCGTCACTGCTACTAAGTGTATATTTTATTTATTCACAATTTATTAATTTATTGGAGCTTAAAGACACTTTCGACAGCCACTGTCACCTCGTGTCGGACAGTTGTTGGGGTGGAAGAAGCCTGAGTCCGGAGAGAACCGCCGAGCAACGGCGAGCAAATGTCAGAATCCCCAACGTACTAATTCCACACATGTAGGGTTAGCATCGGTTGAAGACAAGTGCACCATCGATGAACAGTATGCCTTAGTACACAACGCCACCATGGCGTCACACAGGCTATCGTGATTAAGTGTCTTGCCCAAGGACACAACACAGTTACCCCTGGCAGTGATCGAACCGTGTACCTTTCGTTTTGAAGTCCAAATCCGTAACCACTAAGCCACCGCGCTACCGCTTAGATTAAGTGCAAATAAAGGTGAAATTGTTTCCTTGTAGGGAGCTTTACATTAGAACCTCGTCATTTTTTATGGAGTTTCATATAACATTTATGTCATCACCTAATAGACCTTGGATGCGACAGTGCCAATATTTCTAGATTATCTTTATTTATTTATTTAACGAGGTATGCATGGACCGACCTGGACATTAAAAATAAGAGCCAGACCTATAGGCACTCTCCCATAAATTATAACAAGTCAAATCCATACAGAAGATATAATTTCACTACTAAAATAATATGAAGTACATGTTCAGAAAATGAAGCCTTTATGTTGTTGCACATTCATCCCATCATAAAGACCTAATATGGGTATCAAGAACCCTACCACTTAACTGCTGTTATTTTACTTTTTGATACTTCTTAATAATGATCGTTCTTGAAGCTTTCGGCTGTGTAGGGCAAATATTTGTACATTTAATTATATCCTTTTTTGGCATAACTAAAGTTGTTTCTCAAATGGTTTAAAAATAATTTATTACTCTCAAATTAACCATTGATTTTCATAATAATTCCAAGTCAAGTCTTGTATGTCTAAGTAACCGATGGAGGAACTGGGGTCTCATGGTTACAAGACAACTTTGAAGTATCTATTTAAGATTCAGGAGCCAAATTAGAATTTAAGTAGACAAATTCACACTGGCTACTTACTTGGTCTGTCCCTGGATGTATGTATATGCATTGCAGTTTTACAAAACAAAGTTTAACATGTGCAACAAAAAATAGTTTCGCGCGACGAAGGCGCGCAGGGACGGTATAGGGAGCAAGCCCCTTTCGACCCTCAGTGACTGTAAATGATTAATTTTCACATGTCTAGGCGTGTTGAAGGATGTGCGTTCACCAACAGCTATTCTTTTATGTGCACATCACCAGGAGAAGGCATGGCCGGACTGGCTGTCTTCCTGCCACCCCTATAGAAAGTAGAGTAGAAGCTAACTGATGGAATAACCACTTGCCAATGAATTCTATTCAATTAGCAGGTTGTTTTCAAATTACGGGAATTTTATCATTTCATATATTGTAGTGACAAATTAAGCAATTATTCCGCCACGAAGCTATTTATTTTTTGATTGGAGTTCAACAACACTTTCGACAACCATGTTCACCTCGTGTCGGACAGTTTTACGGGTTGATGAAGCTGGAGTACTCGGAGAGAACCACAGAGCGTCGACAAGCAACTGTAGGACACCTAGGCGTACTAAGTCCACACAAGCAGAGTTAGCATTGGTTGAAGACAGGTGCACCGTCGACGTACAGTTCGCCTTATTACACAGCGCTACCGTGCCCACACGTGGGTAATCGGGATTATGTGCCTTGCTGAAGAAGAAAGCTGCGTCACCTCTGGAGGGGCTCGAACCATGGACCTCTCGGTTTGAAGTTCAATGCTGTATCCACTACAGTTTAAACTAGAAGTCATGTCGCGAACTGTGCGCTTATCTAGGCTTAATTGCGCGTAGGAATTGCGCGCAATTGCCTTATCGAATGCCACCCAAAGCACGACAGGTTCTCCTTGTTACCCATAGCAAACACAAGCAATGTTCCTGCCAATGGACCTCCGGGTTACCCGGAGGTCCATTGGCTGAAACTTTGCTTGTGCACAGGCCGTATGGACAGAATTTGATAGCCTTACCATGGTCATAACACGTAGATTAACGCGCAAATCGACGTGCTATTTGTGCGCATTTCAGGACAGGACTTCTTGTTTTAACTGTAAGTCACCCGCCCCCTGTCACGTAGCTATATCAAACAAGATACAAAACATCAAATAATAATATAGGATGAAATTCGGTAAAATAATTTATCGATTTTAGTGAATAAAGTTCAGAAATTTTTACTCAAATCGTGACGTATTTGAGATTCTTGTTATCACAAAATGTTTAATGTAACCTTTTAGATAACCTATCTACAGTTAAAACTAGAAGTCCTGTCACGAATAGTGCGCTTATCTAGGCTTAATTGCGCGTTGGAATTGCGCGCATTTGCCATATCGAATGGCATCCAAAGCACGGCAGGTTCTCTTGGTTACTCATAGCAAACACATGCAATGTTTCTGCCAATGGACCTCCGGGTTACCCGGAGGTCCATTGGCTGAAACATTGCTTGTGCACAGGTCATATGTACAAAATTTGATAGCTTTACTTGAGCCACAACGCGCACATTAACGCGCATATCAACGTGCTATTTGTGCGCATCTCATGACAGGACTTCTAGTTTTAACTGTACTAAAGCTGACCAGGGCCGTTCATAAACATCGCGAGCCAGATTTTATTATTCTGTTTTCATTTTTTACCTTAAAAACATAGCTTACTACCCCTAATTGAAAAGAGCTTATCGAGCTCGTTCCAGTGAGGGACCTTCAGCGATTTTTCGAGACAGAACATGAACTTATTTAGTTATTCAACAAATGTTTTCTGCAAATGACGTCATCTATTTGTATTAGGTAAATAATGAATGATAAATAAGAGTTGATTAATTCAATTCTACTTCCGGAAACAACGCACTCACAGCGTTACGACGTTGACCTTCACTTCTGACGTCATTCCCGCATAAGACGTGCTGTGAAGATATTCTCCGTAATGAGCTATTTGATGAAAATTATTTGATTATGTGAAAAATGATTCTGGGCTATTTGCGAGATTGGACTTTGACTCAAGACTAGACCGATTTCCTGTTCTACTGAGGAAGAGAGTGTCATAATTTCGAGCCGTAACCATTTGTTTAAAATGAACGTTCCTCGCCTCATTTCGCCCTCTATTAACGGAGTCGCCACCCTCGAATCAAGATGAACACATTTCAGTTTTGTGAAATGTTCGTTTAGGGTTACACATATCGTCAAACAACTTCAGAGTTGAGGAACTGAAATTGTAAGCATTTTCTCGTAGCAATGACGCGGCTAAGATCACCGACTTGTGAGCCCGATTTGTCCCGATTTTGGTGTAAATAGTCTAACTGCATCATGAAGGTATTTCTTTGTATGCTTTGTTGCACCGTCGCAGGTTTGTATGATTTGGTTCCTCAAACATTACATCTCCTGTATGACCGACGTCACCATTTTGTCAAATAGTTCTCCATTTCTTTATTTAGCTTTCATTAACAGAAAACAAATAGAACAGATGTGCTTTGCAACTGGAACGAACACATATTATCCCCTCTGGTTGGTTACAAGAAAAGGGAAGCACCACTGTGGCTTAAAAGAATGAGATGCCGTCCCAAACCACACTTAAATGAACGTTTGTAGAGTTGAGGAGAGACAGACGATAGAGGTTTCAGTTCGCCAATCTGTTCAATCTACAACTTTGTAAAATTGGACGTTCAAATTCTGTTTAACTGCAGGCTGTATTAATGTCGCGTCTGTGTTGACAGTGAATATAAATTCCCGCGGAAACCTGCATCAGTAAATTCTATGCATTATCACATTAATCCTTTACCTAACATGAAAAGCAGACGACACTTGCAAAAAAACAAATTCTTGAATAACTCATTTGTTTCACTCTTTATCTCAAAAACATAGGTTATGACCCTCGTTGGAACGAGCTCGTCGAGCTCGTTCCAACGAGGGGTCTTAACCTATGTTTTTGAAACAACAAATGAAAAAATAACGAAAATTAAATGGCGATTTTTGAGAATAGCCCTAGCCGGTTTTTGGCCATTACTTTAGGTAAAGGGTTAAACAAAGTTACAAACAGTCTAATTCGTCCATTCCAATTGTCTTGATGCCAAATTCAAATCCATCCTCTTTCAAGGCAAGATTAAAGGACACGGACCTGGAGAAAAGATTCATAACCACTTACTCTTTGCTGACGATGTGGCTTCAATATCAGACTCTCCTTCCGGCCTCCAGCATTGTTTAGGGGAATTAGAAGAATATACAGACAAAATGCTTTGAGTGTAAACATCGATAAAACTAAAATTATGATTTTTAACTCACGCAGAATGAAGCATCCCCCAACGTTTTATATTGGCTCTGAACTTTTAGAACAAGCTTCCAAGTATACATATCTGGGTTTAACTTTTACAAAAGCAGGTACAATTCAAACCGCACAGAAGGAGTTGAGTCTCAAAGGCCTTAGGGCACTTCATATCCTGCAAAATGCTTTTAGGAACAAATGATTTCCGTTAATATTCACCTCCTTAAAACTTTTTGATTCCCTTATAAAACCCATTGTACTCTACGGTAGTGACATGTGGGCTGCTGAGTTAAATAACGTATGCCTCGATAACGCACCATGTGAAAATGTCCATCTTCGGTTTTGCAAGCTACCACTGGGTGTGAGCAACAAATCTTCCAACCATGCTGTACGATCTGAAGTAGGGCGATACCCATTACACATAGATGCAACTCTTCGCATGCTTAAATATGTTCAGAAATGATATCAGTTACCATCGTCCCTTTTACTGAGTGAGGCGAGAACGGAATATGAGAAAAACTCAAAGAGCGACCGACTCACTATTTGTTAAATGTCAGCGGTTTGTAAAACATCACAACAGAGAAAATGATACGATCAGAATGTCTGACATTAAGAGCTTCACAATGGCCTTAGAAAACGCTCACTGTGAGCGATGCTTACACGACATCAACGACGACAGCGAACAAAACGGTAAAATTAAATTGAGAACATACAGGGGTTCAAAGAAACGTTCAGTTTGGAACCATATCTTTTGAACACCACGTCGTTGGATGCCAAAAATATGTTCACTCGTCTGAGAATAAGTAATTACAAATTACGTGTAGAGAAAGGTAGGCACACGCAGCCTCCTTTGCCTCTCAACGAAAGGCTTTGTCGTGTGTGTGACTCCAGAGCTGTAGAAGATGAGATTCCTTTTGTAATGGATTGCATGGGATACGAATCAATCATGGATAATACATTTCGGACAAACGTGAGCAAATCTCCACAGTTTTCTGAAATGATTTGCTCGCAAAGATTTGTATTCCTCATGGAAAATGAAATTCCATTGTTCTGGAATGTTATATGTAACATGTTCCGGCAGTTTTTCAAACAACAGGAATTATTGTTTCAGGGATAACCAACTGGTTTATTTGAAGAAAATTGTTATTTGTTTTTTATTACTTTCCAAAGTGTGATTTACTAGGATTTCCGGGTTTGATTATAAAATTATAAACGATAACTTCACAAGTGAATTATGCAATCAACAATTGTGTCATGTATCCGTGCGCGCAAACGAAGACGCTTTGCCGAGGGTGTAATGGGGACTTCATTTTTTTTTTAACCCTTTACCTAACATGAAAAGCCAACAACACTTGCAAAAAAAATTCTTGAATAACTATTTTTTTCATTTTTTGTCTCAAAAACATAGGTTATGATTCCTCACTGGAACGAGCTCGACGAGCTCGTTCAAATGAGGGGTCAAAACTTATGTTTTAGAGACAAAAAAAATTGGCGATGTTTGTGAATAGCGCTGGCCGGTTTTGATCGTTACGTTAGGTAAAGGGTTAAATAATATATAATTATCGTTAATAATGAAAAATAATAAACAGAGTAATCGCTTGACTGGCCTGGTTACGTGAAATAATTCATTCGAGGCGAGGGACTATATTGTAAAACACTCGTGCGCACTCGTGTTTGTGCAACGTCCCTCACCTCTCATGAATTATTTGCCGTAACAAGCCCAGTCAAGCGATTATTCTCTACATTATCTATATACAACTGATTATTATACATTTAAAACTGTGCAATCTGCCTTGATTTTGGTGTATTTGCAAAACATAATATCTATATCTATATCATAAATGCAGTCTAAGCTGATGACAGTCACTAATTCAAATAAACTTTCCTCTTAAAATATACAGAGAGTAATCGCTTGACTGGACTGGTTACGTGAAATAATTCACGAGAGGTGAGGGGCGTTGTACAAACACGATTGCGCGAATGCGCACGAGTGTTTTACAATATAGTCCCTCGCCTCGAATGAATTATTTCACGTAAACAGTCCAGTCAAGCGATTACTCTATTTATTACTTTTCATTATTAACGATAATTATATTATTTAACCCTTTACCTAACGTAACGGACAAAAGCAGCCAGCCTTATTCTCAAAACTCGCTAATTAATTTTCATTATTTTTTCATTTTTTGTCTCAAAAATATAAGCTCGTTCCAATGAGGGGTCATAACCTATGTTTTTGAGATAAAAAATGAAAATAATAATTATTCGAGAATATTTTTTGGCAAGTGTCGTCTGCTTTTCATGTCAGGTAAAGGGTTAAAAAAAGCAACCCCCCCCCCCCAAAAAAAAAAACAAACAATGGAGTCTCCATTGCACCCATGGTAAAGCGTCTTCGTTTGGGCGCAAGGATACATGACAACAATTGTTGATTGCATAATTTCCTTGTGAAGTTATTGTTTATAATCAAACCCGGAAATCCCAGTAAATCACACTTTGGAAAGTAATAAAAAAAGAGGATATCTATGATATTTTAGTGAATATCGTGATTTATCTAATCAGTGTGGACCTGAAAATTGATATTTTCAGGTCCACTCAAGGGAGATAATCCCCGATATTCACTAAAATAGCTTAGATTTTATTTTTATTATGTGCTACGTTACATTGTGCTGCGCAGTATTCAACACAATTCGATTGCAATCACCGAAGTTAAGCAACGTCGAGCCCGGTTAGTCATTGGATGGGCGACCGTCTGAGCACTCGATTCGGACTCCCGCGTTGTGTCCATGGGCAAGGCACTTACCCTCACTGGTCCACAATGGGGGCACGATGACGCCGTGTACTAAGGCGAACTGCACGTCGATGGTGCGAATGTCTTCAGCCAATCCAACCCTGCCTGTGCTGCAGTGTGGAGTTACGATGTTGGGGAGCTGGCAGCTGCTCGTCGTTGCTCGGTATTTCTCTCCGGATACTCCGGCTACCTCCACACGTAAAACTGTCACCGACGCGATATGACCTTGGCTGTTAATATGTCCTTAAACCTTAATAAATAAATAAACAAATAATTCGACTGCAAATACGTAGGTTTCAAAACAATAATAAAGACCATCCGAAGGGTTTTTTCAAGCTCGTTCTAGACAAACCACTCAATCATACTAACATAGTTTCAATTTCCCACGATAATTATCCAACTAATTGTTCAATTCACAGATGATATATAATAATTATAATACTACAAATGAGATATTCTCATATTTTTCATTAGTGTCAATTTCTAGAGCATTTTTAATGTCAATTTACAACAAGAAATTGGGAATTGAGTGCGCCGACTCACCTTTCCCCTTAAAAAAAAGACTTCCTGAGTGAATCGATCAACGAGATATTGAGGAAACGTTCCAAGTTCAAGACTCAGTATCACTTTCGGAGTCACTTTCTATACATCTAATTATTTTACTTTATTATTATTTTATTATTATTATTATAAAACATCTAATTTTTCAGTCAGAGAATCAACCGGGCGGCTTGGAACAGCATGAACTTTGGGTTCTGATGGTAAAGCCGGCACTGAATAGCTTGCAACAAACAGTATCGAAGGCGATGTACCGGTGATGCACCGGAGCGTGACGTAATTTTGGAAGCTACGGAGGGATATTCCTCGAAATTCATCAAGTCGATGGATGTCGTGAAATGTCTTTTAGATGATTTGTGATACCTCACAGGCTAGTATTTAATAATCAATTTCATGTGGTTTTCTCATTCAATTTATGTTCCAAACATGTTCATAAATCACTTCTCGTCGTGTTTGCATACTTGTTAAGGTAAGGAGCGTATTTTGTAGTAACAACGCTTTTATTTTCTTCCCGTTTGAACCCTTCGGGAATATTCCGTGCCGTTTCAGAGCCGTCAGTTGGAAGAGTCTATATTCGTTACTAGGGGAAGCCCAATCAATATTTTCAACGTGCAGCCTTGGGCTGCACGTTGCAAATCTCGATTGGCCTACCACACAAATTCACTGAGCAACTATCTACCCACTTTACCAGAAAAGCCCTTTCGGGTGCAACTCTTAAGAAGGAATTTACGTTTCAAACAGTGTAGTCGGATATTTTCCTGCGAACAAGTGGGTATATCCCTTCCTTCAGCAGCCCGAGGTCAAATGAAGAGATTAGCCGGCAAAAAACTGGGTGTATCCCTTCTTTCACCAGCCCGAGGTCAAATAACGAGGTTTGCAAACGATCGAAGATAATCGAATGGAATTAATGGTTTAGATGAGATATTAGTCAGTCGGGGATTACAGTATAAAAACTCAACACTTCGTAGAAATTAATTTGTGGACAAACCAAATGTACAGGAAGTTGTCATGACGCAATTTATTATTCAATTAACACGTACTCTACTCCATGCTGCACCCCCCCCCCCGCCCCCCCCCCCCCCACACACATTTAGCTGTTCGAAACGGGTACCACACCCATGCATTTGTATGTGTGTGTATGACATAAGTCGAAGTATCAAGACTTGTCTCCTTAAAACATACACGCGGTTACCAGCCAGAGTGAATCGATTTATTTATTTATTTATTTATTTATTTATTTATTTATTTATTTATTTATTTATTTATTTATTTATTTATTGGGGTTCAACGACACTTACGACAGCCAGAGTCATCTCGTGTTTAGCAGTTTTAAGGGCGGAGGAAGTCGGAGTACCCGGAGAGAACACCGTGCAACGGCGAACAACTGTCAGACTCCCCAACTTACTAACTCAACACAAGCATGGTTAGCATTGGTTGAAGACAAGTGCACCATCGACGTGTATTACTTCTTAGTACACAGCGTCACTGTGCCCCCACATGGGCAATCGAGATTAAGTGCCTTGCCCAAGGACATAACGCAGCTCCCCCTGGCGGGGATCGAACCGTGTTCCTGTCAGTTTGAAGTCCACGGCCGTCACCGCGCTCCTGTACGAATCGATTTGTAAGACTTTTGTTCATATGAAATTGATCCGAATGGAAAACAACATTGGGAGAGATGGTGTCGCACACGCCTACCCCCTACCCCCTCCTCCTCGCTACATCCCCGTCGAGGGGAGAATACACTTCGAAACCTTGTAATATCTTCCGCATGGCCGACATTTTTCGTCATCGGAATGAATTTACTGGAAAGTTAGCGCACCAGAGCTGCACGTTGAAAATATTGATTGGAACCCCCCCCCCCCCCCCCCCCCCCAGTAACGAATATAGACTCTTCCAACTGATGGCTCCAGAACGGCATGGAATATTCCAGGAGGGTTCAAAGGGAATAAAAATAAAAGCGATGTTGCTATATAAATACGCTTCTTACCTTAACAGGTATGCAAAACGGTGAGAAGTGATTTTCTAACATGTTTGAAACATAAATTGAAGTAGAAAACCACATGAAATTGATTATTAAATGCAAGCCTGTGAATTATCACAAATCATCTAAACACATTGTAATGACTTTATGACGCTCGCGTTCAAAGGGCTAATTAGTTTTCCATAAAATGCCAAGTTTCATTTTCTTACTTCCACTGAACGAGAACAACAGACAGCTCCGAGTGCAGTCTGCTGCTTTCGTTTATTAAAAGTAATAAAAGGGAACTTTGCGTTATTTTTCACTGATTTCATACGTGTTTTCTCAACAATAACTGGCTTCTTGATTGAATTGTCCCAGCATTTAGGGAGCACGGTGGCTCACTGGTTACGGAAATGGACTTCAAACCGAAAGGTCCACAGTTCCATCCCCGCCAGGGATAACTGCATTGTGTCCTTGTGCAAGGCACTTAATTCCGATTGCCCACGTGGGGGCACGGTGGCGCTATGTACTAAGGCATACTGCACGTCGATGGTGTACTTGTCTTCATCAAATGCTAACCCTGCTTGCGTGGAGTTAGTACGTTGGGGAGGCTGGCAGCTGCCCGTCGTTGCTATACACGCTAAAAACTAAAGTGTTAAAAACTACACTTGAAGTGCTGTATTTAACACTTACTAAGTGCTAAACTAGCACTTTGTTCAAGTGTAGATATCCCAGAACTTGACAGGTGTTACAGTAATACCACTTGACAAGTGTAATGTCGCGACACTTAAAAGGAAACGCCGCAGATGACGCGGATCAGGCTCGAACTCTCGAGCCTGATCCGTGTCATCTGCGTTGAGTCCTTTTAATTATGTACCCACCAAGCGCAAATCAAATTATGGACGATTCTGGAAGAACCACCAATGCTAGACACATGGGAAGTGCCATCCATTCAAGTTTCAGATGTCTGACGATTGTAATGTCTAAGTGCTTAAAGCATTGCACTTTGAGTGTTAAAATCAAATCCTAAGAGTTAGAATGGGTTTAACACCTTGAAAGTGTCAGTTTTAACACTTTAGTTTTTAGTGTGTAGGTGGTTCTCTCCGGGTACTCCGGTTCCTCCCCCCCGTAGAACTGTCCAACACGAAGTGACCCTGGCTTTCGATAGTTTCGTTAAATCCCAGTAAATAAATAAATAAATAAAATTATTAAACAAAGCGTGTATATTTTTATTTTTTTAAGCGTGTTAATTTTATCGAAATTCGATTTTCATGAAGATGTAAGTCAGAGGTGGACATCAGCTCTGAAATACTTTAGCTCTACTATTTTCAAAAATATCACGCATATTGTGAAACGTGTCGACCTGAAATGCAATTATAAGAATTGAATGCAATTTTTATAATCTTTTTTGGAGTATGAACGTGTGGGAATGGGTACAAATTATGTATGAATCCCGAAGGGATTGATACAATTTGTACCCATTCCCACACGTTCATACTCAAATAAAGATTATAAAAATTGCATTCAATTCTTATAATTACATTCCGTAAATGTTTAATCTACTTTTTACCAAACAACAAAGCAGAAAGATGAAATAAAACATGTACGGACGAACGAGGCGAAAAAACACACTCACACAAACGACAAAGCGCACAACTCTGAGTTGAGCGCCGGTTTTAGGCATTGACTCAAATTTGTCAAATTGCCGTCTTTCGCAACGAAACTTGGAATGTTCAAAACAATTTATTTAACATATCAGTAAACTATAATCACTGATCACTGCGAGAGGCGCTAAATGTTATAAACCCGCCCAAACACCGCCCGAATTACATTCTGTCAATTGCACTCTACCGTAAATGCGGGTCAAAGTTCGACCAAATGTATTCATTGGAAAATGAATTACATTTGGTCATGACGTTTTCATCCAGCTGACCAATGGGAATTGAGTATTTGGACCCAAAACATATAACTACATTAACAATGTAATTATTAGCTGATGAACTGTATGGAAAGAGAAAATATAATTTCAGACCAGCATTATTATGGTAAAGAAATCTCTGTTAAAAATACAGAATGAGATCCAAGCAGCTAGTAACCTCTCTCATTAAACTCAATTAGATCGTGATTGGGCTTAGGAATGTGGAAAAATGAATTTACCTTAACGTTAAAATTTAAATCAACAAATCAGATAACGTGATAAATCGTTAATCATATTTTATTCATCTTCTCGAAAGTACAACATCCATTATTTATGACGTTAATCTGCTTTTACTGACAAGAGTTTAATATAGCTAACATCAACAATTTCGAGCTACACAGCGTGTCACTCAGAAATGCACCGATTCACCCGATAAATTCCAGGATTAATATTTAAAATCATCATGTTTTTTTCTAAAATCACAGCAGTCTTTAAAATAGAATCTGACGATACGGTGTTTATGTTTTATAATCACCATATCTGTTAATCCCGTCATAAACTCAATGAGGTTTTACGTGAAATTTAGGTCACATTTCAAGGCTATAAAAATCCATTAATATGCAAAATATTGAAAAAAAAGGCAATACCTTTATGATCGTTGAGCATTAATCTATGCATATGTTTTCAATATTCTACCACACTCTAAAAACTAAAGTGTTAAAACTGACACTTTCAAGGTGTTAAACCCATTCTAACTCTTAGGGTTTGATTTTAACTCTCAAAGTACAATGCTTTAAGCACTTAGGCATTACAATCGTCAGACATCTGAAACTTGAATGGATGGCACTTCCCATGTGTCTAGCATTGGTGGTTCTTCCAGAATTCTCCATAATTTGATTTGCGCTTGGTGGGTACAAAATTAAAAGGACACAACGCAGATGACGCGGATCATGCTCGAGAGTTCGAGCCTGATCCGCGTCATCTGCGTTGTTTCCTTTTAAGTGTCGCGACATTACACTTGTCAAAAGGTATTATTGTAACACCTGTCAAGTTCTGGGATATTTACACTTGAACAAAGTACTAGTTCAGCACTTAGTAAGTGTTAAATACAGCACTTCAAGTGTAGTTTTTAATACGTTAGTTTTTAGCGTGCAGTCATCGCATATTTTGTTGGAATAAGAATGAAATTGAGAGCCTTTAAATTCACGTCTGATGTTCACATTTTGCAACTCAACATTTCAAGTAATCGATGACGTCATTGTAAACAGGTACACTCGGTTAACGGTCGAGTGTCCCTATTGTAAACCCTTAAAACACAAGTCCAATAATTGAACAGAGGACGGTGCACTGACATAGAGAAAATATGACTTTGGGATTTTCACATTCGTTTATCCATATTAATGGATTTTTATAGCCTTGAAATGAGACCTAAATTTCATGTAAAACCTCATGGATTTTATGAAGGGATTAACAGATACGGTGGTGAAACACCGTATCGACAGATTCTATCTTTAAAACGGACACTTCTGCAAGTCCAGCGTCTTAAAAACTTAAGTTTTTGTTGGCTGATAAGGAAGTGTTGTGGCTCTTGTTGCGGCACTGGATTTAAAACCGAAAGGTCCAGGGTTTTATCCCCTCCAGGGATAACTATGTTGTGACGTTGGGCAAGGCACTTATCCCGATTGCCCGCGTGGGACCCCGGTGACGTTGTGTGCTAAGGCGTAATGCACGTCGATGGTACACTTGTCTTCAAACAATGCTAAACCTGCATGTGTGGAATTAGTACGTTGGGAAATCTGGCCGTTATTCCCCGCTGCTCGGTAGCCCTCTTCGGGTACTCCGGCTTCCTCCACCCATAAAACTGTCCGACAAGAGGTGACCGTGGCTGTCAAAATTTAAACCCCAATAAATAAATAAATAAATAAATAAATAAATAAATAAATAAATAAATAACTTACAATGTTGACATCTACAGTTAAAAATAGAAGTCCTGTCACGAACTGTGCGATTATCTAGGCTTCATTGCGCGTAGGAATTGCGCGCAATTGCCACATCGGATGGCATCCAAAGCACGGCAGGTTCTCTTGGTTACTCATAGCAAACACAGACAATGTTTCTGCCAATGGACCTCCGGATTACCCGGAGGTCCATTGGCCGAAACAATGCTTGTGCACAGACCATATGTACATAATTTGATAGCTTACTATGGCCATAACGCGTAGATTAACGCATAGATCTACGTGCTATTTGTGCGCATTTTATGACAGGACTTCTAGTTTTAACTGTATATGATGACCATTCCAAGCCCAGGGAAACCAAAAACTCTGTCTGGATCCCACAAAACGCCAATAGAGTCAATGAAGAGTACATTATCTCTAATCCACTCGTATTACTGGCATGTCTCCTTGGGAATACTATTCATAAATCATAAGAAAGATAGGCCAATAACGGAGAAAACGGGGGGGGGGGGGGGGGACTGGGGTGGTGCTGGGAATAATTCCAACCACTGCATGTTTCCATGTAAGGCCAAATAAAAAAATAATTTGGTTCTCGAGCAGTGGTTTTTGAAATCAGTGAGGGAATCAAACTTTTATTTTTATTTTTTTATTTTTTGTGTTTGATAATTTCAACAGTGCTAACTTATTTTGGGTTGGAAAGATTTGTTCCCATGACATTTTGTGCTTGCCTTTTTCAAATTTATGGGAGAATGCCTGTTGTCACTCCCCCATATATTGTAACAAGGCTAATCCATACAGAATCAATTATTTTTCTTCACAGATATTATGAAGCACATCCACAGAATACGAAGCCTTTAAGTTGCAGTACCTGCACTCTAGAACAAAGTCCAAATATACATCACTCAACCATTCAATAAAGAAATATGAAATACGTTTGAGTTCAATTATATTTATGCACCTTTTTCGAAAAATAAATACCATCCACGTAATATTTGAGTTTTTCTTCAAGACAGAACAAACAGGGACGTGGCTACAGTGAGGCGTGTGTGTGTGTGGGGGGGGGGGGGGGGGTATCACCCCACCCCACCCCACCCCCAATCCTGGCCAAAATTTCCTATAGATGGAAATTCGGAGGGCAAGTCATAAGTAGTTGGAAATTCAATCTATCTGGATTTTAGAACTTCTTTGGTGATGCTGATGTCTCCTTTCCTTCCCAAAATTCCAGCTCGGTTTCAAACCGCCAAAAATTCTAACTGTTACTATTTACAACTACAGTGTACGCAATGTCGAGCTTCATAAGTATGTATGATGTCGATGGGTACGAGATTTCTACAGTACGTTAATTATCGTAATATAAAAAACATCCTCGAAATGCACTTCAAGAAAATCGCATCAGGTAAAGTCGTTATCCTGAGTTAATTCCATCCTTCACATTTACAAAATGATAAAACATCGAAAATTGATCATTCCTGCATGAGACCTGATTTAATGTTAGGACAGTGTGAATTGCTCAAAGTTCTCAGCTTGGGCATTTGTTCGGCACATATTCAGTTCCCAGAATAATACCAAATAATAATAACAACCCGATAATTCTATCATAAATGTGTTGACATTTCAGTTACTAGAATCAATTGTGTGCCCCCTTTCGTGCCTTCATTTTCAAAACGATTCTCGAAAGTGAATTTCCAACTGGGGGAGGGGGGGCAGGAGGTGTTCCAGGTCCCTCCCACTAGTTGGAAATTCATTACCCTACACTACCACCACCGCACTCGGAAACCTCCAGCCACGCCCCTGAGAACAAACTGGATGTTTGCAAAACTAATATAATAAATAGACACTGTATTTTAACTTTGTTGAAAACGTGTGCAAATAAATATACATATGTCAAAAGAAAGGTAAAAATTTACGATCTCATGATTTCATACTAATTTTGGAAGACACCGCCATTCAATGAAAATGTTCAACGATGGGGTTCACTTTCAATGAGGGAGGTGGCTGAGAACCCATACCTTTTTTTCGGCCTGACATGTTCCGCACACCACTTTTGATGAATAAAAAATAAATCATCGAGGTTTGTAATCATCATTTAATTAATTAATTAATTAATTAATTAATTAATTAATTAATTAATTAATTAATTAATTAATTAATTAATTAATTAATTAATTAATTATGTTTTCCCTTGCCTTCAATGAAAATCAGACGGAACAAGTCAAAGTCTGAACTAATTCAAAACTGCCAAAAAATTCGCTCCACTGAGGGACCATAAGCTGTTTTTGGGGCAAAAACTGAAAGTAATTAAAAAAACCCTCCCTTCCTTCCACACACACACATTTTTATTTTAGTTCTGGGAGTGCGGTGGCTCAGTTGGTTGAGGTGCAGGCTGCAAGCCAAGAGGTCCTCGGTTCGAATCCCACCTGCGCCAATCGCGTTGTGTCCTTGGGCAAGACACTTCATCTCCATTGCCCGCGTGGGGGCACGATGACGCCGTGTACTAAGGCGTACTGCACGTCGATGGTACGCATGTCTTCAACCAATCTAACCCTGCCTGTGCTGCAGTGCGGAGTTACGATGTTGGGGAGCTGGCAGCTGCTCGTCGTTGCTCGGTGGTTCTCTCCGGGTACTCCGGCTTCCTCCACCCGTAAAACTGCCACGGTCATGATTAGCCATTGTGCATAAATATGTGACCTTAAACATCAATAAATAAATAAATTTTAGTTCTGATTCGGCTGGGATAAATACAATACCAGCCAATGGACCTCCAGGTTCAATTCGGAGATTCATTCATTGAAGTCATTTTTTTTTCTTCCTGTACTGACGGACTGAATATGACTTTTCGGCGAGTGGCGACTCTAATTCGGCCTGTGTTTTCGTAGTATTGCTCTCTCCACATATCGTGTTTCAGACCAGTCTTCCTTAAATAGAATAGCACTTGTACTTCGAGTAATACCACGCGAGCACATATTTGGTGGCATTTTTTTTAGTATGTTCGCATGTGAAAATAAAATTTAAAAAAAAATAAATGTTTTCTTTCCCTGTGATATAGAAATTACAAATTTGGTAACGATAATGCGAGTACAAAACGCTTGCATTGCACTAAATTGGCTGGAAGACCAAATGGGCCATAAAGCTTATTCTCATTATCAGAGGATTTTCCGTTACGTTACGAACAACGGACAAAGAAATGTCGATGTTTTGATCTGGCGGAGAAGACTGAAAACGAACAATCTTCGGTCATTCGTCGGCATAAAATATTTTATTGAAGAAACACACGACATTCACAAATAGTGTACAAAATGGTTCGCCGACCTTACAGTACGTGGAGAATGGATTGTAACTAAATCACCCCCAGAGGGGAGCTATCACCCAAGCTATAACTTTCAAATTGTGTACATATCGACAGAAAAACACAAGCAATGTTTCAGCCATTGGACCTCCGGGTTTAACCCGGAGGTCCATTGGCTGAAACTTTGTTTGTGTTTGTCATGCTTTGCAACAAATTTGCAATTATTGCTTGGGTGGAGTCTCCACTCTGTGGATGATTTAATGATAATACACTCTCCACGTACTGTACTTTGCAAAAACGGTGGCCGATAGAATAAGGGCCGGGTGGATAAGTGCACCGGTCTCTCAAGACAAAGGTCCCTGGTTCGATCCCCGGCTGGGCAAAGTTCCCAAGGTGTCCGAACAATCTCTAGCAGCATTAATTGTGGATTTGATGCTGTCACGGTTTAGTGACCTATGGGTGGCGACGAAAGTGGCTGTCGACAGTGCGGAGAGACACATACTCCGTGCATGCTAAAGATTCCTTCGTAATATCCGAGAAAAAGAGGCCATGAAGTTGCCGCTACGGAGACTGTCCCACAAAAATCGATGCGGGCTCAGGGTCTAGTTGCAATATCCCAGAGGGTCTTATAGCACTTGTGTAAAATGCATTGAACTACTCCAAAGTGTGGATAAATCGCTACATAGGAATTACCAATTAATAAACCAATCTAATGGTCAAAAACAAATTTAATTGGTCATGTTGAAGAGGCCGCAGTAGATTCGTGGAAAATAATGAAGCACATCAGCCAACAGAACAGAGTCCGATGAATATTCGCCTATGTTGTGACATTGGGCAAGACACTTCACCCCGATTACCGACGTTTGAACACGGTGGCGCCATATATTACGACGTAGGGCACGTCTTGGGACATATGTCTTAAACCGATTCTAATCCTGCAGGTGCGGAGCGATGACTTAGAGAGTTTGACATTTAATCGCCGATGCTCGGTGGTTCTCTGCAAGTAGTCCTCCTTCCTCCAGAACTAAAACTTTCCAGCTGAAAATCACCCCTTGCATAATAAATTCTTATATAACTAAACATTTTGTTTTTTGCCTAAAACATAGGTTATAAATTGTCATACCTCGGTACCCACGAATACAATATCTCCAATACGAACTCAACAGAAACCTGATTATATAAGAAAAATACAGCATCTAAAGCACTAGGACACTACGAAGCTTCGAGAATCTTAAGTAGATATTCGGTTCGATTCGAAATTGGCAGCCCGATTCGTTTCCTCTCGAATCTCTTTCATAGGAATATAGCCTGGTATCAGTCATCTTCATTGTCTCACAAAACGTATAGTTCATACGGAAATCGTATATAACTAATGTTGAAATAAAAGACTGTGTGTAACTTCCGATATATTAACATAAATAACACCTCATACCACCAGCTATGCCACTTCCAATATCACTTGTCCCTACCACTGTTAAATACAAATTTAAGGTTTCTCAGCAATGTCGACGATGAACTATTATCCTTACAGAGTAATATTCCAATTTCCAACTATATCATCAAGGCATGCCTTCGACGAAGGCATGCCTTGATGATGTCGTTGGATTGTTTTATCAGTCGGGACTTTGGCCATCACAGTCGGAACAAATCAGATTTATAGTACCCAGTCCCCATTGGTCATCTTCAAGACGCCTATGATTCGAATTGAGTTTCGAGTCTATTTCAAATAATAGACGTGATTCGATTCGCGATTCGATTCGAATCGAAAATCTGTGATTCGCAGGGCCCAATAAAAAACGCTGTCTCCAGTTTTTATTATGCGTACTTATGAAGAGATTACAATACAAATCTTAAATCAGCTGACCATCGTCTTAACCATCTGCAATTAGATGGCGAAATATCAAATCTGCATTTTTTCCCCATATTGCATCATGACATTTAACCAATTTCGTCCCCCGCTGATTTGAAGAGAATACCAGAGCCCGAACACGATGCAAGGATCTCAACATTTTCCGTCATCAGAGGGCGAGAGGGGAAAAATTTTCGACAGTGTTGCCGGGTCGCTGACCGTCGATACCAGCTTGGAACCTAATTCAGTGTTCTTTAATGTACTTCTTACCTTACGAATCGACAGCATCCACCCATATAATTACAAATTAAGGAGTTGAAAAAAATATTTTTCATCAAGTGCAAATAAAACAAATCACGTGACCCATCATTGAACGAGATCGCTTTTAATAAAAATTAAAAAAAACAATAATTAAAATAATAAATTTTGACAGCAGTTGCGTTGTGTAAAGGATTAACTATCACATATACACATAGAACTGTATAAACTGATACGGGTTTAGAAGAATGGCACAATCGGATTGCGCCTATTAAGATTTGGTTTTGGTTCAAGGCAGGAATCGAGTCACATTCAGAGATATCTGGCAAGGTTGAAATAGTGCTACGCATCAGTAGTAATGATGGACGACTCGTGTATATGACGTATAGTGGTAGCCATAGGAACCGTATTTGTTATCGTAGGTAGTACATTCGTGACAGAAAGTATTAGCATGAAGTATGTTTTTTTTTTTTAAATTTTGCAAAACATTTACAAAAAATAACCTCCCAAAAAAGAAATTTTTATATCGTGTGTTTTGGGTGAAGGGTTAAAAGATCAACGTTGGAAAATACTGTTATTCGGGCGAACCGCAGTTTTCCAAACTGACAACAATTTTTTTTTTCTGACAGACATGGTCATGGGGATGTGGGTAAGGGTGGGGGTGCGAGCCGCCGCATAGCACCCCAACTAGCTTCGGGCCTGTCAGAACTGATGTTGGGTATCAACACATATTTACAAGGCAGGTTTCATTATACCCCTTTAAAAATACTTTAACCTCATTAAAGTCAGAAATATTCTGCACTAGTCGCCCCGCGATCTCTAACAAAAGTGCTCATTAGTTCGGTTCAGAAATGTCGTATTAAGGGTTCTTTTGACTTTCGATCGTAATTATCTGTATTGGCTGATTTCAGATGTACAGAGTTGAGTGCAAATGTTGAAATTTGGTGTGTGTGTGTAGTGCAACAAATTGCGGTTGTCCCATTGCCACTTACGTCCTCATAAATAAAATAATTGATATTACATATAATCTTCAGATAATTGGTGTTTATAATTTCTCCTTTAGATTCTTAAGAATAAATCATTCGCACCAAAGTGCGTTACCAAAATAGTCGATAAAAATGGAAACACGAATAAACAAATAGTAGTTTGGCAACGATGACAAATTATATAGTATTTATTAGCCCAAAATTGAGAAAAAAAACCAGAAGTTCGGAAAATGGAAATGGATGGGTAAAGGTATTTATTTCCAAATGCAACCACGGTGTAAAAACAAGAATACAAAATAGAAGGGTTTATGGCTTCAAAAAATTACCCATTTTTAATTATTAATTCATACCTTCTGCTCGGTTATGTTAGAACAAAATTAAAAATACATGAAATTTAATATTTATGTGCAATAAAATTTTACAGATATGGATGTCATTGGAACTGGCTCATTGAGCCAGTTCCAGTGACATCCATATTTGTCTGGTTTTATTAAGAATCTTACAAAGTGCAAAGTTTCTGTCAGTTTTTCCCACAATTTAGGTTAAAGTATTAAGTACACCCAAATTCTTGGAAATAAATCCGTTATCCTTGTGTTTTCCAGGGTGTATGGGAATTTACACCGGTTTGGGAACTCATACACCCTTCGACTTTGCCTCAGGGTGTATGAGTTCCCAAACCGGTGTAAATTCCCATACACCCTGGAAAACACAAGGATAACTAATAATACCTGTCGGGGTCTTGAGGAAAACAGCGGAGATCGTGGACACCTTCTTGGGACCTTTTCAGATCCATAGATATTTCGTTCTTTTCGTGGAACAAGAAGCAATAAAATGGTCCCTTTGTCCACTCAAGGAACGACTTCTGTTTGTAGACCCAGCGTCAGGTAATGTAATGATTCGACTTCACCGAAAACAGCTTTCCATACCAAAACCTTACCCACTGTCGGCATCAAATATATTTTATCAAATTATTTACTTGACCATGATATAATGAGCGCGATTTTCACAATCAATAAGGTTGCATGTAATGAAACAATAACTTATCGAAACATTTTTTCATTTTAATTCACAAATCACGATTCGAATTTGAACACATTCAACAGTTACACAAAGTTTTGCTCTGTAAACAGAAATACTATTTATTTATTTATTTATTTATTTATTTATTTATTTATTTTTATTTATTTATTTATTTATTTATTTATTTATTTATTTATTTATTTATTTATTTATTGGTGTTTAAGGTCACATACTTATGCACAATGGCTAATCGAGACCGTGACAGTTTTACGGGTGGAGGAAGCCGGAGTAACCGGCGAGAACCACCGAGCATCGACGAGCAACTGTCAGCTCCTCAACATTCTAACTCTGATCAAGCTCCGCTCAAGCAGGGTTACAGCGGTTGAAGGTTGAAGAAATGTGCGCCATCGACGTGCAGTACGCCTTAGTACACGGCCGTGTAGGAAACCGGGATAAAGAGCCTTGCCCAAGGATACAACGCGGGGATCGAACTCGGGACCTCTAGCATAGAAGTCCAACAGTCTACCACTAAGTCACCGCGCTCCCATATTTATTAGTAGAGAATTGCAGAGACATGAGCACGATGGTTTTCTGAGTTTCTACAGGAATTGAGTTACACCAATGGTGCAGTTTGACGAGGACAACTGTACATTAACTCAGTGCGTTATTACAGTCACAATATTTCTAGTTTCAGCTATAGTAATGGATGCCCATATGTTAACCCTTTGATGCCATTGTACGTCTTAAGACGTACGAAATCAAATAGCGTGTTGATACTTTAGTACGTCTTATGACGTACGGAAGCAAACAGCGTGTTGATGCTTTGTGGACATTTGTTTTGTTACTATTTTTCGATTTTTTAAAGTTTTAACCTCAATTCCTATTTTCTCCCGAATAGTGCTAAGTGACAACCGTTGGGCCAAATGTTATCGCAGCTTAAATACTAATATAATCCTGCTGTGAAGACTTCTCAACTGGTTGAATGCACGAAGCCACTATCAGGGCTTTCAAACAGTGAGGATACCAGAGCAAAAGCCAACACTTCCTTTATATTTCATATTCAGTCAAACACAAATAATATTTTGTTTATATAAATTTGTTTTATTACAAATTATTGGAGAGTGCCACTGGGCACTCTCCAATAATTTGTAATAAAACAAGTTTTGAATAACAAATTCAGACACCAGAAATAATTTAGCCCTCAGCCAGGTAATCACTAATGTGAAAAATAACTTGTTATTTTTACTTTCCGACGTTTGACGTCTCATTTTGAAAAACATTGAAGAAACTGAATTCCCAGTGACGTTTGAACGTCAGAATACTTAAAGTCTCAAAGGGTTAATACGTATAATATCGCCCCCATTCATGAAACTATATCTCCTGTGAGGATCTCTTTAAAGCCGTTATAAATTGGTTTCTTAGTTTTTTCAAAATTTGAATTATTTTATACAAAATTGTACGAATATGTTGACTAGAAAACAGTGTTATTCTGGAAAGCAGCCATCGGACGGTCAACTTTCATTTTCCGAAACTTCCAGCCGCGTCCTTACCTTGTCGCCTAGAGTGGGATATCTCCCTTTCGTGTTCGTGCTCAGCTCACCACTACGTGTGCGATGTGATGCTTCGAAGTGTGTTTAGAAATATGGCATCAAAGTCTTTACAAATGTATATTTGTTTGGTTTTTGGAACATATTATAAATATCGCAGGGTTCGGAAGATGTTATGCCGCAATAGTGGTTCTCAAGGAAGAATGCTTTCTCGAACACCAACATTTTAGTGTAGTCAACGGAATGTCGTGCAATAAATATTATATTTTATTATACGCTAAACGACAGATTATCGAAGAAATTGCGGAAAGACAGAATGTGAAGATATAGACATTTTCACGTTCACGGTATCAATCAAAATGGCGGCCTTCAACGCCTCACTTCAAGGTGAATACGAGTCAAATTATCACTGGAAATGATCAATTTGTTCTGAAAACATATATTGAAAAGGACATCTTGTGATTTTGAGTGGATACCGATCATTTCCAGCACTAATTTAACACGAATTCACCATGAGTTGATGCAGTGAACCCACTAGTCCAAACATAGCCTAAAAATCCATAATATAAGTTTTAGGCTTGGTACTTCCTTTCAAAGGACGTACCAAACCAAAAACTTATATTACGGACTTCCAGGCCATGATTGGACTAGAAACCCACCAACTGAATCAGATCGCAAGAAGCTATCTATTCCGAGTATCAATCAAATAACTTCCTCGTATCAATGATTCAATGCGCTATTCACTTTCGTGCATCGATTCAAGGTGAAACGAGAGGAATTATCACATTCTTATAAAAAGCGTATAATAAAAAGAAAATCTAGTGTTTTTGAGTGGCTAGCGAAAATTATGTCACTTGTCACCGAGAGAAATGGATATTTTCGCTCGCGCAAGCGCTCGCGAAAAATAACCATTTGTCTCTGTCACTCAAGAGATAATTTTTGGTATCCACTCAAAAACACTAGATATCCTCTATATATGGAAAAAACCGAGGTAGAAACTTGTTATCCATCAATATACCAATCATAACCACGCTTACTATTCTCAAGGACCCTGTCCAATACACGAATTTTCTTCCCTGAGCTTAGAAGTAATAAAACAGGCATTCTTGAGGTATGTCGTCATGATAATCGTCTTTCGATAAAGTTATCTCCCTTGACTTTATTAGATGAGGAAGTTTCCTTTTGTTACTTTTAATAGACGAAAAACAAACAGCTCCCGGAGTTGTTTCGTTTATTAAAAGTAATAAAAGAAAACTTTGCTTTTGATCGCAAGCCAATTAGAAGCAATTAATTTACAGATAATTCGTCGTTAAGAATAATTACCAGTATCATACCTACTAACACTTTGGCTCTTTGTTTAACGGATGTGTGCTTACAGTAATCTGAATGTTTTTATTCTATCTGGGAAAAAAAGCAAATCTCACCTTCACGACTTGTTTATATTAATGGAAAGGGCAGTGTAAGTATTATATGTCACGATACGCACACCGTGGACATATTGAGAAGATAAATGTCACAGAACATTAAAAGATGGCGAGAACGCCAATTTTCTTATTTCTAGATGGATTTCAACAGAGAATAAGAGTGAAACGTTCAAATGGAGAGGTAAAAAAATTAAAAAGCCAACATCTGTATTTTTATACTGCTGTTTTTGCGAGATGATGCGCAAATCGATGATATAAATTCGTTATCATTTCGAAATTTCATTTTTTATATGAAATTCCCATGCCTTAAGTGTTAAATTTAGTTTAATTTACTGACAGGTTTTTTTTAAAGGGGGCCAACTTTCCCGTAAATCTCTTCCAGTGACGAACATTGTTGTCTGCCATGATTGCGGAAGAATTTTCTTAACCCTTTACCTCGGGACGCGGTGGCTTAGTTGGTAGAGGTGCTGGCTGCAAGCCGAGAGGTCCTCGGTTCGAATCCCATCTGCGACAACCGCGTTGTGTCCTTGGGCAAGACACTTCACCCCCATTGCCCACGTGGTGGCACGGTGACGCTGTGTACTAAGGCGAACTGCACGTCGATGGTGCACCTGTCTTCAACCAATGCTAACCCTGCTTGTGTGGAGTTGGTATGTTGGGGAGCTGACAGTTGCTCGCCGTTGCTCGGTGGTTCTCTCACGGTCATGGTTAGCCATTGTGCAGAAATATGTGACCTTAAACACCAATAAATAAATAAATAACCCCTTACCTAACATGAAAAGCAGACGACAATTGCAAAAAAACCTTGAATAACTGATTTTTTCATGTTTGTCTCAAAAACATAGGTTATGACCCCTCATTGGAACGAGCTCGACGAGCTCGTACCAAAGAGGGGTCATAACCTATGTTTTTGAAACAAAAAAAATAAAATATAATGAAAATTAATTGACGATTTTTGAGAATAGCGCTGGCCGGTTTTGGTCGTTACGTTGGGTAAAGGGTTAAAAGGACGCGTTGGGTTACGTCAGTAGAACAAACTAGAATATTCCATAGCATTTAAAAAAAATGTATTTAGCATGCGAATAGTGCAGAATTATTTTTTAGAACCCCAGGTGGGTAAAACTTTCGTGAATGGTATAGTTACCTTCCAGACAATCGGAGGACGGGAAAGTCACGTGATATATAACATATACTAATATTCAAATAAATGCACTGTATTAACAGTACTGTGATTGCTAAAACGGGCTGCGGGTGTCAAAATTCACCCCTGACTTATATTGTTATGAAAATCAATTTTCGATAAAGTTATCTCCCTTGAAATTAATAGACGCGCGAGGAAGGCCCAATTCCGAAGCAAGTAATTGTTAACAAAAACCAATGACATCAGTAGAAACAAAATCAACTTTCCGTTTGTTACCTTTGAAAAACAAAATAGGAATCGGTAAAAAATAAATTGCCTTCTCCCCTCACTAGTGAGATCAAACACCTCGGTGATTAACATTTCGTGTGAACTTAAAATTTACAAATGAATTTTCGCAAGCGCAAAAGAAAAATTGTTCTCGCTCCACTAGTGAGTATAACAAGACGCGGCAGATCACGATGGAATGCCAAAATGTATTAATGTGCGATCGAAATTTTTCGGGTCGAAGCGCTGATATAGTTATTTAAATTGTTGAATTATTTCAATTCAATGTTGAAGAATTATTATTGAAGCGACAAAAAAGTAGAAATTTCATTTTCCTGATTTGTTTGTGGCTAAAAATTACGTCCTTTAGCCAACAACCCCGAAAACTATTTTGTGTGGATGTACACAACATCCAATGTGATCTGTGTCATCGGAAACAGCGATCAGCTGATTGTGTAAACAGATTTCTTGCGTGGTATGGGAGTCTATTTGGATCGTTTCGGTTGAAGCTTCAAACGAAAGGGGTATAATAAAAAGAAAATCTACTGTTTTCTTGTGAATACCGGGATTAATCTCATTCGTGAGTGAGAGAATTTGTATTTTCACTCGCAGCTGCGAGTGAAAATACATATTCTCTCACTCACGAATGAGATTAATCCCGGTATTCTCAAGAAAACATTAGATATCCTCTTTGTAACACACCTACCAAAAAAGTAGACGTTCACTTTGGGTCTTTGTTACCGAATGCGTTTACGGTAATTTTTAAGCTGTTACGCTTCCAAGGATAAACAAATGGAAAGGGTCGCGTCCGTATTAAATGCCACGTTGTGCGCACTTTTGATATAATGAACAGAAAAAAAGTTACAGAACATCAATAAAAGATGGTGCAACCGGCTTTTTCGTATTTTTAAATGTGGTTCACCAAAGAATAATAGCCAAGCATTCAAACTGAATGGGAAAGATTTGTATAAAGCCAACTTTTGTAATTCTTTTCCACTCTGTCCACAGGAAAATGTATGGAGTTTGAATTTCGAAATTTTAATTTTTATATGAAATTCCCAATCCCTTAGTGTTAAATTTACAGTCAGCTTTAGGAAATTTAGTGGAGCTAACATTCATGTAAATCGCTTCCAATGACCAAATTCGTCAGCCATTGTCGGCCCTTTTAGTTCCCACAAATGCTAGAATCTCACCTCTCGTAAAGGAAAGCGAGAACATTAAATCTGTGTTGCTATTTTTCTTCATTTCCCTTGATTCAGTCTTAATTTCGCAATATTTCATAAACGAAAATCCCAAACCAAATAGTGTAATTGTATCGCGACTGGACCTGGGACCTTTTACTATGGTACTTTCTAGAATTGTTTTTTTTTCTAGTTATGACTTTAAATGGGTTGAAATAAACTATTAGCATTTTCAAAGATGTGGCAATTTGCCAATTGGCAAATTGCCATATCTTTTAAAATGCTAATGATTCATTTTAGTCAGTTATATTAATAAGTAGAAAATACAATTTTAGAAAATACAATTGTCAAAGTTTAATTGTATTGATTCCAGAATCTGGTGATGAAGACTGCTTTGACGATCGCAGTTTTCTATCAACGCGTATCATATTTCCCTTAATTAGAAACTCTCTATTGGTGACAATGACAGCACAATATGTCGATGCATAGATCCTGCAAGAAATGGACCGCTTTCCCCTTTTTATTCCCACTTGTCGACGTTATTAACGTGAACAATGAAACTAATGTCCTCTTTTGTGGACAATATGTTAAACCCGATTGAAGAACACTCATCACACTAACGAAGACGTGTATTTCATTTTTTACAAACTGTTGTTGGGAAATCTATGGTGCCATCTATTATTCTCCCATGCAAATGTATTGTTTGCAGTACACACGTGGTATGTAGCGTCTTGGAGAGCTAATAATTGCCGGAAACCTGAACTTATTGCCATTGTGAAACATGCAATAAATTGGTTTGAGTGGTGGCAAAGAACTGTGATGGAGGACTGAATATTGACTGACACATTTCGTCTTGTTTAGCTCTCAAGATTTACTATAGGTATAGAGAAACAAGTAAATAAGTGTGTCGATCGCCGTAACTCAAACTTGCCACTAAATTAATTATCGGGGACTGGGATCGGGGGTTGGGGGTTGGGAGAGAAACCGATGTACCATGGGAATTTGCAAGGCCCGCAGACAGAAAACTACCCCTAATGGCGTAACGCTGGGACGGGGAAGGGGTTGTGGTACCGAAAATTTGTCCCTTCCATTGTTGCAGGCCACCGAAGGTCATTTCCCAGGAGAATCTACATCAGGCTTACAGTCGTGCGGAAAAATGTCGTGGAACTTGACTGCAAAGTGCGGTTATGCCGGAAATGCCCGAGGGGGTGATTGTTTAGTTTAAATTAGTATTTTTGTCGTGAACTCAGGAACGTGGAGACAGAAGAAAGGGGTAAGGGCTGTCTCACCCGCAATCACGGCCACAGTTTTCAGTAGTTACAAGTCGTCGCCTGGGTGCTAGAATGTCCTATGTCCCCTACGGGACATAGGACATTCTAGCACTCAGGCGACGAAATGTTAAGCCTCAAACCAGCAACAGTAACTGTTGGAAATTCAATTTATCTTTGGTAGTAAATTTCACGGATTCTATCTATGGGTGTAAGCTTTTTGTAAGATGTTTGGTGAACTTTAACCCCGCTTTATTCTATTTTTTTTACTGGAGTCAATATTTCGTCCATCGAGAGCAGCAAGGCGCAATCTGCAATGCTATTATTCACTCAAGGGTTGACTTCCGCCTCCAGAATTTGAAGATCATGGTCATATGTTTCGAAAACAAGGAGAAAGAAGGGATTTATTTATTTATTTATTTATTTATTTATTTATTTATTTATTTGTTGGGGTCTAACGACACTTTCGACTTCAAGGGTCACCTCGTGTCGGACAATTGTACGCGTGGAGGACGCCGGAGTACCCGAAGACAATCACAACAGCGAGCAACTGTCAGACTCCACAACGCACTACGCAAGTAGGGTTAGCATTGGTTGATGACAAGTGCGTACGTATTTGTACATAGCGCCACCGTGCCCACACATGGGCAATCGGAATGAAGTGCCTTACCCAAGGATACAACGCAGTTACCCCTGGTGGGGATCGAATTGTGAACCTTTCGGTTTGAAGTTCAGTACCGTACCCATTGGGGGGGGGGGGGGGGTAGCAACTGGTTTTCTCAAAACCTGGATGTTCGATGATTGAGGCAGGGGGGCACAGTTGGAAATTCAACCCCCGAACCAAGACCCTCTAGTCATACCCCTGCATGAACTCGTTCTCTGAAGGAACCGTTTCAAAAAAACGTTCATCTCTCGTTGTACTTGAACTTTAGTACTGGTTATTCAAACTCACTCAATTACATGGACACCCAGGTATTCTTAACACGCTATTTGATGAAACAATAAATAACTCAGGAGGGATGAAAAATAATAAGACAATGAACAATGTTGTTAATAGATATTCATCTCAGACCAATCGATATATGGGTTAGTTTGGTGGGTGGTCTGGAGTTCTTGTACAAGAACACCCTCACAGAATAACATTGAGTATCGAATTGGAGTCGTACTACATACTATATGTTGCGTGTAATGAAGTCAGTAATATTACCTATCTATCGATTAGTGCTGTAGTTATTTTCAATGTGAAGCAAAATATCATTCTATAGATCCTAAGATTACCTGAACGAACATTCATACAAGCCTCGCGTCGAAGATGAAGGATTCTGCACATGAATCGACATACCTATGCGGTTCATTCCCACTAGAACAATTCCCTTTAGACCAATTCCCACGAGGCCACTTCCCAAAAGACCAATTCCCCTTAGACCAACTGATGTGTTCTACTTTTAAAATAATTATATATCAATAATTTGATATATTTATAAATATTTATAAATGTATTTAATGTTATTGGTATTTAAGCCTGAAAATAAGCAGTCTGTCATTTGCAGAATGAGGTCCCCAGATGGTGAATTTGCTGATGCTATCCCATACAGTGGGCCAGTTTATCCTCTGGGTTCCTCTTTCTGTTTATGTTTGAGACCTTGATTCAGGTTGGGGTTCACAGAGGGTACATTTGGTGATGCTACCCTGCTGTGCAGGGTAGCATCACCAAATTCACCCTCTGGGGACCTCATTTTTTGAAAAATGTATGTATATGTACTGAGCTATGCTGAAATGTTATAAACCTCTATTTTTGTTTATTATGCATATAAATATTTTTTTTACCAAATAAAGTGCTTATCAGTAAATAAATGTTTTCTTAATTATTCTTAATCAACCCTTAATCAATAACAGTATGTAGTTGGTCTGAGGGGAATTGGTCTTTTGGGAATTGGCCTAAATGGAATTGGTCTAAGGGGAATTGGCCTAGTGGGAAGACACCACCTACGTGTTCATAACAAGTGCTGGGACGAGGACAATAAAAGTGCAATAAAAGTATTGGAATGGGGGTACAATCATCTGAATCAATACTCACTGAACTTACCATGTTTCGGCCCGATGGGGAACACAACATATTTACTAAAATGCCTGTTCCTTGATTTTGTGATCTGGATGAATGCAGCAGACAGTGATACAAATTTCGTGTATGTGTGAATGTGCGTATGTATGTTTGTGTGCGTACGTGAGAGAGGATGTTTGTCTTATCGATTTTGTGAACCTAGATGATAGTGGTTGGCTACAAACACTATCATTTGTTTTCTTCGAGTTCTTGTCAGGGACGTGGCTAGAGGTTTCTGATTGGGGGGGGGGGGGTGTAGGGTAGTGACTTTCCTACTAGGGGATGGACCGGGACGGGAAAAAAACCCTTCCAGTCCCTCCCCATAGTTGGAAATTCATTACCGAGAAACATTTTGAAAATGAAGCCATGAAAGGGGCCATAAAATTGATTTTAGTAACTGAAATGCCAGCACATTTATGATAGAATTATCAGGTTATTATTATTTGGTACTATTCTGGGAATTGAATATGTGCTAAACAAATGCTCAAGCTGAGAACTTTGAACAATTCACACTGTCCTAACATTACATCAGATCTTATGCAGGAGTGATTAATTTTCGATGTTTCTTCATTTTGTAACTGTGAATGATGGAATTAACTCAGGATAACGATTTTACATGATGTGATTTTCTTGGAGTGCATTTCGAGAATTTCTTTTTTAATTGCGAAAAAGAAACGTACTATAGAAATCTCGTACCGAATGACATCCTGCATACTTACGAAGCTCAGTATTGCGTACACTGCAGTTGTAAATAGTAACAGTTAGAATTTTTACCGATTTGAAACGGAGTTGGAATCTTGGGAAGTAAATGAGACATCAGCATCACGAAAGAAGCTCTAAAATCCAGATAGATGGAATTTCCAACTACTCACGACTTGCCATCCGAATTTCCAACTATAGGTAATTTGTGCCAGGATGGGGGGGGGGGTGACAGCCCCACCTCTCCTGTCGCCACGCCCCTGGTTCTTGTTAGAGTGCTTCTGATCCCGGACCTCCGACCAAATATACTAAAGACTGGATTGTGTTTCAGGTTGTTTGACAGGCAATCCAAAGTTTGTTATTACGTTAAATGCTACGTGGATGCGTAAAACGTCCAAACTGACAGTTCGTGTAAGACGTTGAAACCGAAGACTCTTGCAGTAGTCCCAAATAATTTGGACCACAAATTTTGGAAACTTCGTCTCCAAATACCAGAGAGTCAGAGTCGTGACGTAAAAACGTCAGAATAGACACTTCATATTCCGTACCCTCAGGAGCTACGTAACTGTAAAAATATACAGCTACAAAATTTCGCAGACGAGTACAATAATGATTAAAATGGTACTCCGTATTGTTTTAATTGTCTGCGAACCCAGAAAGTTAGAACGCCAGCGACGTCAAAACCATAGAAAACTCAAAGTATCGATGTTTCTTCTTCAAGTCTTGTCATTTTGAACATGCCACTGCCATGCTTCTCGAAATATTGCTGTATGAAACCATTCATTGGTGTCTTAGTCAAACTCTTACAGTTAAAACTAGATGTCCTGTCACGAATAGTGCGCTTATCTAGGCTTAATTGCGCGTATGAATTGCGCGCAATTGCCATATCGAATGGCATCCAAAGCACGGCGGGTTCTTCTGGTTACTCATAGCAAACACATGCAATGTTTCTGCCAATGGACCTCCGGGTTACCCGGAGGTCCATTGGCTGAAATATTGCTTGTGCACATGCCATATGTGCAGAATCTGATAGCTTTACTCTGGTTATAACGCTTAGATTAACGCGCAGATCGACGTGTTATTTGTGCGCATTTCATGACAGGACTTCTAGTTTTAACTGTAGCTCACCAGTCTGATTCTAATCGGAATTCGACGTTGTTGTGGCCTATTTGTTTTCTCACTTTTCCTGGAGTCCGCGCGCACACGACCATTGCTACAGTGTGAATTATGTGATGTCCCTTTACTCACAAAGATATACAGATATTATTTCGTGTTCCTGGTATACATATTCCAATCACAAACTATTTAATTCACATTGAAAACACCAATATATCAAAACAGTTAGTGGAACTGAGGGGCTCAGTTATAAACTACAACTGTGGTGAGTTTTTATCGGGTATGTTCATGTACCGGTACCGGTACCGCCGGTTCCCCCTTGCTCAACCGATACCGGTACTGAAGCTTTTGTCCCGCCGGTACCGGGACAAAAAAATATTTTATGGGGAAATTCCTAATTGAACGAGGGCAAACAGGCTGATAATCGTGTATGGCACACTTGCACGACATACTTGTAACTTATTTGTGAATCTACACATCAAAACACTCTACAGGCACATGTTCTGTCTGCACCACAACTCGATAAAGCCGACCATGTTGACTTTTCATACGTAGCATCAAAGACACTGGAAGCGCCATCATCGGCTACTTCATAGAAATTATTCTGTGGTGACATCAAAGTAATCATAAGGTACGATCCTCGTGGTTTATGATTACTTTGATGTCACCGCAGAATAATTGTACGATGCCATGTTTGTCTTGCGAACTTGGCGAGTGGAGCTGTTTAAATGCGAATTTCTGACATCTGATTGCGGTATGTCATCCAACTGTTGATTTGTTCCGGTACCGGTTTCGGCGGGACAGGCTTTGTCCAGTCCCGGTACTGGTTATATTGGTACCGGCTGTACTTTGGCGTGCCTGGCTTTCATTCATAATAGTAATGCCAGGAAATATTCAGTCAAATCAATTCTCAATTGAGCGACATGTCTTACGTTGATTCACTGGCAATATATAGTTATAACAGTTTTTAGATTCAACCGTCTAGGACAAGCGAACCTATGTGATTACCCGGTATTTATCCCATAAATGGCCGTTTATTTGAACAATAAAGGCCTTGGATAAATGTTTGCTTAATTCACCTAGTAGGGCGATAAATTTTCCCCATAGATATAACACTGAAATAATTTATTCCCCTAGTAGCAACAGACTTCTTGACCTCTGGCCTCTTCCACATTTGTCTAGCATAATTAATAGTTCGATTGTTGATTTCTTTAAATCTTTTTGAAAGTATTACACAATGCCAGAAGAAAACACCACACACTGCTCATATAATAAAGTATTTTTGGAAGTTTAGCTCAAGTTTGTAGGGGAATTATTTTTAGACAGAAATGTATTACTGCGCCTTGTTTATTTTTGCCAATTTTGCTGGTCGATCGAATTTGACCAATGTGCTCCTCACTTCTCGCTGTGTTTTGTGGCGAGTTATAGCACGATTTTGTCGCGACTGTCCTGTAAAGGATTTATGGGATAAACAAAATAAACGTATACTGTTTTCAAGTAAAAACTTTATTCCACTCGTAGAATTAAGAATGAAACCGACTCGCCAGAGGCTCGTCGGTTTCATTCTTAATCCTACTCGACGAATATTTTTTTTTACTTGAAAACACTATACGTTTATTCTATATATTGCAGACGAGAAAATCTAACCATAGTTGAATGACAATTTATAGGCTACACAGGTTCCAGGCCATAAAAACAATTAGTATCAATTCACTGTGCGCTGCTTTCACGCCATACGCAGTCTCTAAGGGAGCATAATAAACTTGAAACAACGATTCTAAAATAGCCAGTCGTTAATGGCTATTTTTAGTCATTAGCACCCGCGGACCGTTTGGCACGCGCTGATGTTCTGCGCATGATGCAATTTCGTCTTCCTGGAAATGTGGTTACATTTCCCGAACGACAAAAATAAAGATGTCGCAATCTTCGGAGCTCGATGAAGCTCCTTTACAATTAAATGGTGTTTCACATTGATTCTTTTTACGAAATAATTTAAACCCAAAAGGGTCGAAAATCTTTCTTATAATTTATAGGTATTGATAATAATAATAATAATAATAATAATAATAATAATAACATGATTTTCTCAGACATCGTTTGGCTCCATTACTGAACCTCCATCTGTGATTAGCATACCCACATCCATTAGCGGTTATCGGCTATCACCTCAGGCCGCTAATGACTACGATGCTGCTAATCACAGATGGCGGTCCAGTAATGGAGCTCAACGCCCTTGAAAATAATGTAATTGTATAACTAATTCCTTAGATATTTAGAATGATAGCCTGAGGGTTTTGGAATATGCAAGTCTGATTTCTACTTGCAGCACGTCTCCTTTGTGTCGGTAACATATCTGTAAATCCATGTACACTCTTAAATTCTAAACGTGACCTGGTGACGTGAGTTTTTTTGTCAAGTTCGCAGAAAGAAGGATGGGTCATCTTGCAGAGGTAGAGTACATGACAAAATAAGTTGTAGCATAACAGCAATAAACTAAGTGTATTGCTGCTCCTGCACTGATAAGATTAGAAACGGACATCATTTTCTTGGAAAGTTTCAGCGAGAGCTTTCCAGAAAATGATGTCAGCTTCTGGTCTTATCAGTGCAGGAAGAGAAAGATACATATTTGATAGTGGTTATTCTACAACTTGTTTTACTTGTACTGTAGGGGTGCCTTTATTTTATGTGCCGCACACCACTCTCGTAAAGGTGTGAGCTGTTCATGAACAGGAGTGTACCGATCTTTGGCTTGTCAACAATACAGGAGGAAGTGTAGAAAAAACAAAATTTAATTCAGCTTGCAATTGCAAGACGTTTGGGACAAACAGGTGACTTTGTCAACAAAATTCATAAGTAGGAAAGAAATAGGCTCTACGTGTGCTGGGAACTCGCCAGTTTATTCGAATAAGAAACTCGGAACAGGAGAACATAAACTGGATCTTCAGGTAGCCCTGGCAGTAGGAAGTGCCAACAAAACATCAGGCCGAGACCAAAGACAATACGCTGATTATATTGGGGTTTTTTTTGGGGGGAGGGGGGTGGGGGGGTGGGGACTGTTTGTTTTGTTTTGTTTTATTTTTCACGTGATAATCCCAATTTAAAACACCGTGAAGTCAGCGGCAAACTTAAAGATGGCATACTACGAAAGCCCAGAAGGCTCATTCAAATTTAAAACTTCAAATTTCAAATTTTAAACTTCAAATTTCAAATTTCAAATTTCAAACTTCAAATTTCAAATTTCAAACTTCAAACTTCAAATTTCAAACTTCAAATTTCAAATTTTCAGAATCCGTTTTTTTCTTCCCGCCTTCAAAAGTACACTGACCAATCAGATATCGCCACCGACGTCTAGATAACCAATCACGTTCATTCGGAGGAACTCGCCCAATTCCGTAGCTGACGATTACGTATAATTTCATTGTTATCGTAGTATCAAACAGGTGCGGTCGACTACCCAGTTTCGCAGGATTTTTTTTTCTTTTGGAGGAGGAATTATCATTTCGCCGATATAGGTAGGTTTATACTTTGTCACGATTAGCAGTATTATTGGTACATCTTAATACTCAGTCTATCGAAGTAGCCGTTTTGAGTGTTTGTAGGGATTTTTGATATTATGTTTGGTTGAGGACTCGTGTGCACCGATTTTGAAATTTTTGTGGCATTTTAGTATGATATTACCTCCCTGTCCGGGCGGACTACTTATAAATAATTCAGTGTGCACTACCGGGGATTTTATATGGCATTTGTAGCAAAATCAATCCGCATATATATCTTATTATCTATATGAAGAGGTTTGGTCCGTGGGCTTGATGTGTTATGGGGGTGTTCACCATGCAACCGTAGACTTTTTGTAAATAATATTGTTTCGTTTATTGGAATATTATAAGTGAGAAAAAAAATGTTCAGCTATGTGTCATCAAAACACAATATTAACCCAATATGTATGGCATAAGCACCGCTCAACACTGTAATTAATAACTTCTCCTTGCTCTTTATTTTATCCAAGAAAAGCGCTCGTCGGACTGTTGTCGGAATTAATTCAAAATTCAAAATCAGGAGCTTAATCGAAAGAGTAAAGATTCTGTAACGTGTATGTATGGGTGTGGGTGGGTGTTTATGTGAATGTTGGGATAAAACCCCACTCAACACAACGTTTTGGAAGAAAATATCCTCAAAACTGGAATCGCCAGAATGACATTATTTTAGATGGGCGGGGACCTTCATTGTACCACTATAATGATGCGTATAACATGTTGATGACACACATTTGTTAGTCAATGCGGTCGATCGCGTGTCTCTCGTTAAATTTGAAGTCGGGCAGTGACATGTATACATCTGGTGGGTATATCATTCAAAATTCAAAAGGGAATATTCAAGGTAATTCGAACAAGGGATTAAATAACCTCATGTCACCCTCCCATACGGGGTGTAGGTTGTGACAGCTTCGACTGTTTTTCTCTGTTGCTTTCTACTTTGAATAATGGAAAGAGAATAAAGGAGACCCCGACCCCCCCCCCCCCCCCCTCCTCTATCCACAATGTACGATTGAACCCCGTATGTTCACTTGGAATCCCATGACGAGCAGAAACGTTCCATTTCTAGGAAGTAATTGGTACAGAACAGGATAAGCATCAATATGAATAGTTTGCAGCTGATGCACATTAAATCAATAATTGCATCTGACAAGCTGAGAAGGCTCATTTAAATTTCAAATTTCAAACTTCAAATTTCACAGTCCACAGACTTTCAGGTAACCAATCACGTTCATTCAGTGGAACTCGTCCGATTTCCTAGCTGACGATTCTGCATAATTTCGTTGTTATCGTGGTATCAAACAGGAAAGATCGACTGCCCAGAAGCGCAGGATTTTTTTTTTATTTGGAGGAGGTATTATATCATTTCGCCGATATAGGTAGGTTGATAGTTTGTCACGGGTAGCAATAATATTGGCACATTTTGATACTTAGCCTGTCGAAGTAGTCTTTTCGAGTGTTTAATGGGATTTTTAATATTCCCTTTGGTTGATTCACTCAGTGGCGTTTTAGCGGGTGGGTGGGTGGTGAGCCCCCTTGAATTTGTAATTAGTGGGTGAGGGGTGTTTTGTGGGTGTGTGTGTCCGGGAAGAGGTTTGCAAGGCATTTCCGCCGCGGTAACATAAAATGATCAGTTATGATGCGGCCAGTGGCCATCGCTACCACGAGACGTTCATGGCTCGGCACGTGGCAAAACAAAGTTGAATTCCAGGGTCCAAAAGCCCCCATTTCCTTGCATCTGAGCGGATATTTTGAGGTTTTTCATGGAGATACATTTGTAAGATGTCACACCTCAAGCGCTGGTAATTACCATTAAATGTGTGTCTTTTCAATTCAGAGTGTGGTTGTCGAGTGGATTAGCGCGTTGGTGTCTCGTGCCAGATACCTCGGGTTCACTAACCTAACACTCTCTGCCAGCATCAAGTGTGGAGTTGATACTGTCACAGCGCCCCGTCCTATCGGGTGGGGGCGTAAAATGGCTGACCTCTGTGCGGAGAGAGAGACACACACACCCTGTGCAGATCTAACATATCTGTGTGGTAGGCTAGATCGGAATTGCGGAGATTCATCCCCAAGCCTAGCTGGCAAAATCGAAACAGTGACAAAGAAGAAATCGCCCATGGGTGTCGCAAGAAGCGCATAGTCCCACATCGTTCCCCGCTGGCATACAGCCCGTAAAGACCCTTCCATACCAGGCGGAGAAAATGACTGACTGACAATTCAGGCGGCTTCTTTTTGTGATCTGGCTCCATTCTAAACTACCCTTTGTGCGCTTGCCAACCCCTGTGTTATTTTACCCTCCCATCACTCTTAATAGTGATAGATGTTTACCTATGCCGTGTTGTATCGCCAATTTAGAATTGAGGTATAAGAGGTTAAACAGGACGGACAAACTGTACCCGTACTGATGACTGTCTACCTTTTCACTCACACAGATACTTGTATTTGGACAAGCAATCTACAGATATACAACCTAGCCCCCTGCACCTGACTCCTCTTCGACTTTAATGTCATTTTTGACATAGTTTTGAGAAAAAGTATTTGTGTGTGTGTGGGGGGGGGGGGGGGGAGGAGCGTCCCCCAATCCCCAAGCCACTGCTTTGGTTGAGCACTCTTCATGCACCGATGTTGAAAGTTTTGTGGCATTTTAAAATATCCGGGCGGTCAACTTGAAAATAATTCGGTATGCACTACGTGGATTTATATAAGGCATTTCGAACAAAACCAGTCCGCACATATATCTTATTATCTATATGAAGAAGTTTAGTCTGTGGACTTGCTGTGGGGTGAGGGTGTTTACCGTGCAACCCTAGACTTTTTGTAACGGATATTGTTTTGTTTATTGGAATATTATAAGTGAGAAACAAATGCGCGGCAGTGTGTCAGCAAAACCCAACCCAATATGTATGGCATAAGTACCTCTCATTACTGTAATTAATAACTTCGCATTGCTCTTCATTTTATCTGAGAAAAGGGCTCGTCAGGCTAGTAAATTAAGGCGTAGTATATTCACAATGCACATGTTATAGGAATTAATTCAAAATTCAAAAGCAGGAGCTTAATCGAAATTGTAAACATACTGTAACGTGTATGTATGGGTGGGGATGGGTGTTTATGTGAGTGTGGGGGTAAAACCCCATTCAACACAATGTTTTGTAAGAAAATAACCCCATAACTGGAATCGCCAGAAAGACATTATTTAGGGAAACTGAAATGAATGCCAAACGATTACCACAGTAGATTGCAACATTTCAGTGCAGAGAATCATGTGTGGCTAACTTCGGAAAAGTATAAAAATCACATTTGTATTTGAAATGCCTTGGAAACCTCTTCCCGCACACACACACACCCACAAAACACACCCTCAACCACTAATTACAAATTCAAGGGGGCTCACCACCCACCCACCCGCTAAAACGCCACTGAGTGAATCAACCAAAGGGAATATTAAAAATCCCTTTAAACTCACGAAAAGGCTACTTCGACAGGCTAAATATCAAGATGTACCAATATTATTGCTACCCGTGACAAACTATCAACTTACCTATATCGGCGAAATGATAATACCTCCTCCAAATGAAAAAAAAATTCTGCGCTTCTGGGCAGTCGATCGTTCTTGTTTGATACCACGATAACAACGAAATTATGCAGAATCGTCAGCTAGGAAATCAGGCGAGTTCCACCGAATGAACGTGATTGTTTACCTGGAAGTCAGTGGAGATATCTGATCGGTCAATGTTGTTTTGAAGGTGGGAAAAAAACGGATTTTGAAACTTGAAATTTGAAGCTTGAAATTTGAAGTTTGAAGTTTGAAATTTGAAGTTTGAAATTTGAAGTTTGAAATTTGACGTTTGAAATTTGAAGTTTGAAATTTGAAATTTAAATGAGCCTTCTCAGCCTTTCAGCTGCAATTAACTCTACATACAGATTATGGGAAATCAAGCAATCTGATTGGTTAGTTATAATCTATATAAATGATCTAGATAAAAGAAACAACATGAGTACTTGGAATAGGGTCAGAACTAACAAGAACAGACCAGAATAGCTAAATATAGTAATAATAAGTAAAGCTGTTCCAACTGATAGGCTCTTTTACGCTACTGGAGTATACTCCAGAACAAAGGAACATGGTTAGGTTGATGAAAATTATTCCATATATAGATAGAAGCAGAGAATTCTGAAAGAATTCGAAATAATACAGCTTGTTGGGGTTGTTTGTGGTAATTCTTCGAGAATTATAGGATATTTGTAAGTCAGAAAATTACTCTTCTACAAAGGAACACGCCCCGGTACCCCTTGGTACTATAGCACTACGGCCTACACCGATAAATTGGGGCATCCATAGTAAATAAAGACAATTTCGGTGATTTGGAGGGATTCCCGAATTGTTTGTGGTAATTAGATTTACTCCGATTCAATCGAACACAACTTCCTTGTTAGAAGGTTTTGGGTCACATAGCAACCACGTGCTACAATAGAAACCAAGATGGCAGCCTCAGGTATACAAAAGGGACGACAGAAACACGTATCACCCTAACAACACGCACTACGCATGTTCACTCATACCACGTATCACTATGGAGATGACGTCACAAAATTGCCGCTCACGCGGGTTACCATGACCACACAACATGACGTCACCAGGTAACGTGACTATGACGTCACTTCCTCTGCGGCTCTCCCTCCGGCCAACCGGGCACGATCGGTACATGCTATACTACTCGCATTAAATCAATAATTGCAGCTGAAAGGTTGAGGAGGCTCATTTAAATTTCAAATTTCAAACTTCAAATTTCAAACGTCAAATTTCAAACTTCAAATTTCAAACTTCAAATTTCAATCTTCAAATTTCAAACTTCAAATTTCACATTTCAAAATTCAAGCTTCAAATTTCAAGTTTCAAAATCCGTTTTTTCTCCACCTTCAAAACTACATTGACCGATCAGAAATCTCCACAGACTTCCAGGTAAACAATCACGTTCCTCGGTGGAATTCGCCAAATTTCGTAGCTGACGATTCTGCATAATTTCGTTGTTATCGTGGTATCAGACAAGAACGATCGACTGCCCAGAAGCGCAGGATTTTTTTTTTCATTTGGAGGAGGTATTCTCATTTCGTCGATATAGGTAGGTTGATAGTTTGTCACGGGTAGCAATAATATTGGTACATCTTGATACTTATCCTGTCGAAGTAGCCTTTTCGAGTGTTCAAAGGGATTTTTAATATTCCCTTTGGTTGATTCACTCAGTGGCGTTTTTAGCGGGTGGGTGGGTGGTGAGCCCCCTTGAATTTGTAATTAGTGGTTGAGGGGGTGTTTTGTGGGTGTGTGTGTGTGCAGGAAGAGGTTTGCAAGGCATTTCAAATACAAATGTGATTTTTATACTTTTCCGAAGTTAGCCACGCATGATTCTCTGCACTGAAATGTTGCAATCTATTGTGGTAATCGTTTGGCATTCATTTCAGTTTCCCTAAATAATGTCATTCTGGCGATTCCAGTTATGGGGTTATTTTCTTACAAAACATTGTGTTGAATGGGGGTTTACCCCCACACTCACATAAACACCCATCCCCACCCATACATACACGTTAAAGTATTTTTACAATTTCCATTAAGCTCCTGCTTTTGAATTTTGAATTAATTCCTATAACATGTGCATTGTGAATATACTACGCCTTAATTTACTAGCCCGACGAGCCCTTTTCTCAGATAAAATGAAGAGCAATGCGAAGTTATTAATTACAGTAATGAGAGGTACTTGTGCCATACATATTGGGTTGGGTTTTGCTGACACACTGCAGAGCATTTGTTTCTCACTTATAATATCCCAATAAACAAAACAATATCCGGTACAAAAAGTCTAGGGTTGCACAGTAAACACTCTCACCCCGCAGCAAGTCCACAGACTAAACTTCTTCATTTTGATAATAAGATATATGTGCGGACTGATTTTGTTCGAAATGCCTTATATAAATCCATCTAGTGCATACCGAATTATTTTCAAGTTGACCGGCCGGACATATTAAAATGCCACAAAACTTTCAACATCGGTGCATGAAGAGTGCTCAACCAAAGCAGTGGCTTGGGGATTGGGGGACGCCCTCCCCCCCCCCCCACAAATACTTTTTCTCAAAATCGGACCTGAAACTATGTCAAAAATGACACTAAAATCGAAGAGGTGTCAGGTGCAGGGGGCTAGGTTGTATATCTGTAGATTGCTTGTCCAAATACAAGTATCTGTGTCAGTGAAAAAGTAGAAGTCATCAGTGCAGGTACAGTTTGTCCGTCCTCTTTAACCTCTTACACCTCTATTCTAAATTGGCGATACAACACGTCATGGGTAAACATCTATCACTATTAATAGTGATGAGAGGGTAAAATAACACAGGGGTTGGCAAGCGCACAAAGGGTAGGTTAGAATGCAGCCAGATTACAAAAAGAAGCTGCCTGAATTGTCAGTCAGTCATTTTCTCCGCCTGGTATGGAAGGGTCTTTACGGGCTGTATGCCAGCGGGGAACGATGTGGGACTATGCGCTTCTTGCGACACTCATGGGTGATTTCTTCTTTGTCACTGTTTCGATTTTGCAAGCTGGGCTTGGGTGATGAATCTCTGCAACTCCGATCTAGGCTACCACAAAGATATCTTAGATCTGTACAGGGTGTGTCTCTCTCTCAGCACAGAGGTCAGCCATTTTACGCCCCCACCCGATAGGACGGGGCGCTGTGACAGTATCAACTCCACACTTGATGCTGACAGAGAGTGTTAGGTTAGTGAACCCGAGGCATCTGGAACGAGACACCAACGCGCTAATCTACTCGACCACCACACTCTGAATTGAAAAGACACACATTTAATGGTAATTACCAGCGCTTGAGGTGTGACATCTTACAAATGTATCTCCATGAAAAACCTCAAAATATCCACTCAGATGCAAGGAAATGGGGGCTTTTGGACCCTGGAATTCAACTTTGTTTTGCCACGTGCCGAGCCATGGACGTCTCGTGGTAGCGATGGCCACTGGCCGCATCATAACTAATCAATTTTTGTTACCGCGGCGGAAATGCCTTGCAAGCCTCTTCCCGCACACACCCACCCACAAAACACCCCCTCACCCACTAATTTCAAATTCAAGGGGGCTCACCACCCACCCACCCGCTAAAACGCCACTGAGTGAATCAACCAAAGTGAATATTAAAAATCCCTTTAAACACTCGAAAAGACTACTTCGACAGGCTAAGTATCAAGATGAACCAATATTATTGCTACCCGTGACAAACTATCAATCTGCCTATATCGGCGAAATGATATAATACCTCCTCCAAATGAAAAAAAAATCCTGCGCTTCTGGGCAGTCGATCTTCCCTGTTTGATACCACGATAACAACGAAATTATGCAGAATCGTCAGCTAGGAAATCGGGCGAGTTCCACCGAATGAACGTGATTGGTTACCTGGAAGTCTGTGGAGATATCTGATCGGTCAATGTAGTTTTGAAGGTGGGAAAAAAACGGATTTTGAAAATTGAAATTTGAAGTTTGAAATTTGAAATTTGAAGTTTGAAATTTGAAGTTTGAAATTTGAAGTTTGAAATTTGAAATTTGAAGTTTGAAATTTGAAGTTTGAAATTTGAAATCTGACGTTTGAAATTTGAAATTTAAATGAGCCTTCTCGGCCTGTCAGCTGCAATTATTGATTTAATGTGCATTAGTTGCAAACTATCCATATTGATGCTTATCCTGTTCAGTACCAATTACTTTCTAGAAATGGAACTTTTCTGCTCGTCATGGGATTCCAACTGAACATAAGGGGCACTCAATCGTACATTGTGGATATAGTAGGGGAGGGGTCGGGGTCTCCTTTATTCCCTTTCCATTATTCAAAGTAGAATGCAACAGAGAAAAACAGTCGACATTGTCACAACCTAGACCCCGTATGGGAGGGTGACATGAGGTTATTTAATCCCTTGTTCGAATTACCGGGAATATAGACCAACGTAGAGGGTCGGAGTCGGGGCGCGGGTCGAACTCGGCTCTCGGAGCTGAGAACTTTCCAAAACTCAGAAAATCATTCACTCCAAATATTTTGCAAAAACACTTCTTTCACCCATATATGAACCGAAATCTCCATCCACGACACACAAATGATGTCTAGATAGCGGAGAATTCAAATACAGATGCCCCAGAGTTTCGTGTTTGGCTCCGTATGCACCCCCCCCCCCCCCATCTACCCTGATCTGTACTATGTGGGGCATGTGAAATATATTTTCACCATATACCAAATCACACTGTTTTCGCAATGACCACAATGCTTCCAATACCATGAAGATATTCGCAGGTGGATGTGTGTTTGTTGGGAAAGGAGGTGAAGGGGTGGGGGAGTAGGATTGGGGGAAGGTTTTCCCTTTTGAACGATATACCCACCAGCGTTATACATGTGACTGCCCGACTTCAAATTAACGAGAGACGCGATCGACCGCATTGACTAACAAATGTGTGTCATCAACATGTTATACGCATCATTACGGTGGTACAATGAAGGTCCACGCCCATCTAAAATAATGTCATTCTGGCGATTCCAGTTTTGAGGATATTTTCTTACAAAACGTCGTGTTGAGTGGGGTTTTATCCCCACATTCACATAAACACCCACCCCCACCCATACATACACGTAACAGAATTTTTACTCTTTCGATTAAGCTCCTGATTTTGAATTTTGAATTAATTCCGACAACAGTCCGACGAGCGTTTTTCTAGGATAAAATAAAGAGCAAGGAGAAAGTATTAATTACAGTGTTGAGCGGTGCTTATGCCATACATATTGGGTTAATATTGTGTTTTGATGACACATAGCTGAACATTTTTTTCCTCACTTATAATATTCCGATAAACGAAACAATATTATTTACAAAAAGTCTACGGTTGCATGGTGAACACCCCCATAACACATCAAGACCACGGATCAAACCTCTTCATATAGATAATAAGATATATACGCGGATTGATTTTGCTAGAAATGCCATATAAGATCCCCGGTAGTGCACGCTGAATTATTTTCAAGTAGACCGCCCGGACAGGGAGGTGATATCATACTAAAATGCCACAAAAATTTCAAAATCGGTGCACACGAGTCCTCAACCAAACAGAATATCAAAAATCCCTACAAACACTCAAAACGGCTACTTCGATAGACTGAGTATTAAGATGTACCAATAATATTGCTAACCGTGACAAAGTATAAACCTACTTATATCGGCGAAATGATAATTCCTCCTCCAAAAGAAAAAAAATCCTGCGCAACTGGGCAGTCGAGCGCACCTGTTTGATACTACGATAACAATGAAATTATACAGAATCGTCAGCGACGGAATTGGGCGAGTTCCTCCGAATGAACGTGATTGGTTAACTAGACGTCGGTGGCGATATCTGATTGGTCACAGTGTACTTTTGAAGGCGGGAAGAAAAAAAACGGATTCTAAAAATTGAAATTTGAAGTTTGAAATCTGAAATTTGAAGTTTGAAATTTGAAGTTTGAAGTTTGAAATTTGAAATCTGAAGTTTGAAATTTGAAATTTGAAATTTGAAGTTTGAAATTTGAAATTTGAAATTTGAAATTTGAAATTTGAAGTTTGAAATTTGAATGAGCCTTCTGGGCTTTCGTAGCATACCGTTTTCGAACGTTCAGTTCCCGTATTTTAAGTAAATCCACATGTCAGAACGCCCTGCGAATGCCCAATACCAGTCCCATCGGACACAACATTGACTAATTGCATTCCAATTAAGCAAGATGAGAGTTGATTAGAGTTGACATGCATGGAATAAAACTACAGAGCTCAGGCAAATTTCATGATTTTTGACCAAACTGAAACTTGACACGCAGGAAGGGTAATGGTAAGCTTCAGTACTTCTACAAAACCGAGTTGGACGTGCCTTGTTGAATAGTACATTATGATTTACAGTTCAGTCTCAGTTACTCTCGTTTTTACCTCACAGTCGATCGCGATGTTGTAAGTGTTCATCTGTGATGCTAAATTTTATAAACCGGTGATTTAACCTTTTCCTGGCCAGCTACAAGATATGTCATAATTTCAGCAAGTAGGGTGGCTTCTGTGTGAATGTGTGGGGGAGAACAATCAATATTGATTGGTCTACCCCCATATAATGAATATGGACTCTTCCAATTGTTGCCATGGAACTGGAAGAGACCACCGGGGTTCAACGGGTTAACAGACACAACATTTTAGTAAGCGAATTCACAACACGTATAGGAATCTAGTCATTAGTCAGTGTGCGTGACACACTGCGTATATTTCAACGCACACAGTTAAGAATATATTTGCTGCAAAATCAAATGGACTGTATCTTCTATAATCAGTAACATATCATTATGCCTGCCACAGAGAAAAGGAATGCATAGAACTTCCAATATTCAGCCCCCACAATGAACTCTTAGACAATAAAACACATCTCTGGTGGAGATATTGTCAAGGTAAATTAAAACATTTAACATTTGCAGACGACAATGTCAATATTTTGTTGCAGTTACCGTTACTAACTATTTATATAAACTATATGTCGTGACCGTTCATTGAAGGAAGCTTTCTTTCTGTTAACACTTTACATAAACTGAAAAGCAGACGACACTTGCAAAAATAATTCTTGAATAACTAATTTTTTTCATTTTTTGTCTCAAAAATATAGGTTATGACCCCTCGTTGGAACGAGCTCGAAGAGCTCGTTCCAACGAGGGGTCATAACCTATGTTTTTGGGACAAAAAATTATGAAAATTAATTGGCGATTTTTGAGAATAGCGCTGGCCGCTTTTGGCCGTTACCTTAGGTAAAGGGTTAAGAGTTAAAAGTGTATTAATGTGATTCGGGAATAAAACGGAAATATAACATTTGTTCAGGTATATCACTGACCGTGTATAATAAAGCACAATCAATCATCATGCAAAAACGTGAACGTGTTTACTAAACACAACCTGCAAACTGCAAACTAATGATTTCAGTCGGTGCTATTTCACACAGGGTTCAATCCAGACTGCAACATGGTCCAAATATCGCCTCCATCTGCAATGCGAACTGGGCCCGTTTTTCCCCATTTTTAAGCCCACACAGCCCAAGCTCGTCCGACTAGTTTTTAAAAGCCTGAACATTTTAATTCCTTTTTGCTGCGCTTTGACAGTCTACGACCTTTAACTTTGAAGTTATTTCTATGAGAGTAAGTCATTTTCTAAGCAAGTCTTGGCTACCTTAATAGGCAGCCAAGACATATCAAGAATTAACTTTCACGGTTCGAAGAGAAATTGCGAGTTTACTTAGTAACTGCATGTTGTTGCTTCTGTTCTTTTCCTTTAACTGGTAGAGTGCTAAATTTTATTTGGCCACCAAATTTTTTTCAAATGTCTTTGCCTTGTTACAATTTATAGGAGAGTGCCCACAGGCACTCTCCTATAAATTGTAGTAAGGCAAATCTTAACAGACTAAATAATATCACTTCAAAGATAATATGATGCACAGCCACTGAATTTCAAGCCTTTAGGTTGCAGTACCTTCACTTCAGAATAAAGCCCAAATATGGGCTTCCAGCACTCTACCAGTTAAAAGTGATAAAAATTAGGCCTTTATGGGCCACTCGATATGTATATATAGAATATACCCATAGTAGCTTGGTGTACCAAATGTTCACCACGAGTGGTGAAGTTGTGTTAGCCTTTGTTGAGCGGTTAACACCACTTCACCACGAGCGGTGAACATTTGGTACAACAAGCTACTTTGGGTATATTTTATTTATACCATGATCGTCAGATTATTAAGAGTTTAAATGTTAAATAATACAATTTTCAACATTAACACGTGCGAATCTGTTTTTGTTTACATGAACACCGGTGGGCGGTACTTCCGCTGCCACATTTATCGCCGAACCGACATTGAAAAAGAAACGCGCAAATCACGGGGCCTTTTTCATTTTAATAACATAATAACATACTATTTCGAGTTATGGATGCTTTATTAACACGCGGCAACGCATATTTTTGTTCATTTGTGGTTAATTTTGAGGCAAACTCATTTAAAAACGTAATAAATAATTGCCCTTTTCCTTTCACTCTTCGCGAGGCGACTAGCGATAAATTTAGACAAGTTTGCTTTAAGGTCGAGGTTATCAAAGGTCAACTTTGTAGTTCAACTGTAGGTGTCAATTTCTACTATTGAAATCCCATTGCTGGTGTGTTCACCACAGTTGGTGTGTAAAGCTAAAATTTATGTCATGGGCTTTTTATATATAGTAGAATAAGTAATCATGGTATAAAATAGAAAATCCCACTCAAATGTCAAACTAATATATTGTGTATATTGAATAATTCGTAAAACTCTTCATTTAACTCCTTAGCCAACGTAACGGTCAAAAACCGGCCCGCGATATTCACAAAATTCGCCAATTAATTTTCATTATTGTTTTCAATTTTTGTCTCAAAAACATAGGTTATGACCCCTCTTTTTCGAACGAGCTCGTCGAGCTCGTTCCAACGAGGGGTCATAACCTTTGTTTTTGAGACAAAAAATGATAAAATTAGTTATTCAAGAATTTTGTTTGCAAGTGTCGTCTGCTTTTCATGTTTGGTAAAGGCTTAAAACACATGCTTACTGGAGTTGAGAGAGAACATTTACCAGACTCTAATATTCAAGTATCCAAACAACTGGAATATACTCAGCAGTTCATCTTGTTCATCACTTATACATTCCCAATTCACTCCTCTTCAAGACAAATTTCCCAAATGAAATGGCCTTGTTGTAACCTTTCCCAAAAAGGGTGGATTAAAATCTTGCCATAATCACACTGCGATGCAATTTATTTGGTAATTTTGTAATAAAATGAGTCTCGAATTCACAATTTCGTGTCTTTGATAATGGTCTCAGTAGCAAACCGTTGAGAATATACCTATCGTGTATGTATTTTCCCTGCTAACCCCGAGACATCATTAAACCCCAGAAACATGCTAATATTAAAATTAAAAGCTATTGATTGCAATCAAAAGTGGTTGAACTGACAGGAATCTATACTGTTTTAAGTACTTTCCCTCTGTCCAGAATATGTCCACACATATTCACCGGTGCAATTCCTGAGCCGATAAATATACGTTGTCATGACAATGTGCATGTGGCGTGATTTGTATCAGATTCGAGGCCGTGTTTACAATCGAATCGCAACGAGTCCGTCAACAACGTATATTTATCGGCTCAGGAATTACCCTGGTGAATATGTGTGAACATATTTGGTCACGATAATACATTTATCTAACAATCCCGTTACCAAAAGCCCGTTTCCCCCGTTTCTCAGTTTAAATTGGGCTGGAATTAGTCAGACGTTTGCCTTTTATATTTTAATGCGTAATCACAATGCATATTGCTTTCACGATGTTGCGTAATGCGATAGTGCAGTGTATAGAGAAGCTGAATCTGTCTGATGAGGAATCGGGACGGGGGAGGGGGATGGGTGTGGCTATGCAAATTTTTTTTCGAGTTTTTTTGGGTCCAAATTAAAAATTAATTTGATTGTTAGATAAAGAAGAAAAACATAGCGTTTCCTCTCACAAAAGAAAAACATCATAGATTTTTTTATTGGAAACGTTTCAAAATACTCTAAAATACAAATTAGTTTTTTTATCTATATTTATTTTATAAAAATTATTGAGCAATTTAAACCCCTTCTGTTAATTCCCCTCCTTAGCTCAATGGCGCCGATATGTAGCTGCCCCCCGCCCATCCCCCCCCCCCCCCCCGTGACGGCACCACTGTGGCCTTGCTCTTCTCAAATACTAAGACGAGATCTTTTTCTTACACGGAGTGTCTCTCTCTCCGCACAGGGAACAGCCATTTTAAGTCCCCAACGGAGAGCACGGTACGCATCACGGACATATTGAGCACTCTCTCGGCTGAGGATCGACCCCCGGGACCACTGTCCTGAGAGACGAACACAGTTATACACTCGGTCACCACTCTCTTGAGAGCGGTAGGAGTGAATTTGAAACAAAAATGATCCACGGAAACGCCAGGATCTCAGGACAAGACAAGTACGCCGGAAGCTGTTACAGCGTCTTTGTGTGTAAGAAAGTGTGTGTGTAAATCGGGGGAGGCTTGGTACCGACAAATGGGGTTAGAGACGTAACAATCCCCCCCCCCCACCCCATCTACCCCACCCCCGTTTCTGTCGGTCTCCCCTACATTAAATTTTTGAAAGATGTCTCAATAATAATAACAACATCTCTTTTTGTTTTGCTAATTACTCGACCCTTTAATATTAATTCATGGAAAACTCGACAAAACAATACATGAGAGATGGTGGTATCATCAATTATTAGAGAAAGACAAGTTGCCCTCACCCCCTTTACGCAATGTAACGGCCAAACCCGGACAACACTATTCACAAAGAACATCGTTCAAATGGTTTCAGTTTTTTTCAATATTTGGCGCAAAACATACAGTTAAAACTAGAAGTCATGTCATGAACTGTGCGCTTATCTAGGCTTAATTGCGCGTATGAATTGCGCGCAGTTGCCATATCTAGTGGCATCCGAGGCACGGCAGGTTCTCCTAGTTACTCACAGTGAACACAGGCAATGTTTCTGCCAATGGACCTCCGGGTTACCCGGAGGTCCATTGGCTGAAACATTGCTTGTGCACAGACCATATGCACAGAATTTGATACCCTTACTGTGTTTCTAACGCATAGATTAACGCGCAGATCGACGTGCAATTTGTGCGCATTTTGTAGCTACGGTCTATGGATTTTGTTGATAAGATCATTACTAACAATCGGTTATAATGATTCTGCAATCGCTAAACTATTGGGGTGAAAACAGTTAATGATCCCGTAAACTATATATTTTTGTACTTTCACAGCCACTTCAAAGATGTTTGAAGTAACATACGTTTCTTATCTGCGGGGAAACAGACCTCCCCCGACGACACTTGTAGAAGAATTCTCACAAATTGGTGAAAGATTACTGCTCACATTTCTTTGATATCAAAAACGAAAGAAAGTTACCGAACAAAATAATATTTATTAACGGCCAACTTAACAAATTTGTAATTTTTTTTTCCAACAAAACGATTTTTTTAAATTTTGTATTTCGTTTTCTATTTGTAGTTCTAACCATAGGCAAGAGGTATCTCAAGGGCAGGAATGTGTTCCCTCACGCGCGCCAACTGCTCACCTGAAGTCTCATTTGGAATAGATCTCTTACGTCAACAGACATATCCGGTTTTATGTCTCCCAAAACGAAACCAACGGTGAGCTATAATCTGCAACGACTCAAAACGGTATAGTTATACCTCCCAAAATGAACGCCCCAAATGTACAAAGACCCCTCCCCTCCAAAAAAAAAAAAAACAAAAAGAAAAATGGAAAGTGAATAGGATGTCAACCCTTTAAGCAACACCAAATTGGTTAGAAGCATGAGTTATATTTTAACCCTTTACCCAACGTAACGGCCAAAACCGGCCAGCGCTATTCTCAAAACTCGCCAATTAATTTTCATTATTTTTTTCATTTTTTGTCTCAAAAACATAGGTTATGACCCCTCATTGGAACGAGCTCGTCGAGCTCGTTCCAATGAGGGGTCATAACCTATGTTTTTGAGACAAAAAATGAAAAAAATGAGTTATTCAAGAATATATTTTGCAATTGTCGTCTGCTTTTCATGTTAGGTAAAGGGTTAACCCGTTACACAATTCGACTAGCAGACGGCACCTGTGAGTGCGGGTGCAAACACGCCCTCTTTCTGTATCAAATGATCGCACATGCTCGCAGATGTCACCGAGGATGATAAAAATTGTATCAGTCTATACGTTTTTACGGTGGCTGATTTAGGACACTCAAATATTTATTTTTATCTCGTTATAACGAGAAAGTATCTCGTTATAACGAGAAAACATCTCGTTATAACGAAAAAACATCTCGTTATAACGAGAAAGTATCTCGTTATAACGAGATAAAAATAAATATTTGAGTGTCCTAAATCAGCCACCGTATTACGTTTTAGCTTGTATAGGGAGAAATAGAAGTCCTGTCATGAAATGCGCACAAATAGCACGTTGATCTGCGCGTTAATCTATGCGTTATGACCATAGTAAGGCTACCAAATTCTGTATATATGGTCTGTGCACAAGCAATGTTTCAGCCAATGGACCGCCGGGTAACCCGGAGGTCCATTGGCAGAAACATTGCCTGAGATTGCTATGAGTAACTTGGTGAACCTGCCGGGCTTTGGATGTCATTCGATATGGCAGTTGCGCGCAATGCCTACGCGTAATTAAGCCTAGATAAGCGCACAGTTCACGACAAGACTTCTAGACTTAACTGTAGGGGTTGAGGTTCTTGTCGGAGAGCGGCAAGTTTTAGTTTTAACTGTAATGTACTAGACAAAAGGTGAGGTATATAATGTCCATATTAACCACACATTCCAAATCTAACAAGTTCCACTATGAAGTGGGAAATCAAACCTGACCACCTGTCTTCAGTGAAATACTCAATTTAGTGAACCTACCGTGTCTTCAGAAGTTTGAGAATGAGCGATTTGGAGAAGACTTCTATCCATATACCCCAATTCGCCATTTTGTTTTTTAAAATGAAAAACGATACACTCTTTGCGAATTTCAGTCTCAGGTAACAAGAAATGATAATTGCACCTTTTCCTGTAAAACGAAAAGTTTTATAATAGTATATTTAAAATATCCTGATCGCGAGTAGGATATTTAAAGAAACATTTTTTCAAAACGTTGGACACAATTTCAGCCACAACGTACATTATCCAAAAATCCTGAGTAATTCCTCATCTTTACTGCGATGTATTAGATTTCTGTGTATTCAACGTTACCTGATACAATTCAGACATTGAAAAATGTGCTAGATACACAACACGAAGAATCCAGTTTCGTGTAAGAACGCACCTGATTTCGCGTTGGAAACATCTACCACACACAATGTTCTTTTTCACCATCTGTACCATTTAAGAGTGGTTTGTTTGTGAAATAATTTGAAATTGAAATTGATCGGCACTTACGCATCTTTTTTGACGTTATGACGTTCACACGAGTATTTTTATTTACAAATAACAGCTTTGTTTTACTTACATCAAATTTAATCGAGATATAAATACAGAACACAACTCAGGTAGTGTACGGGGGTGGGGCGGCAGTCAAAGATCCTTTTGGGGAGTTTTCCTTCTAATCACGCGCGCTTTTGGCTCTCATGAAATACAGAAACAAATCCAAGTCGCATCGTGGATTCCAGACTCCCGCACTCGATCCTCCTTGTGTTCTGTCTTCAGGCAATATTTACTCAATTAAGTAAACTGAGTTATTGATGGAAAGACAAGCTTAGCATATGTCTCGTACATAAACTGTCAAATTTTGCCTGAAATGTCACATATTGATAGTTAACACCTAGCATGCTGCTGGCGGATATAATTATAAATCCCCGGCCTTCTGCTGATTTGTCGCTGTTCTCTAACAAGGAGGCCTGCATTAACCCAGTACCCTGCTGAGGTATTCCCCCCCCCCACTCTCTCTCTCCTAATATCCCTACATTCAGTCAAAAACTTTTTAATAATTGGCACCTTCTCAGTCTCCCTATCTATAACATTGACCCTTTTACTCATATCCTTCTTCATCGACTTCTCCTTCTTATTTTTATCCCCTTTTCCATTAGTTTCACAAGGAGTCTTGATCTACTAGGCAAATATTTGGGGCGTTCTAAATGAAATGTTTCCAGGTCTCAGGCTTGGCAATTTCAGGACAGCGATTTTTAGCTCTCCTTACTGCCCTCCTGAAAGAATTAAGGAGAGCGAAAAATTGCCCTCCTAAATATTTTGGTCAGGGATGATTGAGATTACATGTATTATGCTCACATTAAATTTTTGTTGTAAAGCAAAAATGTAATTTAACTTCGAAGTCACATAACATCACGTAATTTCATTTTGAAAGTGGTTTAGTCGTAAAATGTAATGGCTGCAACCATACCCAAACGCAGTTGCAATCTTTTGAAGCAAAATGGGTCACAGCAATATTTTTTTTTTCTGTCAGTTTCAAGTTCAACAACTGACATCACAGTTTGAGGGGTAATTATTCAAGGAATATTGACACTATAATATACTACCATTACTACTATCCTGTCACTTGAAGCACTTGCACCAGGATGTGACTGTAGATTTAAGCAGACCTGTTGTCCAAGAAAGTCATACGCCTACCACCACCACCTTCAACCCCCAAGGGGGGTTGAAGGTGGTGGTGGTAGGCGTATGACTTTCTTGGTCAACAGGTCTGGGTACACACACAGGTCTTGTCAAGTGTGTGTTCGGTTGTTGAGTGAGGCATCTTGATGTCTAAGAGATTTCGCTTTACCTTAGTAAAGTTAATAAAATCACTGATGTAGTCTGTTGGTTTCAGTGTTAATGAGTTCGTTCAACTGGATACTTAAAATGCTGTGTAAACCTAATTGCTCTCCTAAGCTGATTGAGGAGAGCGATTTTTTGCCCTCCTGCATTTTTCAGAATGCCAGGCCTGAGGTCTCCGTTACACCTAAGTTACACATTTTAAAAATTCCTACCTCGCCTTTCCAGATTCAACTCCAGTGACTTGGATCTCACTTTGAACAACAATACCCCCCCCCCCCCCAACCGATCCCTCCAGGTACTCCACAAAAGCTTTTTATATAACCCATCTAAAGAGCTCTAGGTCCTCATTCCAGCTCGCCAGTTTATATTACAGGGTATACGTGCACATGACTGAAAATCAGTTGTCACTAAAATAAGTAGCATTTGAGTACACCTAACCCAATTTTCACCTACCTATTGTACCGACTTTTTGACCAGCGATTTCTTGAGTTAGGCTTCAATGCATTTTTTATCAAATCTAGTCATGGCCACTTCACAGCGGCCATGACTAGAAGGGATGAAATACATTTTAGAAATACTCAATGGGATAAGTATTAATGTGGAGACGTAATATAATGCCCCCCCCCCCACCTTCCCCACCTCCCCACACAGTAATTCAGATAATGAAAATAAAATGATACGAGACTCCATGCTTCAACTCATTTTGACAAGAACGAACTCGGAAATCCCTGGGCTGAAAATTTTAGATGTACCTTTGGAGGAGAACGTGCCGGGAGAGGGGTGGGATCATTCTCTGTAGAATTGGGCAATAATCAAGGTTGAAACTCCACAACACGATTTACATAACACAACTATGTGGCGACATTTGCTACACATTTTCTTTATTCAAAATTTGATTCATTTTTTTGTTTGTTTTTGCTTTCACAAATATGACTAAAATCCTCTCAGTGGAACCAGTTAGAGGAGCTCGTTACAATGCCTGACGATATACTATGTTTTGGAGAGAACTGCTGCAAAAATAATAAACTTTTAAAACTCTTTTTGGTGCATAAAAAATTAACGGAGATAGTGATTATGTTAGATGAAAAGAATTAGGAAATATACTGCCACTGTGTTCTGAGTGGTTGTTTGACTTGTTTGTTGGTTACATTATTTGCATGTGGAACACTTTAAAAATCGAAGAGCATACATTTTCATTTTAATTTAAAGCATAGAAATATATTATTCGTTTGAAATGCTTAAGTGTGGGAAGCGTATCCATTGTATAGCCAAGCACAAAAACGTTACACTCAGAGTCGAATACGTCAACAGTTTCAAGTTTATGCTGTGAAACATTTCAACTGGTTGAGCGCTAGAAGCCAGTATCAGGACTTTCAAAAAATGAGGATACCAGAGCAAAAATCCATGATCTTCCTTGCTCAAACATTCAAACAAAAATTATATTTTGTTTATATAAATTTGTTTTATCACAAATTATTGAAGAGTGCCTGTGGGCACTCTTCAATAATTTGTAATAGAACTAATTTTGATGAACATACTCGTGTCTCTGTAGGTAGTGATGCCGGCTGCAAGCCGAGAGGTTCTCGGTTCGTATCCCACCTCTGGCAACCTCGTTGTGTCCTTGGGAAAGACATTTAGGCCCAATTACCCACGGTGGCGTTGTGTATTAAGGCGTAGTGCACGTCGATGGTGCACTTGTTTTCAACCAGTGCTTGTGTGAAGTTAGTTCGTTGAGGGAGTCTGAGAGTTGCTCGTGATTACTTGGTTCACATCGCCGTTTCTTGGTGGTTCTCCAGGATACTCTGGCTTCCTGCACCAATAAACCTGTCCGACTCGAGGTGACCCTGGCTGTCGAAAGTGTCGTTAAACCCAATAATAAATAAATAAATAAATAAATAAATAAATAAATACATAAATAAATAAATAAATAAATAAATAAATAACAAAAAAATAAATAAATAAAAGATGAACACATTTAGACCACTAAAAATCATGAAGCCCTCAACCAGTTAAGCACTCTTACAAAATCGTGGATACGACACATATTTGCAAAAAGTCCAGGTGTACTTAAGAGTGTTCCGAGAAGTAAACTCCTTATTACAAAATGTCGACCTCCTCAGAACCTTAATAATTTAACCAGTTGGGCAGAGGCGTGGCCAGGTCAAATAAAGTTGGGGAGGGTATAGTTTTCTTCTAAAAAACATTCTATTCTCTTCTTCATTTCTACTTGTACTATGAGAAGATGGTGTATTCCCGATAGGTGTTGGTCCATGGTCTTCTTCGGCAAAAAATAGCTCATGCCATTGGGAGCACCTTCGATGCACACTGAAGGCATACGTATGCAGAAATTAAAGGAATAACAATAGCAAAATTACCTAAGAAATATCAGGATGAGAGTACACGAAACGCCCGTGTGTGTGTGTGGAGGGAGGGGGGGGGGGGTATTTGTATGTGTCTTTCGAAGGACACAATCATGCTTTAGAGGAACTAAGAATGTTTGTTTCAGATCCCCTGCAGGAAGACGAACCCTCGGCAACCCCGCCTGACAATCAGGAGTCCAACACCTGAACCACTAAACCATTGCGCACGGTCTAAAACGAAGGCTGAAAACTAGCTTTTTAGATGAAGTGCTCGTGATTATTTGGTTCATCTTCCTTTCAGCAGTAGTATGAAAGCGTGGAACGCGCTGGCTACAGGACGACGAAAGTGCTGTGGTTGACTTCAGGCGAAGACTGGCACGGGCCTATGTGTGTTTTTCGAAGGGCATAGTTATGTTTTAGAAGAATTTAGAATGTTGGTTTTTGATCCCCTATCGGGAGTCGAACCCTCGACAACCCCGCCGGGCAGTCAGGAATCCAACACCAAAACCACTAGCCTATTGACCGCCTTCTAAAACGATGGCCAGAAACTAACTTTTGAGATGAAGTTCTCATGATTACTTTTTCACCTTCCTTTCGGCAGCATTATGAATGTGTGGAAAACGCTGGCTACAGTACGATAAACGTTCTGTGGTTGGCCTCAGAGGAATATTTTAATTTTTTGTTCCAAATTTTTCGACAAAACCCTATCATGTTACCCCCTAATTGGAACGAGCTTGAGGAGCTCGTTCCAATGAAAGGTCACGTGAAATGGTTTTGTTGAAAATTTTGTAAAACCTTTTTAACTGGTAGAGTGCTAAATTATTTTTGGTTCTTAAAATTTCTTTGTGCATCTTTGCCTTGATACAATTTATGGGAGAGTGCCAATAGGCACTCTCCCATAAATTGTAACAAGGCAAATCCAAACAGATAAAATAATCTCAATTCAATGATAATATGAAGCATATCCACAGAATATGAAGCCTTTGAATGGTGGTACCGGCACTTCAAAACGAAGCCCAAATATGGGCTTCCAGCACTCCACCAGTTAACTGCTCAATTTGTTAATTACGCAGGCGGTTCATGATGATTTATTTCACAAAGGATTAAATTAGTAATTATTTTGCATAGCGAATCAGATATTAATGTGAGAAACAAAATATTAAATTGAATTTCGTCGGAGTTTATGAGAGACATGGGGCACTTCAACTGAATAAAATGTCAGAAGCATTAGTTGTCCTTAGGCTTTAAAAGGTGATGATGCTGATGGAAAAAAAAAATCAATACCTCCCTTTAATTATTATGTTATGTACAGTGGTAATTTAATTTAAAATGTCGTGTTAAATATTAAACATTCCAATGGTTGGAGTGCATAATATGTTCATTAGTATATCTAAACAAGAATACTTCATCCTCAGCGCGATATTCATAAGTAGCTTAACTGAAAGATGTGAAACAATTTTAATTACAGAGCGAAGCACATTCTTTGCTATAAATTGTCTTCCTCCAAAACCCTTAACATCATTAACAAATTAATTAGCAGTAAACAACCGTGAACAACCATTATCTAAACTCTCATTGACGTCCATGGGGTGGATTTAAGTACAACAGTACTAAATATTGAAATTAGAGTTTCCAGACTTGGAAACATGGCAGTTGAAAATCTTATAATCTCCGAAACTAAGCAGCGTTGAAAATTTTTTGGTCTAAACAAACGTTTCCGGCCCTTTTACAGCGTTACTAAATTTTCCAGACTGGAAAGGGGGTAATTTGATGAATTTCGGGGTGTACAAAATACAATTGCCTTTGAATTTCCCGAAGAAAATGTGCACGTGACCGGTAGTTTCCTTCCTCTTACCTTCTTCTCTCTTACCTGTTGACCCCGGTCAGTGCCGTATTAACACCAAATCTGCTTTTAGGTACTTCAGGGCCCCCACCGGCACCTCAATCTTTCACCCCACTACAGCTGACAGCCCGACCCTGGTACGGTAGACACTATGCAGGAGTACATAGCCCTATATCCATTTTGCGGTTCTCCTGAAGAATTCTACTCACAACCTGATATATTATTTAAATAAACATTAAAATAATGTACTGTATATAAATATATATATATATATAGTATACTTATGAGAGTATATATATGGATAAATATATATGTGCATGTATCTCTACGGCGCAGAGTGCATAGTGATTTAACCATTGGAGCCCTAGGGCTCTGGTAACAGTGCCTCAGCAAAAACAGAATTGGCGGTCCCTATCCATGCGAGCCCCTAGTAGGGCTGCATGGTATATCGATAAACCGATATATACCGGTATTCAAACCAATATCGATTGCATACCGGTGTAATTACAAAAATATCGGTTTATTAATTTACCCACAATTTTGATTTTCAAGATGTCTAGAGTTTTTTAATTGTAGCTCCGAATGAATAATATTATCCCTTTATCCAAGGAATCGTCTGCTTGTGCCCTCGTAATATACAAATTCAGCAGTTGAAAAAATAATTTTCAAAAATTTCAACAAAACTATATCATGTGACCCCTCATTGGAACGAGCTCGTCGAGCTCGTTCCAATGAGGGGGTCACATGATATAGTTTTGTTGAAATCTGGGGAAAATCTGAAAAACTAATTTTGAAAATAATAAATTTTGATATCGTCTGCGTTGGGTAAAGATTTTTCGAACCGCATCATCAAGGCATTCTAATTGGTTCCGGCTGTGATGCCTCGAGTCCCGATTGTGGTACTTGTGTCCATATATCTGAACAGTTTTCGATATACCGGTATACCGCGGTATTTTTTTGAATACCGATACCGGTATTCAATTTTAAATATCGTGCTGCCCTAGCCCCTAGGCTTCAGCATAGTCAGCCTTATGAATAATACCGCCCTGATCCCGGTGGTTGAGACAGGAAAAAGTTGTCTGAATTGATATAATTGACAAAGATAATTGAATTCCAAATTAAAATGATGCGATCATATTTTTTACGAACGAACGTAACAATGATCGTCTGTGGGAAAATATTTAGTACTATTATACCTATAAGAAATACATTTTCTGACTTTCAAATCTGGTTGAACTGCTTGATTGCTGCTGGCAGATATTCCGACCCAGGATGCATAATCTACTAAAATAAGTGAAATTTGGGCACATTTGAACAAACTTCTCCCCTGTAAATTGAATAAACTCTTTAACTGATGTTTTCTTTGGATAAATTTAGATGAAATGTTCATCAAATATAGTCATGGCTGCTTCACGGCAGCCCTGACTATATTTGACGAATACTATTTTGGAAATACTCAGCAAGTTGGAGTTAATTAGCATGTATCCTTTCATAATTAACCTTTTACCCAACGAATCGGCCTCATCCGCCCGATTAATATGCCAATTCAGCAATTCTTCCACAAATTTCAGCAAAACCATGTCATGTGACCCCACTTTGGAACGAGTTCGTCATGCTCGTTCCAAGGAGGGGGTCGAATGATATAGTTTTATTCAAATTGTTTTTAAAGATTAAAAAACAATCTTATTTAAAATAATAAATTTAATATCGTCTGCGTTGGGTAAAGGGTTATATGCTCCATGGGAGGCCCGCTTGCCAGGGACATTTATTTTATTGTTTTGTAAATTTATATTTTTGCCAATCAAAGCAAAAAAGGTTGTTAATGCAAGCGAAATATTATCTTTGTCAAGTTGAGGGTCTTTGTCAAATGCCAAATTACAGTCTTGCACCCCGTTATTAAATTTATATAAAACAGGTTTCCCTTTATAGTCCAAGGGGAGTTTCAAACTTCCCCATCCCTCACAATCGCCACACAAACGCACAACCAGAAAACATGTTTCGCACTTCTATTCATTGGTATTTGGAAGTATTTACAGATTGCTGTTAAAAAGTACTAGAAAACAATTTATTCATGCCAAGACCGTTTTGGAACATATTTGTGAGGCTGAAGTGGAAACATACCATAACAAAATTACATGTGTATGAATGTTTTGGCTAGTCCAAGTTCTGACAAGATTCCATGTCACATCACAAAATAAAAAGGAATGTTTGTGAAACATATTTCTCTCAATGAACGCCATCCCTCCTACTGAACCCCTCAGCTAGTGAGAATCATAGGGAAAGATTGTACGGCATCTCTTTTAACCCTTTACCCAACGTAACGGCCAAAACCGGCCAGCGCTATTCTCAAAAATCGCCAATTAATTTTAATTCTTTTTTCATTTTTTGTCTCAAAAACATAGGTTATGACCCCTCATTGGAACGAGCTCGTTCCAATGAGGGGTCATAACCTATGTTTTTGAGACAAAAAATGAAAAAAAATAGTTATTCAAGAATTTTGTTTGCAAGTGTCGTCTGCTTTTCAGGTTAGGTAAAGGGTTAAAGAATAATGTTAATAGCATTGCCATTTGCTTTGGGACTGCAGTGTATCAACCGCTATTGTCAGGGTCATATATATTATATTTCACAAATCTTTTAACCCTTTACCCAACGAGTCGCCCGCATCCGCCCGCGTAATATGTAAATTCAGCTGCTGACAAAATATTATTTTTCGAAAAATTTCAACAAACCCACATCATGTGACCCCTCTTTGGAACGAGCTCATTGAGCTCGTTCCCAAGAGGGGTCACATGATATGGTTTTGTTTGCATTTTTTTTTTAAATTTAAAAAAAAATGATATTTAATATAATAAATTTTGATATCGTCTGCGTTGGGTAAAGGGTTAACCATATTTATAAAGAAAACCATACAACGTCGTTGTATTTGAAAGAACTGATAGAGTTGATGCCAATGACATCCCCATTTGTGTGGTTTTATCGAACATTGTCCGGAGCAAGATTTTACTGGTCATTTCGTCACTTTCTGGCTATTTGTTCGCTGTGATTGGCAAAAAGCGATTAAATCTTGAATGAAACTGGCTCGTCTGTTATAGACATCCCTAGTTAGCTTATTCTCAAATCAGTGAAAAACTTGTTACAATTGACACTCGACTATTATAATAAGTTTATTACAACAACGGTTGAGATAAAAGTTTGAATCAATCACTAAGTTTTTTACAATAGCGGTCAGTGAAAAAATTTGCATAACTGATATTGTAATAATTTATTAAAATAGCATTTTTATAACAATAGCGATTGGTGCACTGCAACCTTCACTGAGACGTTCTGTTTGACAAATTCCCAAGGCTCTTCTCACAACAATATTCTTATTTTAACTTCCAAAATGAGTGACTACATTTTGCGTTGTCTATTATACTTCCACTCTCGATGATATTTGGGGGTATACTGGATGATGTTCGTCCGTCCGTCCGTCTATCCGTCCGTCCGCGCGGGCCACCGCAAATGGCCTTGCGAGGTGACCGTCCGTGTACAGTCACCTCAACGAGATCAACACACTGTTATGATGATAGGTTTATAATATCGTCGTCTGAGTGCCAGAATGTGATATGTCCCTTATGGGACATATGACATTCTGGCACTCAGGCGACGATATGACTGACACACTAACAGTAACATAATTTGCTTACCTCGATTTACTTATTCCATTGAAAGCCGAACATAAAAATAGCAAACGAAACTTTGTGAACAACGGCAACGGCATCCCCAGTTGCGAAGTCTATTTTTAACGGATAAATAGTCCGACGTTATTCATCCGGAAATTCTCGACAATTTCCGTGGCAGTGTGATGTGAATTTTTGATCCGGGAAAATCTCACCTGGTGTGATCCGACAGTCTGGATAAAATCGTCAAACAGGGTAAAAATATCATAGTCAAATAATAAATATTCTTACCACCACAGCTGGTGGAAGAAAATTTTGCAATAATTGTTTTTGAGATTTTTGAAAAACAATGGTGTCTCATACTGTTTCGAGGCTTTGGTATGACTATTTTTCCTGCCAGTTTAATTTTCTTTCAAAACGTAATGCTTGCTTATGCAGATTTCAGTTTTCTTTTGGAATTTGGGTAGGTTTCAGTGAAAGCTGTGAATTCTTGTCCCACTCAGTGTACTCATTAGGTTACTTTAGGTAACAGAGTAGAAAACTCTTTTTGAAGGCTATACAAGTTTTTTTTTAATCCAATTTCTCACAGTTTGGTCACTTTTTTTAAAAGAACAAATTTCCAATACTTTTAATTCAGAAGTCCTAAGTAAAAGTCTAAATAAATGCATAAATGACTAGTTCATAACATGATATCTGTAAAACATATTTTGGTAAAGTCGGGGTTTGTTTGTTTGTTTTTGGGGAGCTATTCGCATATTCAACAACGTCACATCGCATAGGACGGTTGTACTGGTAGAGGATGCCGGAGTAACCGGATATACCCACGAGCAGCGGTGAGCTGCAGTCGGACTCTCAAATGTGCTAACCCGACACAAGCAGAATTTGCAATGATTGAAGGAAAATATACCATCGAACGTGCAGTAAACCTTTTAATCACCCCCCAGTTTTGCAAAACATGGGATTTCCACTGTTCTGTCTATTCGATAAAAATAAAGTTGTATCGCACGCGAGTTCGAAGTGATACAAAACATGTTCGATTTAGTTTCCCACGTAAACAGAGAAGGAACCCGTCTAAACAAAGCACGTCAATCATTGGTCGAATGCACCGGAATCGAGATCGCAGCGAAATTCCAAGTTCCTCATTTATATTTGTTTATTCGGGATATTTAAACAATTAGATTCGAAGCAAAAATTTACAAAATAAAAATAACATTCTGACTGCTTGTTCCTTGACAAATACTTTCCACAACTGGTCATATAATAATGGAGTGTGCTAAACGTATTAGCTATTCAAAACTTTTTTGTTGTGTAATTCCCGGCAGTTTTTTCAACATTTTCAAGTTCGATCATCGCGACCGTGACACGGATCGTTGTTAATTGGTTTTGACCAACTGAATGTCGTAAAACTTAAAAAGCAAATTTAGTGTTGGTACCAACCAGCTAACAGTGATGTTTTGTTGGCAACGAACGAAACTCGGCAAATATCCAGTTGAAAAATTATTTTAGTTCAATTTTCGTGTAGACTGATTGTTACATGGGAGGTGTGTGATAAATACAGAACCGCACATAAGCTTGAATGGGTTAAGCATTATCGCACGTAATTGCTTCGACCCAGGATATCACGGGATCGATACCATGGGCCAAAGCAATCTCGTGCGATAATGCTTAACCCATTCAATCGTATGTGCGGTTCTGTGTATGTACACAGCACCACCGTGTCACCATGTGGACAATCGGGATTAAGAATATTACCCATGAGCACAAAGCAGATTGCGCGAGTTACGTTCGTACCGTTGACCCTTTGGTTTAAAGCACAATGCACTGACCAGTGGGTCAACCGCCTTCGGTAATGTTGGGGTATATCATATGTATAACAGTACTACATAGACAATATACATATAGTGTTTTTTTTATATCTGGTTTATACAACGAGTTGAAATATAGTTAATATTTTCGAGGCTCTGCCGAGAAAATATTAACTATATTTCAACGAGTTGTATAAACCAGATATAAAAAAACACTATATGTATATTGTTTTTATCTGATAACAAACAGCAGTTTCAATAGTTGAGGCTTATATTCACTTTTATGCTCATTCCCACGGGCCTCCGTAGAAAATGAGACAAAGCAAACGCGATCTTTTGGTTGTTGCTGTACAGGCAATACCACTGGTTGCAGTTGATCTATTATTCATGTCTTTTTTAGCTCTTCCTGGCGACGATGATAAAGTGTATTCAATCGAGAAGTTTCCAATTTCCATTATTTATGGTCCACTTTTGTTTTTGTTTACAATTCGTACGAAACGTTTTTTTTCACGTAGCAGACGAACGTGTAATTGGAGCAGTACTTTGATCGTGGACGTAGACGTAGCTATAAATAGCGCATTACACATTACTGACAGTCTAGTAATTTCTACATAAGGTTTTGAACGAAGTACGTTGTAATTATTTCTTTATTTCAGCAAAATAAACTGAAAATTTACATATTTATACTTATAGAAAATATGTCATATGTATTTCGATTAAATTTCACTTGCTCCTTCAACGTAGAATTCAAACTTGCATTACGAAGTTTATGAATGAATGAATGAAAATGGAATCGAACGAGGTCAAAGGTCGTTCGCATAAATTATAATTATATACAACACCCGTTGTATATACTTCAAGTATATACAACGGGTGTTATACTCTATGGTTATCAGATAAATATATGTATTAGAGTTCAGTTCCCCCCGCCTTATAAATAGCAGTCGGTAATGCCGAAAACTTCGAAACTAAGCAGCATTGAAAATATTTGTTTTAAAAAAACTGTTCAAGCATATTTCTGAAATCTTGCATCACTGATGAATTTTCCATGGAGGATGAATTTGATTAATTTTTGGGCCTAAATATACACTTGACTATTGGTGTTTTGTGGGGATCCCCCCACTCCACAAATGTGCACTTGACCGGTAGTTTTCATCTTTCAATTTCTCTCTCTTATTCATTGAATGACCACCAGTTTGCGAGACAGGAAAATTATCCAAGGACTATGCTTAATAAATATACAGTGGAACCCACTTAATTGGATATCTCTTAAATGTATATCCCTGTTAATTGAATATAATTTTCAAACACAAAACCATTTACCATACCTACTGTACAAATTTGATCTGTTAATTGAATATGTGTTGTAGAGTAAACTTCTGTTAACTGTATATAAATTTTTGTAATATGTCGAAAAAATTACTGTGACACGCACCAAATTCCCCTTACTTATCAACCTTTCTGGCCTCACTACATCCAATACAGGCATTTATTCTATTATATCTTGTTTGACAGAGGTCTATGAGCCCTGTCAAACAAGATATAATAGAATAAATGTTCAGTTTACCTCCAGAACACAGGAAACTGCCAGAATCCCTGTTAATTGTATACTCCTGTTAATTGAATAATTTTCACTGGCAAAATGGATATTCAATTAAGAGGATTCTACTGTATTTGAATGCCCAAATTGAAATGATACGATACGGCAGCGTAAAGTAACATCTGACCTTCATTTATTATCCTGTAATTACAAGATACTAACTTGAAATTACAAGATACTAACTTCTAATTACAAGTTACTATCTTGTAATTAACAGTTATGATATAAAACTTTTAAGTTAGCTAACTTATAGTTAGAATTTACTATCTTGTCATGCGATTATGTTGGGTGCGCTTGATTGTCTAGGGATATACGATGGACCCTGTATAAATCGGTTAGTCTAATGTTAGCTTTTTTACACTAGTTACTCGTGTTATGCTTTTTACTATCTTATGGTTGCTGTGGGTAGTTCGTAATGCTTGGACGTGTGTTTTTGTTTATAATGCTTGGTTGTCTAGTATGGCAGCATAATATGGATTGTCTTTACCCGTTTGGGCCTAGTTGTTTTATAAGGCCATCTAATGTACGGCCATATTGGTTTTGTGCTATTTTCAAGCATTGAAATTGTTCTGGAGTGCACTCCAAAACAAATGAAATGCCATAATAGCTCCTACATTATAACATTTATGACTCCTAGGTCCCCGATATGAGCCACCTTTTTGGCTCATGTGGACCAGTCTGGACTAGTGTGGATATTTATGCACTATTGGGGACAATCACAAAGGAACATGGTTTGGGAACTATTCAGACAACTGGAGACAGATGTGAGAAAATGGTTTGGAGACTTTTGAGGAACAAGCTTTGAGGACTGATGGAAATGCTTTGGGAACTACTCGGGGCAATTGTGAGCTAAGAAAAATAGTGGTTCGGGGACATTCGGGGAGTGTTTGGGCCTATTTGGGACTTAAGATAGTGGCTGTTGGAGTATTAGTTGTCGTGGTGTGATTGCTGGTGTTCTAGATTGTTTGTTTAGTAGCTGGTTTAGTAGATGTAGTGGCTGGTGTTGAAGTTGAGGTTGATGGTGTCGTAGCTGCAGTGGTTGATGTTTCCGTGTTTGGTGTTGTAGTTATGGTTTTGGTGCTATAGATCTTTCGGTTGGTGTTGTAGCTGTAGCGTTAGTTGTTCATCGAAGTATGAATGTGGGTTGGGCATGTTACACCCTTCATACAACTTAACCCTTTGAACACTAGTGGTATCTTCTATGCCAGTTCAATGGCAGCAATTGGAAGATTCCATATTCATTATTTGGGTTAGATCAATCAACATTTTCAATGTGCAGCCTCGGGTCTGCACGTTGAAAATATTAATTGGTCTACCCACACATTTACTGAACAACCATCATATTTAATGACGTTATGACGTCTCATGTTGCTGTCCGGAAAAACGGCCGCTGTGTTCAAAGGGTTAACAAACTCATTCCACATTCACACTGGGATGAATCGACAGATACTTCATTTCAATTCTTATGTATTCAATTTCAAGTTCAGCTCACATCTCAGCCATTGTATGACGCCTAGACAACACGCATACTAATTATAAAGCAGTTGAGAAAAGCAGAGGCCATGTTTTTGATTGTGGCGACTACAGCATGGCGGATCACGAAAGGGCCTCGTGACTACTGTCGCTGTTGTCAACATGAAAGGGTTACAGAGGAACAAACATTTAAAACACAAAAATAACCAGGCTCATTTTGAGTATTTCCTTGGATGAGTTTCAGATAAGCTTCCAGATACCACTCACCATTAAGCAGGTTATAAACATAAAGGGCGTCGATTTTTCTTGGTTGAACTCATGCTAAAATATCTTTAAGAGGGTGGTAGAAATATTAATGTCACACACAATATTGAAATCGAATTCTTTTAATGAGAGAGGTGGGACACTTTAACTAAATAAGTTGCCAGAAGCATTAGCTGCCCATGGGTTTCAAAGGTGATGGTGTTGATGAGGCAATTTCATTACCTTCCATTATTATATCACATAGAGTAGCAATTTAATTTTTATCTAACAATCGACTTAATTTACACCCAAGAACTAGGAAAAAAGGTTTGTATCAGACCCCCCCCCCCCCCCCCCCTCTTGTTCCGATTCCGTATCAGACAGATTCGACTTCCGGTAAACACCACACTACCACATACAGGCCTATGCGTTGTTATTGCGTATTGAAATATGAAATTCAAAATTTTGACCAATTCCAACCCAGTTTAAACTGCAAAACGGGGGAAACGGGCTTTATTAACACTTTACCCATCGAATCGCCCGCATCCGCCCGCGTAATATCCAAATTCAGCAGTTGCAAAAATATTATTTTTCAAAAAAATTCAACAAAACCATATCATGTGACCTCTCGTTGGAACGAGCTCGTCGAGCTCGTTCCAACGAGAGGTCACATGATATGGTTTTGTTGAAGTTTTTTGAAAAATTTGAAAAAAATGATATTTAAAATAATAAATTTTGGTACCGTCTGCGTAGGGTAAAGGGTTAGCGGGATTGTTAGAGAAATGTATTATTATGACCAATAGCATGTCCTCGGTCGGGTTTAAAATCGGATCATATCTCAGCCTGACGAGCTCATTGCGTTCGGATTGTGAACATGATCTCGAATCAAATTACAGGACATGCACATGGCCATGATAATGTATACTCTCCCAAAAAATAAAGTGTGCATGCTAAAAAATAACACTAAAAAAAGATATATATCATTTTCATTCATGGAAATTTTATTCAATCACAGATGAATCAATTTGTGATCAACACGAGAAATTTCGGTATCGAACCTCATCATGTTGTGCATGTCGATGGACTAGCCTGTTTACAGTGTTACGGTGGCAGTTCAAATGCTGGGCAACCTCTCTGTGTGTTCTGCCAGCTCTAATCATACCCAGGGCAAGGAGACGTTGATTCATTGTCAATCTTGGCATGCTAATGTGGAGTCGTTTTAACAGCAGCGCAAGTTTGAATGTGAACGATAGGAAGGCCTTACTTTAGTGTTTAAATACCCAAGGATTCACACTGCTGCATGAATTTTCAGACTCTTCACGTGCAAAACATTCCTTTTCACAAACGTGCAGCACGTCATTTAACGTTAATGCAATATGAACGGGGAAAGCTGTTTTTGTGTTCAATATAACTTATTCATGAACAGGTTAACACTCTTTACACCTACGGAATTATGTTTTTGGAGTTTGATCAATTTCTGCAATGCACACTTTCTTTTTTGGGCGAGTATATATAAATATCAAACAGTTCAAGAGATTAAGTGTATGAAATACACATTAGTATATCCAAGCATGCATACTTCATGCTCAGTGTCGTTTTCATGAGTACCTTAACTGAATGTTGTGAAACAATTTAATTAATGTACAAACTCGAGAATATTTGCAGAAAATTAATTCACTAACAGAGTGTGCCGGGAAGCACACTCTTTGGTACGAAAGTGTCATCCACCTCAAACCTTTAACACACTTAACAAATTAAGTGGTAAACGTCCATGAAGAGGAATGATCAAAACTCTCATTGACGTGGAGACGATGGATTTAGGTATAACTGTACTAAATATTGGAATTAGAGTTCTCCGTGTTGAAAAAATGGCAGGCGAAACTTATGCAATCAATACCCGAATAAAAGCAGCCTTGAAAAACATATATCGTTTTAAAAGACCATTCAAGCATTTTACTGGTCTTTTAAAAAAACATCACTAAATTTTCTTGAGAGAAAATAGGGTGATTTGATATAATTTGGGGTCTAAAAATGTAACTGACTATTGGTGTGTTTCTGTTGGGAATTTCCCGAAAAAAGCACGCGACCGATACAGTACAGTCGCCGTGGAATGGTTAAGATCCACACGTTGGCAGTTTTACCCACGGACACGGGTGTCAATCAATAGGCAGTGGTTTTCAGCACATATTCAGCGAAACAGGCACCGGTGTAAAAGGAATGGAAGTCCGTAGGAACGTTAGTCCCTCTGGACTATTATACCGCGGAATTATAGTCCTAGGTCTAACATTTCTAGGAATAGTAGTCCGGCGGACTACTATTCCTAGAAGAATTATAGTCCTATTCCTAGAAGAATTATAGTCCTAGGTCTAACATTTCTAGGAATAGTAGTCCGCCGGACTACTATTCCTAGAAATGTTAGACCTAGGACTATAATTCCGCGGAATAATAGTCCAGAGGGACTAATTTTCCTACAGACTTCCATTCCTGTCACACCGGGTCGGACCCGGTGCTTTATTCAGTGAATATTTGATGGCGATTTCTTTGTTTTGTGCCAGAGATTCAATGTTACCGCACGCGTGGAAATATTGTACACGTATGGATGTTGACCTTTCCACGGCAACCGCACTGTAGTTTCTTTCCTTTCACCTCATCTCTCATCTTTTTGCATGACCCCCAGTGTCCAGAACAGAACGTTTTAATGGTCGTCTATGGGAATATATTTAATAGTGTTATACCTTTTTGGAATACATTTTCCGACTTTCAAATGTGATTTAGTTGGTATTGTTTGCCACCATTTCATATCTAACCCTTTATCCAACGTAATGGCCAAAATTGGCCAGCGCTATTCTCAAAAATCGCCAATTAATTTTCATTATTTTTTCATTTTTTGTCTCAAAAACATAGGATATGACCCCTCGTTCGAACGAGCTCGTCGTGCCCGTTCCAACGAGGGGTCAAAAGCTATGTTTTTGAGACAAAAAATGAAAAACATTAGTAATTCAAGAAATTTTTTTTTGCAAGTGTCGTCTGCTTTTCATGCTAGATAAAAAAGTTGCTTGGGAGGCCAGACGCCAAAGAAAACTGCTATGTTGTTTAGAAAATTAATATTTTTACCACAATCAGTAATAAAGGATATATAAAGGCTGTATACAGTTGAAACTAGAAGTCCTGTAACTGTATTGGGAACTCTTTTGAAGTAATAGCGCACATAGTAAGTACACCTTTGTCCCTATCAATCTGCACCATTAACATCATTCATAACCGCTGCTGGGATATATGCAGATGAAATGACGTAAATAGTCAAGTCGAAAAAATATTTATAATTGTTCATAAAAGCACAAGAAACACTTGCAATTTTTTATGACATGGACCATCAGGTGCAGCCCGGTGGTATATGTGATGAAAGCTTGAAAGCGCTTCTTGTGTTTTGTCCTCAGAACTTGTAAATATTGCAGAGTGAAAAATCTATCCCACAGTGATTTAGTAATAATCCATCCTGCATATACTGTAGTCTCAATATTTTCGCTATGTTTTATCCGTTCAGTTCGTGATGCCACTACCAACCTTGCTAACAACACATTATATTTTGCATTGCACAGCGCAAACGCCCTTGTGTATTCATCCTACTTCATTCGTCTGCAGTACGGAGCTCATTAACTAACGAGCATGTTCTGCATTAATTGTGACAGGACTTGTAGTTTCAACTATACAGACTGAAAACGTAACTTCCACTTCCATCCACTGGTATTTGGAAGTTTTCACCAATTTATGCTGTTGAAAACTGTTTGAAAACAAAGTCATCGTTCAAATGGCGTATTTGGAAAACATTTGGGGAGGCTGCATTGGAAATCGACCACAATAAAGTGGCAAATATCTAAGAATGGCATTTGTCCATAGCTACAAACACAGTAATCAAGTACCACTGCTGGCAGCTTCCCATGTTGCAACACAAAACCTTAGTAATATGTGTGAAATAGTGTTCTCCCCTAAACTCAGTCCCCTACTGAACCATTCAGCTCGTAAGGATCATTTGTAAACATTGTGCGGCATGTTCTAAAGACTAATGTCAATAACTTAACGTTTCTTACATGCGATTTGCATTGGAACCGCGACTCTGTAGACTTTATGTTTGACACCTCCAGAGGCGGATCCAGGGGGGGTGCTCTGGGTTCTTGAGCCCCCCCCCCCCTCCCCACACACACACGCCTACTCACTACTCACACTGCGACTGCTTAGGATTCGAATGTAACGAAATAAGTTTTTGAGAGTGTGGAGCTCTACGCTTTAGCTCAAATCATCTGGAGTTATCCCAAGTGCAGACAACCCTTCCCGTTCAAATGTATTTGAGGTCAATGTTTTCGAAATACATATGGCGTAGTCAAAATTAACAAACCAGTGTTCAATACTCGAGTTTTATAGTACTAAGCCCACACTTAAAGTAATGAAAACTGAAAGGGATTGTGGAAGTAAACTTGACGTTAATACTGTTCATAGTGAATCTTTGTCAAATAGTTCAACTGAGAGTGAAACCGAGTTTGACATTTCTAATTTTATTGGACAAAATGTCAGCGATGAAATGAAATATAAACTTTTAAAACATGATTTTGTGCCTCCGCTGACATTTAAATTTCCATCATATATTTATGGCGAAAATGGGGAATTCAAAAGGCACTTTCAACGAAACTGGTTGAATAAATATGATGGTCTGGTGTACTCCAGGAAACAGAATGGCGCATTCTGCCGATATTGTTTGCTGTTTGGTGACAATCGACTTGGTCAGCTATCGTCAAGTGCATTTCGCACCTTTCATAAAGCCGCTGAAAAATTTAATGAACATTTTGGGAGCAAAAGAGTTATTGCCAAGGAATCGTATAAAAACGCAGTCGATAAAGCGCAGGCGTTCCTAAGTGTCCAAGAAAATAAGGCAACTTCCATTGATATTCTTATGAACACTAAAAAAAAAACCCAAATTCAAAATAATCGGAAGATTTTAGTTGGAATAGTCGAGGCGGTAAAATTTTGTGGGAAACAGAACATAGCTTTACGGGGCCACAGAGACGACTCCAAACATGTCGACGAGGGTCGTGGTAATGTGGATAATTTCCAGGCTCTCTTGGATTTCCGCGTAAAATCTGGAGACACAGTAGTGGAAGAACATTTCAAGAATGCTTCAAGAAATGCAACTTATCGGTCAAAGACAATACAAAATGATTTAATCCAGTGCTTCAAATCGATTATCCAGGAGAGGTTAATTTCCGAAATGAAGCAAGCTGAGTTGTTTGGCATCACAGCTGATGTAGTCAGCGACTCGTCCAATAAAGAGCAGATGCCTGTGGTATTGCGTTTTGTTGACGCAAATGGTGATATCCGAGAAGAATTTCTAGAAATATTCGACGTAACGGGTGGAACAACTGGAATGGCATTAGCCAGCACAATCCTCTCAGCACTCAATTCTTGGGGACTTGATCCTAAAATGTGCCGTGCCCAGACATATGATAAGGCCGGTGGTATGGCTGGATGCGTGAAAGGTTGTGCTGCAGTCATTTTCCTTGAAAATCCAAAAGCCATATATTTTCACTGTGCAAGTCATGCCTTAAACCTGTGCTTAAATAAAATGACCCAAAATACAATTGTACGAAATGCTATGGACACTACAGGGAAGATAGTGCGTTACTTCAAATTTTCTCCAAAACGAGAAAATACATTGATGGAATTTTGAGACTGCACACCAGGAAAAAAACAAAAACTGAAAGATCTGTGCACCACGAGGTTTATCGAACGACACGATGCGTTTGAGGTGTTTTTTGAAAATTACATTCCTATCCTAAATTGTCTAGAACATATTGCCAGTAGTCCAAAATTATTTAATCGCGATAGTGTGTCAGATGCATCAAGTTACGTACGTGCCATGACTAGTTTTGATAACATTGTTGCTGTTTGCATAGTTAAGAACATCATGAGTATTACCAAAGGAATACAGTTAAAACTAGAAGTCCTGTCATGAAATGCGCACAAATAGCACGTTGATATGCGCGTTAATGTACGCGTTAAGGCCCAATTAAAGCTATCAAATTCTGTACATATTGCCTGTGCACAAGCAATGTTTCAGCCAATGGACCTCCGGGTAACCCGGAGGTCCATTGGCAGAAACATTGCCTGTGTTTGCTGTGAGTAACCAAGAGAACCTGCCGTGCTTTGGATGCCATTCGATACGGCAATTGCGCGCAATTCCAACGCGCAATTAAGCCTAGATAAGCGCACTATTCGTGACAGGACTTCTAGTTTTAACTGTAGGTATAGGGTTACAGGGTCGTACTGTTGATATATGCAATGCCTTCGAACACATTTCGGAAGTACAAGCAGTGTTTACAGATGTACGTGCAAACATTGAACGATTTCACGAAATTTGGTACGCTAAGGCTGTTGAACTTTCTAACAACATAAACGTGTTGCCATCTGTTCAACGTACGTGCCGAAAACAAACAACTAGGAACAACGTCCCTGTCGACAACCCGGAAAAGTATTTTCTCCGTTCCATTTCAATACCACACATTGACCAAATGATAGTTGAAATAAATTATAGATTTGGCGAAAAAAAACAGGCAGTCATTCGATCAGGGATGCTTCTTGTTCCGCAATACATTGTTGACAAATCTCTTGATCTACTAAAGGAAACTGCTCCTCTAATAGAGCTTTATAAAGACGACCTCCCCAATATAGGTGGCATACAGATGGAAATTTTAAGATGGCAAATACAATGGACGTCTAGACCCTAGGGAACACCTATAGCAGAACAGTCCACATCCTCAATGTTAACATGTAATGATATGGCCCAGGTGAAGAAACGTTTGAAATTGTCGAGGCAAGCGGACAAAACGGCCCTACCATCATCGTTTCAAGCCGCATTAAAAATTGTGACAAAAACTCATTTCCGAATGTACAGTACGTGGAGAGTGGATTGTAACTAAATCACCCGCGGAGTGGAGTTATCACCCAAGCTATAACTTTCAAATTCTGTACATATCGACAAAAAACACAAGCAATGTTTCAGCCAATGGACCTCCGGGTTTAACCCGGAGGTCCATTGGCTGAAACTTTGCTGGTGTTGGTTGTGCTTTGCAACAAGTTTGCAATTCTTACTCGGGTGGAATCTCCACTCTGCGGGTGATTTAATGATAATACACTCTCCACGTACTGTACATGTGCTACTTCGAATACTAGCAACCATACCCGTTACAACATGTGAAACTGAACGATGCAACAGCGCAACACGTCGCCTAAAAACTTGGTTACGATCAACAATGACAGAAGAACGCCTTTCTGGCTTGGCTTTATTACATGTTCACCACGAGATGAATATATCCACGGATGAAATTATTGACTTATTTGCTAGGCGCCATCCAAGAAAACTTGAATTTGCAGACATTCTGAAAGAGTGAGAACTTCATCCCAATCACAAGTGTTACTGTAATAAGCAAACGCGATTACTGTATTTCCGATCCAGCCTCCAATAATTTATCTTGAAGATTTAATTTCAATAAATTGTAATTGTTATAAGAATGTGCCTGGAATTTAACCAGTTACCAATCACAGCTTTTCCCAAAATTGTGAATTTCTTAAAAAAAAAATTAAAATATGCCAATATCCATACAAATATGGATGGCATTTGAATCAGTTGACGAGCTGATTCCAATGTCATCCATATATTTATGGTCTTATGGACAAAGTTTCCACGTGTATCAGATCTGTTCGTTAATATATCTTTGTTCAGCTGAATCAGTGATGCTATAGTGACGTTTGCCTTCAGCAATAGTTTTACACTATGACAGATGATTGAACGGGACAATTTAATATTTAACAAAGAGCATTCAACATTGGTAAATGATTCACCAATGTTAAATGCTCTTTGTTAAATATTAAATTGTCGCAACAGTTGAACTTGCTGGATAATGCCTACAGGCATTCTCTAGTAAACTGAAACAATTTAATGTTACAGAGCAACAGGACATCTAGTATCCAGACTTATTTCTTCGATAACATGAATTAAATAATTAAGCTACTTACCAGTTAAGATCAGTTGATGGAACAATGTATTTACACAGTGTACAAGTTTGTGCGTTCACATAGCACGGTAGAAGCACACAAACTGAGACAGGACTTGGGTGTTTCAGAAGCGGATCCAGGATTTTGAAATAGAGGGACGTCGCCCTCGAAACTTATATGGTCACAAACTGTTGTGATGCAAGTGTGCACATACTATTAATTTATAGTACACACTGGCTTCAATTATTTTATTAGAATTGACTGGAGCGTGCCTTTGCCTTTGGCACGCTCCAGTCAATTCTAACAAAATAATTTTCAACGACATATACTTTTTATATCTGATTAATAGACGGGAGCGCACACGGCGTGCGCCCCTCTATTTTCTCAGAAATGATTTCTGAGAAAATAGAGGGGCGCACGCCATGTGCGCCTCCGTGTAAATCTGCCTTTGGGGTGTTTAACATTTAAATAGTATATGCATCTCAAAGTTGGCCAGAAGAAATGTGACCCCCCCCCCCCTCTCGGCGACTCACCCAGTGGCACCCACCCATCCACACATTCATCCACCCACACACACTCATACTTCTTGGAACTTCTGTCGCCCCTGTGTTCAACAGGTATGTCATGGTGAAGATTATTATGTTTCTTCCAGGCAATCTCCGCATTTCAGTTAATTTGATGCAAAACCCAGGGGTGATTATATTTGCTTCTTGGTAGGTAACAATTTCGAATGATTATTTTGTTTTTCATTGGGTAGTGTCAGTACCATAATTGTTTTTACCAAATTTCAAGCCAAATCGGCAGAAAATAGGTTTAAAAGAAAAGACAAATATATGACCAGGATACGTCTCAGATAGCATCTGATGGGTTCCTAATTCAATTTTTTTTCTGGGGGAGGACCCCCCGCTAATTGCTTCGCGCCTTCGGCACTCGCAAGGACGGCACAGAGCGCCGTCACGCTGCGCGCCTTCGGTGCTTGCCAACCAACAATAGCACCCCCCCCCCCCCCCCCCCACTTATAAAATCCTGGATCTGCCCCTGATCTCTGTCCTTGATCTTCTCACAACATTTTATTGTTTGACAGACAATATTCTTATTTTTATTTCCAAAAACGTACGACAGCATGTTCCGTGCATGTCTGGTTGTCATTCCATATATCAAATTTGCTTTTCATTTCCTTGATTGTAAATGTTCAATAATTGACTGCAGCTCTCCGCGCCATTCCCGAATTTATTACATCGTACGTTACTTCATATATCACTCCCCTTGAAGAAAGTTTCTTGATTACCTCTTTGAAAACATATTTTCAACAATTTCACTCTTTTGTCTGATTGGTGTTAGTGCTGGTGTGTCACTGATCTCTGTGTAACTGGATTGCTGGAACACTCATTGGCCACATACAGGAAAGTGTCGTCACAGTCGCAATCTTGGGGAAGCGGAAGTTGCTACAGTAGGTCGTCGTGGAGGGGTCGAAATCCACGCGTGGACAATATTTCCACGTATGCGTTAATTGTGAATTTCCGGCATAAAAGAATGGAACGGCCTCAAATTTTCAATGAAAGAAGCACCGGGTACGACCCGGTGCTTCTTTCATTGAATATTTGCCGAAAACGCGCTCTAAACGTCGGGGAGGCGCGGCGGTTTGTTGCTTTACCATTGCTCCTTGAGCTTTCACACCTGCTTCAGCAATACTCGTTTATCTGATATCTTGATAGTTATTAATTTATTGATGTTGGTTGTAAGGTCACATATTTATGCACAATGGCTAATCATGACCGTGACAGTTTTACGGGTGGAGGAAGCCGGAGTGTCCGGAGAGAACCACCAAGCAACGACGAGCAGCTGATATCTTGATAGAATTTAATCCCTAGTATGTTAATTACTCATACCCACAGTTTATTAGCCACAGCGCCTCGATTGTATGAAGTCATTCGTGTTTTATTTTATATAGAAACCTGTGTCTAATAATGTCCAATTGTATTATATATATGTTTTGCACAACTCTGTCTGAATAAAAAAAAAATAATAATAAAAAAATACTGATTATTGATTGACAAAAGTGCCTGTGAGCAAAACTGGCCACGCATGGATTTTGACCATTCTATGGCGACTGTACTATACAAATAAACAATCAACAAGAAAACTTTTCTCGAAGATCTTCCATTTTTCGACGCCTCACAGTCTCTGATAGCTGTTCAAAGAACACACCTTGAGACATGCGAAACATGAACATGTTGATAATATGTACATTTTGCATGGCAATACAAATTGAACCTTTAACATATTTAGTTATTATTGACAAAAACAAGTTCCTAGATCGGCAACTTGGCCTAGTGTCATTAGTTTTTATGTGAGGTAAATGTCATGGTGCTCCATGAAGTGAAATCTTTCATCTCATCAAACGTCATGGCTTGGGGGAATTATTGCGTTGATTGATTTAAAGTCATCTTGTGGGGAAGGACGACAGTCTGAGTGTCGATGTTTTCTCGCAGACGTTCCAGCAATCCACTTGTATAAAGATCAGAGCGGTGTGCAGAAATTGTTTCATTTTGTAGTTGAACTAGATGGCGGTGCCGGTACTGTAGATGACGAGGAAGAACACACGGGTTATTTCGCGAATTATCAACCTACCAGTTCATCCCAGGACACACATATATTTTGAGATTTTACACGTTCTACCATGAGTGTGTAAAGACTCATTGGAACTGTTTGTTCTTTGTTTGATCCGCTATGAGGAAGAGAAGCAGTAGATAAACAGTCAGAAATGCGGTGCGAACGGAACTATGAGTCTTTGCAACAATCAAACCATTCCGAATCAAATATGGAAAATTCGCGAAGCTGGTTTTTGTTTGGGGTATATTTGTTTTCTTAATACTGTTGAGGGGTCACATGGGTACGATTTGTCAGTTATAATCGATTATTTCGGCTGATTAATCGATTAGGAAATCGATAATCTTTAACCACCTACTTTCTGAACACCTAAGTACACTTCACCATTGGTTCTCACATGAGCACATTCGGTTAACCCTTAACAAAAAGTAACGGTAAAAGATGGCAAGCGTTATTTACTAAAATTTATATTTAATTGTCATTATGTTTTTTCATTTTTGTCTCAAAAACATAGCTTATGATCCCTCATTGGAACGAGCTCGTTGAGCTCGTTCCAATGAGGGGTCATAAGCTATGTTTTTTGAAATAAAATGAAAATATTTAATTACTCAATAATTTTGTTTGCATGTGTCGTCTGCCGTTCGTGATGGGTAAAGGGTAAAATGTCTTACGCTAGAACACAACGAGCCGTCGCCAGTTAGACCTGCAGTCCAATGCGGCAGCAAATGAACCACCACAATCCCTGCTCTGGCACTGACAGTCCGGACAATTGTGTGAGTCGGAACATGCGTAAAATCGAAATTGTTTCAAATCAAGGTAGAATTTTCACATGTGCAGCAGATGATCTTTCGAGTGGAGTATTATGTAAATTACAAATTAGTTTGAACTAAGATAGAATGTCCTCGACCTTTGTCTCATTTACTGATCATTTGACCAGTGAGGTCGTGGGGAACACGACAGGTGAATTTACTAAACTTGCTATCGCTAAAAGTTGCCTTGATCATTTCAGGATGTTGGTTTTGGATACTGGGTAGGGTTTTATTGGAACATAACATTAATGTGGTGAATTGACGGTAACATAGTCTGGTGTCTGCGGCTCGGAGCGTACGTTCAACCTCGACGCTTCACGTCGCGGTTGAACATAAACTCAAAGCCGCAAGCCTCATATCATGTTACCGTCTATTCATTACAATAACTTATATAGTTTACCGATAAGTTCAAAATGGTTTGAACAGTTTTTGAACATGGAGGCAGGCGGAGACGGGGGGGGGGGGGGGCGGTGCCTTGGGGGAATTCATTAAGTTTTAGGTCCATGGCCAACAGAAATAGCACCGGAATCTAAGCTCAACACATATAAAAGGTCCTGTCGGATCCAAATTTTACAGTTTTATAATTTTACTTAATCGATGGAAATATATCTACCTGCAGTTGATTGATCTGTTGTGTCAGACAAATGAATATACATACCTGCAGTTGATTGATGTTTTGTGTCAGACAAGTGAATATATATATCTCACAATCCACAAGTTTTAATTTCTGTTGACAAGGCCCAAGTATTTTATGCAAAATTCGCGTAAGTTACATCCTGTACAATTTTTGTGGTCAACATTCACGAATACGAAAGATCAGCTTCATTCACATAATTCAAGTTTGATCGTGTAGACAACGAGGTGGGGGGGGGGGGGGGGCAGCAATAAACGGCCTTGTTAGGGTTGTTTCCTATATTTTTTATTTTTTCAATGGCGCTCGTGAAACGCTTGGAAAAACTCAAACCCGAATCGTTGACTTCTCTTCCCCGTACTCTACCCTAGTTATGTTCTGTCTTACTTCCCCCCCCCCCCCCCCCCCCCCCCACCCACCACAAGTGTGCGGTTAAGCGTTAACAAAAAATTGTAATCGGAAAAAAGCTTTCACTATTCCAATACAGGTTAATCTATTGATCACTTCAACAGTATTTTGTAGATATATGCGAGTTTAATATAGTTTTTTTATGGGAATCAAGAGGTTGAATTCAGCGTGTAGTGTACTCTGGAAAATCTTAACAAGAGAGATAAGTCTTTTTGAATACCTATAAACATTAAGCACACTTTAATTATTTATATTTCAAGTGAATATTTAGCTGCAGGATAAAGTGCAACCCTTGAACACGTGAGACAAGGGTTCTCAAATGCTTATAAAAACAGGCATAGTTGATTTCCGTATGTTAATAATTGCCAGAATGTTTTCAGGCTTAAAATAAGCTTTTATGGTTTATCGGTTTTCAATGTCAGTTTTGTTTTGTATTCTCGAAAGGAAGGAAAAAAGGAAAACCTTCAAGTGGGTGTTACAAAGCAAAGAGAAACGTTTTTTTGAGAAATGAGCCAGATTTCACAGTTGAAAACCTGATTTGTCCCGTCTGTGATGGCTCAGGTCTCGACTGACTAATATTCCATCTACAACATCAAGGCATGTCCTCGACTGTGATGGCTCAGGTCTCGACTGACTAATGTTCCATCTACAACATCAAGGCATGTCCTCGACTGTGATGGCTCAGGACTCGACTGACAAATATTCCATCTACAACATCAAGGCATGTCCTCGACTGTGATGGCTCAGGTCTCGACTGACTAATATTCCACGTACAACATACATCACGGTATGTCTTCGACTGCGATGGCTCTGGTCTGGATTGACTAATATTACAGCTACAACATCAAGGTATGTCTTCGACTGTGATGGCTCAGGTCTCTATTGACTAATATTCCATCTACAACATCAAGGCATGTCTTCGACTGTGATGGCCCAGGTCTCGACTGACTAATATTCCAACTACAACATCAAGGCATGCCTTCGACAGTGATGACTCTGGTCTCAACTGACTAATGTTCCAACTTCAACATCGAGGCATGTCTTCGACTGTGATGGTTCAGGTCTCGACTGACTAATATTCCATCTACAACATTAAGGCATGCCTTCGTCTGTGATGGCTCAGGTCTGAACTAACTAATATTCCATCTACAACATCGAGGCATGTCTTCGACTGTGATGGCTCAGGTCTCGACTGACTAATATTTCATCTACAACATTAAGGCATGTCTTCGTCGAATGCATGCCTAGTTGATGTAGTTGGAATATTAGTTAGTTGGGATTACAGTTAAAATACTCCTGACTTCTTGGAAGCTTATTTGTGAAAAAAGACACATGCAGTTGTCGCAGCGCAACTTCTTTTTCAGTTAACACATGATGCACCGGTACTCCAAAGTGGTCACCCCAGGCCCCCAATAGTCCAAATCGGCTTCCACAGACCTATGTTTGTATAAGTGATTGTGTGTTTGTCACAAAGCCAAGTATCAAATCTAATCTTTTGAGAAAGTACATGGTTACGAGCAAGAGAAAATTGATCTCTTATACTGACGAAAACGTCCCGACTGGAAAACTATTCAGGGGCGGGTCTCGCCCCTACACCTCCCTCTTAGTTACGCCCCAGTGTCACATTTGGGGTCAGCTAGTGCGAATAAAACCAATGAAAATATTTACATTCTACTAATTTAAGGAAGATTCAAACGAATGTCCATGTCCATATCGCTTGGACGATATGTTTGGTTATATGCAAATTCCATAACAAGATCAGTAGGAAATACTCGTTTGATTTAGAACACTGGATACAACACAAAATGCGTGTGCACGTGTATTTATTGGATAATTTATTTTCTGCCAATTAGATAAAAAAGAAAGAAATTAAAACACCCAGAAACGAGTACGTAGAGAGTGTATTATCACTAAATCGCACACAGAGTGGAGATTCCACCCAAGCAATAATTGCAAATTTGGTGCAAAGCATAACTAGTACAAGCAATGTTTCAGTCAATGGACCTCCGGGTTAAACCCGGAAGTCCATTGGCTGAAACATTGCTTGTATTTTTTGTCGATTTGTACAAATTTGAAAGTTATAGCTTGGGTGATAACTCCACTCCGCGGGTGATTTATTTACAATCCACTCTCCACGAACTGAATGACAAAAGCGAAATCGGACTGAAACCGAGTTAACTTTTCAAAATCGCACATCTTTATCTGAGCAAGTGAGACAGACGTTCCGAAATACTTTTACAAAACAGGAATCGTCATCTATGTGGATATTCGTCATTAAGGTTTCATTTAAAAGCCAACGAAATTGACAGCTCCATGCGGCGTTTCCGAACGCTTCGAGTATTGTTTTTCAAGCTGAGTTTTTAAACCGCTATGCTGGCACTCAGTCTGGCAAGCTTAAGCAGCCCGTCTCGCTGCTGACCACAAATGTTGTTCTCATCACAAACGCCTGTGCCCGGCCATTTGATTAAATGAAAAATCTGAGAAAACTTAACACTATCTATAATACATTTAAACTCGAGCAAATCGGAAGTGACACAAACTCTCGCTTCAATCTTGGAAAAGTTCATGTTTCAGTCAATTCCTGCTAGGTATATTGTAATTCCACATCTGCCTTTTCATAATATGTCAATCTGTCCATTTCTTAATCCTTAATGTCGTATATTAACCCTTTACACAACGAAACGGCCAAAACCGGCCAGCGCTGTTTACAAAAATCGCCAATTAATTTTCATTATTTTTTTTCATTTTTTGTCTCAAAAACACACGTTATTACCCTCGTTGGAACGAGCGAGCGCGTTCCAATGATGGGTCATAACCTATGTTTTTGAGACAACAAAATGAAAAAAATAAGTTATTCAAGAATTTCTTTTGCAAGTGTCGTTTGCTTTTCATGTTAGGTAAAGGGTTGAGGCATAGATTATTTTAAAAGCATTCTTTTTGGAAAACGATCTCCAACTAAGTTTTATTCTGGAAGTATTCGTCTGATATACTTTGCCGTGGTTGCAATAAAATAACTTGCAATATCTGTCAACGGTCTTGGAGGCAAATTCGTGAAAAAATCTCTTACACGCACTACCCACCCTCCCCCATCTCACCTACAACAATTACATTGTGTCTTGAATCGATAACGTTACATGCTTCAATTTGCTCTGTTGTCAAAACCATTTTTGCCATGTACTTTACGTCACCTAAATATAGAAATTCACCTGCACGCGCTGACCAATCAGATCCCCTACTCTGAACGAAGACTGTATCAGACGACGTCTTCGGGAACTTAGCTCATCTGAGGGTTAATCGTTTTCAAAAATGACCTTTTTAATTAATGCATACTTAAAGACGTGATATTAACGCGCCGGAAATGGGCAGACATATGACGATAAGGCAGATGTGACGTGATAGGGTATTAGCGAAGGCATGCATTTTATGATGTAGTTGGAATTGTTGATCAGTCAGAACTTAGGATGTCGCAGACGGCTTTGATTGAGTTTAAAACCCCACAAACAATCAGTCGTCTTCGAGATAGTTCTGACTATTTGTGGTGATCGACACGCAAGTAGCGTACGTTAACTGAATTTAATATTATTCGAAGTGATCACAATTTGAATGTTTGAAATCTCCGATCCCAAAACATTGCTCTTCTCATTATCAAGAGTCACTCAGACAATTTTTCAAATTTTATGTGATATCATGAAATCAAAATTTAAAATGGTGGCTAAGAGAGACAGAATTGAGACCTATTGTTTAAACCATAAAATATAGACCAACAAAATATCTATCCTAAAAGAACAATAGGACGCCTACATTTAACCCTTTACCTAACCTGAAAAGCAGACGACACTTGCAAAAATAATTCTTGAATAACTAATTTTTTTTTTCATTTTTTGTCTCAGAAACATAGGTTATGACCCCTCGTTGGAACGAGCTCGACGAGCTCGTTCCAACGAGGGGTCATGACCTATGTTTTTGAGACAAAAAATGAAAAAAATAATGAAAATTAATTGGCGATTTTTGAGAATAGCGATGGCCGGTTTTGGCCGTTACGTTAGGTAAAGCGTTTATAAAAGGTAATGATAGGTGGCGGCGTGTGTTCATTTTTCATCTATTTTTTGGTTAGAAGGTGACCATGGAAAACAGCAACGACAGTTGTGATGCATCGTTGTTGTCAAGGAATGCTGGAGGGCAAAATGGCTAATCGCGATAACTCTCATGTTAACTAGGGAACCGGATGTTTCGTGTATTACACAAAGTATAATAAATTATAAATATTACACAGCTTGGAGTTGATCAGGATAAAACATTGGTCTTCGAGAAAGATTAGTCCACACTCCATCATTAATTGATAGTGCATCAAAATTGTAATGTTCAGAAACTGCATCATGTTTTAATTGCGTTGATCACATCATAAATTGAAAACAATATTCCTTTCTAATGATTAAAGCACTAAAGCCCCGAGCACCGGCATATCTACGGGGGCGGGGTAGGGGTTTGGTTCCCCTAAAAAGTTCGCAAGCCTACCAAAACATTTTCCCTATGCAAGTTTCACAGAACATAAAGTCCAAAATGGTCTCCAATGTAGGGGTAGAACACGCTACAAATCCCCCAGTTTCGCTGTTCGCGCAAATTTCCCGAGTGTGAAGAGGGTGGCTAGTCCTAACTAGGACCCCTTCTTCTATTTCCATTCATTTGGATTCTTATTCACTAGAACCAGTTTAGTTGGGTTGATGTTTAACCGACTGATTTTAGAGTGCATCGTCCATGTCGTATCCTCAAAAAATCACCCAGGAAATATAGTAATAATCGCGATGAGGCGTGCAAATCAATGTTGAGTTTACTCATAAAATTCAAACCCCTACAAGCCCCATCTACTCTGCGGTTTAGAAAATTATTAACCCATAGCATATGTATCTGTCCAGGCATTGTCTCTTGTCAATCGCGTGAGGCAATAGAAGTGTCAAATATCGTAAACTCGCGTTTTGCACTTAATATAATAAGACATTTAAGAAGAGAGGGGTCACCTGATCCTCCATATTTTTCCCAATCCTGGTTCACTTTCGCATAGGCGGTTACAGACATTGAGACCATGCAAATGTCTCAATTCGCGGACCTAATCATAATATATAATAAATTATCTGCAATTGTGAGCGAATCTACTACTGCCTTTGGTCAAATAATTTTATTCCCTGTAAGTTCATCCTGTTTTTCACTTTAAATATGTTGACGGAGAAGAAATGAACCTTATCATGACCGGGCCGTGGCATCCACATGAAAAATAGGGACATATAATTATAATTTAACCATTTGCCCCGCCTCTGCGTTTGATTGGTTGAAAGCATACAGCGTGAAAGTCGTCAAAATCGTATAAACCAAATCACGTCATGATTTGGAATGTCTCTGCACGTTCGCACATCCGATCCAACTTTGAAGACTCTGGAAGGCCCGCCCACTCAATCCATTTGTCACCGTGAGGTCGTGACGGCAGACTGGTAGATGGATAACAAGCTTGTGAACAAAGATCAATCATCGATTTTTCATCGCCTCCAGCCAGCGAGAATATAATGATACTTTCTCGTGAACAATTGAATTTAATAAAATATACCGAAGTGGGAGACTAATAAAAGATCATACACCCAAGCATGATTTTGGGGAAACTTAAAAAAAATGTTTCTAATGATATTGTTACGTGACTTGCTAAATATCTGTCGTCTGCGATCGAAAATCGAAAATCAAAACAACAAACAATTTGACAATGATTGATGTGACCTGTTTGTGGCACACTTTCCTGAGTTTGACTGTTGTCTTTTGCGAAAATTATAAGTTTTTCGTTCACGTACACATAGTCTTTATATTTTAATATTACAGCCGGATTAAATTATAAGACATAACTGTTGTTTTCCTTCGGTTTATGCGATATAAACCGAAAATTTTCAGCACAAGCTTTATCATAACTCGCTACGCTAGTTATGAAGCTTGTGCTGAAAATTTTCGGTTTATGTCGTATAAACCGAAGGAAAACAACAGTTATTTCTTAATTAATAAGTGATATGCCATAAATGGACATCTGTTTGAAAGATACAGCATATTTGTCTGTCCACATTCCACTCCATTTCTGTTCTTCCAATTTCAAAGAACTTCTGTCACTTTTGCCTATAAGGAATACTTGTTAGGGCCACTGATCTTCACGGATTGCTGGAAGTCTCTGTGTTTATAAATAACGAAGTATCCCAAATGCCGCTATCGAGGCTGTACGTTGAAAATATTAATATGATTTCCCCTAAATAATGAATATGGACTCTTCCAATTGCTGCCATTGAACTCACATGGAAGATACCACCCGAAATCAAAGGGTTAATATCTGTTAACCCTTTACCCAACGAATCGGCCGCATCCGCCCGCGTAATATGCAAATTCGGCAGTTGAAAAAATATTATTTTTCAAAAAATGTCAACAAAACCATATCATGTGACCCTTCGTTGGAACGAGCTCGTCGAGCTCGTTCCAACGAGGGGTCACATGATCTGGTTTTGTTGAAACTTTTTGAAAAATTTCAAAAAAATATTTTTAAAATAATAAATTTTGATATTGTTTGCGTTGAGTAAAGGGTTAAAACAACTCCTGGATGTTTTTGACAAATTTGGAGATTACAAGTTATTCATTTTAGTTCCTAGCGATACATTCACTGCCTCACACCAAACAATAAAGTATTTATTCTCAAAGAATTTAAGAAATATATTTCACTCGGGACATTTTTATTGTTTCCAGGGAGACCTCTTTTATTTTCCTCTGTTCTTGTATACCTCGGCTGTTTCAAAAACGTGCCATGTGATACGAAGAGAGTGAGTTATCAAAACACCCGCGGAGCAGATCTGTCATCCCCTGATCTGTAAATGTGTGAAAAAGTATAAACACAACATGCACTGTTTGAGCCAATGAATATCCGTTCAATCAGTTGGTCCATTGGTTGAAACTTCGATTGCCCTAATTTTTTGAAAATAACCCTTAGAAATAATCGTCTCTTGCTGAAGTCTATGACGATGGTAACCACTTCGCAGAGTATTGCAGTTTTAGGGCACGTAATTCTTTTTTGAGCCCAGTCAGAACCCCGAGAAGTGAACCAGTGTTTGTTTGCTGTGGTAAGCAGGCTCTGTTTTACTGGCAAAATAGGGTCCGGTGACCAATGCCTGGGGCTGAAGTCCTCTAAAATGGGCAAAGTGGGTATAAACTGTTCGCTGGACTTGATATTATGTCCATGATGTGGCCAAGATTAGCAATTTTGTATAAATATCTGACCACAAATAAATAAATAAATAAATATATTAAATAAATAAATAAATAAATAAATAAATAAATAAATAAATAAATAAATAAATTATTTTTAAACTTTTCTGTATGCACGATATGCGTTTAATGGATGCCCTCTTCTCCGAGAAGTTTCAAGGTTCCAGTACCAACTGAAACTCTCTAATACTCTTCCCTCCCAGGCCTACGCCTATCCAAAGGTACGCATAGACCTGGAAATGTGAGGTTTCAAAGTAACTTCCCAGAATTCTCTCCTGCTCAACCCTCGATGAGCCTCAAAGTCCACCCTTCTCCAGGCCTCATGTATCGTCTCCTGATCTGACCGTAGTGTGTGGGTTATTATACCATGCTCGCCTATGTTGCTTCCTGTGAAAGCCTTATGCGGAAGTTTAGCTTTTAACCAAACTACCGGTGTAAAGCTTCTACCACGATTAAAAATAAATTACACCTATAATGGAAAGTTCATTCAACTTGACCTCTGGCATGACGTAATTTACCAACTTCGATACATTCACACTTCGCGATGTTTCACTCAAACATTCGACGTTTTGCGGTACTCTCTACTGCGAGCAATGGCTTATTATGTTTAAATTACCTACAATTAAATATTTATAATAAAATTTAAGAACTGTTAATAATAATTTGACTGAAAACGCAAGGTAAATTCAATCAACTTTGACGATGTGTCCAGCTGTCCATCAAGCATTGACATGCAAGCCGGAAGAGCAGCCCTCCGGCGAAGATGTGAAAAAAACAAACCCATGTGTTTGCGATAGAACGTATCGTTCTTTTCTCTATTTTAAGTGACAAAGTCGATTATTTGTTAAGAGCGTGGTATAAATAAACCAAATAGGTACTAGGGTCTGTGATCAGATTTAAAGCACAAGTAGAATAAGGGTTGTAACCACTTGGCAAACCGAGAGGTTAAAACCCTTATCCTACTCGTGGTTTAAATCTGATCATACGGCCCAAGTACCTATTTATTCTATACAGTTGAAACTAGAAGTCCTGTCATGAAATGCGCAGGAATAGCACGTTGATATGCGCCTTAATGTGCGCGTTATGGGCCAAGTAAAGCTATCAAATTCTGTAAATATGGCCTGTGCACATGCAATGTTTCAGCCAATGGACCTCCGGGTAACCCGGAGGTCCATTGGCAGAAACATTGCATGTGTGTGCTATGAGTAACCAGGAGAACCTGCCGTGCTTTGGATGCCATTCAATATGGCAATTTTGCGCAATTCCAACGCGCAATTAAGCCTAGATAAGCGCACAATTCGTGACAGGACTTCTAGTTTTAACTGTATTTAACATTCTGGTCACAGATGTTAAAATTCTAGAAATTCAAGCAGTAAATATTTCCAGAACGCAATTAGAAATATAATCATGTTAATCTAACACTCTTTCAAACAGGCATCCCTGACTCGTCATGAAAATCGACTTTCGATAAGGTTATCTCCCCTGAAATTACAAATCGGACAAGGAAGGCCCAATTAGGGTGCATGTAATTGTTGAGAAAACAGCTATGGCATCAGCAAAAAAATTCCCGCGTTGAGTCCTTGGGCAAGGCACTTAACCCCAATTGCCTACATGGGGGCACGATGACGCAGTGTACTAAGGCGTACTGCACGTCGATGGTGCGCATGTCTTCAACCAATCTAACCCTGCCTGTGCCGTGGCGCACAATTCAGAGTTACGATGTTGGAGAGGTGACAGCTGCTCGTGGTTGCTCGGTGGTTCTCTCCGGGTACTCCGGCTTCCTCCACCCGTAAAACTGTCACGGTCATGGTTAGCCATTGTGCATAAGTATGTGACCTTAAACACCAATAAATAAATAAATAAATCAGTAAAAAATGAAGCCAAATTTATTTTTGTTGCTTTAATACATAAAAACAAGAGACAGCGCTCGGAGTTGTCTGGTGTTTTCGTTTATTACAATGCTACAAAAAGAATCTTAGCTTTTAAGGAAAGCTAATAAGAAGCAACTCAGCATCTGTTCACTTTGGCTCTTTGATTAGGGAATGTGTTATTACAGTAATTTTGAAGTTTTTTTTATTCTTCTCAGGAAAAAATCAGCAAATCACACCTACACATTTATATTAACCCATTATCCAACGCCGATATCAACATTTATTATTTCAAATATCATTTTTAAATTTTTTCTAAAAATGTCAACAAAACCATATCATGTGACCTCTCATTGGAACGAGCTCATGATATGGTTTTGTTGAAACTTTGTTTTAAAAATAGTATTTTTTCAGTTGCTGAATTTGCATGTTAGGCGGGCGGATGTGGTCGATTCGTTAGGTAAAGAGTTAATGAAAACGCCAGTGTTCGTTTTATATGTCACGATGCCAACACTGTTGATATAATGAACAGAAAATAGTTAAAGAACATTAAATGGTGAAAATGCCTTTTGTTTAATTTTAAATGGGCATCAACGGAGAATAACGGTCAAACCTTCAAACTGATTCGGAAGAAGCTTGTTAACCCTTTATCTTACCATGAAAAGCAGACGACACTTGCAAAAAAAAAAAAATCGTGAATAACTATTTTTTTTTTCATTTTTGTCTCAAAAACATAGGTGATGACCACCTCATTGGAATGAGCTCAACGAGCTCATTCCAACGAGGGGTCTTAACCTATGTTTTTGAGACAAAAAAAATGAAAAAAATAATGAAAATTAATTGGCGATTTTTGAGAAAAGCGCTGGCCGGCTTTTTTCGCCGTTGCGTTGGGTAAAGGGTTCAAAACCAGCTTCTGTATTTTTATATCACTCTACAGCCACATCATGAGGTTTGTGAAATGATGCAACTTCCCTCACATTTCGAAATTTCAACTTTTAAAAGGAAATCCTCATACCCTTAGTGTTACATTTACTGACATCATCAGAAAATCAAGGGAAGTTAACTTTCCTGTAAATATCCCCCAATGACGAAAATTGTCAACCATAACAGAATTCCTTAGTTTCCTGATTACATTGTGGGAAACAAATGCAGGACTGAAATTTCGATACTTTGATACCGGTGTGAAGCGGGTTAATAAAAAAGAAAAACGATAAAATAAACACACACAGGTACGCCACTGATTATTTCCCCTTGTTGCACTTCATTTTTTTCTGGTTCCACTTCACAAAACATTGTTATCATAAGGACCAGTATGTCCATTTGACCGTTTACCTAACAGGAAAAGCAGACGACACTTGCAAATAAAATTCTTGAATAATTACTTTTTCATTTTTTGTCTGAAAAACATTGATTTTGATCCCTCATAGGAACGAGCTCGATGAGCTCGTTCTAATAAGGGGTCATAACGTATGTTTTTGAGACTAAACATGAAAAATAGTGAAAATTAATTGGCGATTTTTGAGAACAGCTCTGGCCTTTTTGACCGTAGCGTTGAGTAAAGGGTTAAAATAGTTTAATTTTACCTCAGACATATTCGTTTTTGTATATTCACTTCAAAATCGGGTATACCCAGTACTCTTTGCATTATAGGACAGCACAACAGAAGGATAAACTAACTACAGTTGAAACTGGATGTCATGTTACAATTAGCGCAGATAATGCTCGCTAGTTAACGCGTTCCATACTGCAGAAGAGTGAAATAGTCTGGAATACACAAGAGGGTTTGCGCTGCGCAATGCAAAATACAATGTGTTAATAGCGAGGTCACGAACTGAATCGACCAAACAGAAAGAAAATATTCTGACTACAATATGTTGAAGGTGTATTACTGAAAAATCGTTGTGGGTTAGATTTGTCACTTGGTAATTATTTCCAATTTCTGAAGACAATACACAAGAAACACTGGCAAACTTTTTATAAACTTGCAAGTGTTTTTTATGCTGTTATGAACAATTATAAATACTTTTCGGGTGAAGAAAATATGGCGCTGCGATTAAGTAGTAATTTCATTCTAAATATGCAGTCGAATTATAATATCTATTTACTTACTCACGTGTACATGTATCCCAGTAGGGGTTAGGAATGATATTAATGATCTATATTTACAAGCATAGACTTGTACACTGAGTTGGGTACGCTATTTCTCTACAGGAATTGAGTTACGCCGATGGTGCAGTTTCAAGTGAGAAATGTGCACTTATTCAGCGTTGCTATTACTTCAAAATATTGTGCAATACCGTGTCAGGACTCCCAGCTTCAGCTGTATTCTTCCCTCCAACCAGATAACGCGTATGTGATACTGAACAGGCAGACATTTAAATAGCAGCATGGAAATTAATTGTTAATATTGGCGATTGTGTCAGTGCAGTTTTACTTGCATATAGGGTACATCGACCCCAAAATCAATCCGGTTCAATTACTCTATCACTAATTGGTAGTAGTGACAAAGAGTTATAGCTTTATATGTTCCAAAAAGAGAATACGAGAAGCAACGATCTCATTCAAAACGTTCATTATGCAATTTATTGTCTGCGATTGAAGTAATATGGATAGTAAAGAGGTTTTACTGCGAAAGTTGCGTGTAGAAACAATCCTCATCGAGATCACATATTGTTTTGATTTTACCCTCAATCTGCTGGAGAAATCATGACATTTTAGTCAATGGCAGTGCATCAAATATCAATGTTACCCCAGATGGCGTCGATAAGGGGGAGTTAGGGTGGGGTGACACATCCAATATTTTTTTCGGTCGGGACATTTTCTTCAGAATTGAAGTCTAGATATCCGTTCCCTCTTGCTACAGTTGAAACTGGAAGTCCTCTCACAATTAGCACAGACAATGCTCGCACGTTAGTTAATGCGCTCCTTAATGCAGAAGAATGAAGTTGTCTGCAATACACGCGAGCGTTTGTGATGTGCAATGTAAGACGTAATGCGCTTTTAGCGAGGTCGGTAGTTAAATCAAGAAATGAACCGATCAAACAGAATGAAAATATGGAGACTGCTGTACGGGGAGGGTGGATTACAAGTAAATCGTTTTGGGGTAGATTTTTTACTTAGGCATTATTTACAATTTCTGAACACCACACACACCAATCACTTGCAAACGTCCATCACATGGACTACCGGGTTGCACCCGGTGGTCCATGTGATAAACGTTTGCAAGTGTTTCATGTGCTATTCAAATGACGAACATATGAATATAAATACTTTTCGAGTGGCGAATATATAACGTGATGCAGTAGTGATCCACTATCTTTATTCTGTATGCACAGTTGAATTTTAATATCTATTTACGTCATTACATGTGCATGGATCCCAGTAGAGTTTAGTAATGAGGTTAATGGTCTATATTTACCAGTATAGAATTGTATATAGTTGGGCATGCTGTTCTTTTCTACAGGAATTGAGTTACGCTAATGGTGCAGTTTGATAGCGACAAAAGTGTATTTACTCAGCGTGCTATTACTTCAAAATAGAGCACAATATACTGACATGACTTCCAGTTTCAACTGTAGTTTGCACATTTCTGAATGTCTGACTACGCACAGCAGTCGTGGTAAGATATCTTCGTCTTTGGAGTCTGTATTTATGTCATTGTTTGGTGACTCGGGGAAGGTGTTTCATTTTTGGCATCCCTGAGATGGATTTCGAGGCTTCCTCTGGCTTAAATATAGTAAATTTACCCACGATAAAAATGCATTTCTCCAGCTCAGTCCATGTGTGCTCCCTTACGGCGACCAGGCTGCACAATGACTACAGACTGACAGCTATTTATTCCATGAATGGACGTTTATTTGAACAATAAAAGCCTTGGATAAATGTTTGCTTTATTCACCTAGTAGGGTGATAAATTTTCCCCGTTGGTTTAACAATGAAAGAATTTATTCCTGCAGTAGACACGGACCTGTTGACCTCTGACTTCTACCGCATTTCTGTAGCATAATGAAGTAGAAGAGAGAAATGTATTACTGCGCCTTGCGTAGTTTTGTCAATTTTCCTTGTCCATCGAATTGGACCAATGTGCTCCTCAATTCTCGCTGTGTTTTGTAGCAAGTAACAGCACGATTTCACCGCGACTGCCCCGTAAGAGATTTATGGGATAAACAAAATAAACGTATAGTGTCTTCAGATTTTTTACTATTGATTGATTAATTTTATTTAACCATTCAACAATGGTGCCCTGGAAGGTATCATTTCAGTTAATAATGTCAACGGTGAAATGGGCGAAACCGTCCTGGTTTGTTGGGAGGTTCAGTAATAATTTAACCCAACAGCTCTGTCGAGCTGTTGGATTAAATTATTACCGAGCCTAGCTTCAGATGTTTTGAGCTTTATGTCGTCCCCCACAATTTTTTTATTCACGAAACATTTGTGCACGCCAGTTTGAAAGGGTTAAAATACATTCAATACAATTCTTTTTGTGTGCAAAGATAAAGTGCAGATGTTAATAAGTTGAATGTTGCTGTTATGTATATGCGTGTACATATGTGAAAGTGCTGTTACTCAGCGGTTTGCAAGAACCAAACATGAGATGACGGATGAGAACATAACGAAACAAAATGCATATTAGATGCAACGATTTCAGAACTTGAGCTATTGAATCGTATCAAAGAACCAGATTATTAGCCACATTACAGGATTGTAATTTGGATAAACTAAACTGTTTAGTTTCTCAAGTCATAGAAAATGTTCCAGCTGACGGAGAAAAAAACATGCCAGTTGAGCGGTTGAGAAAATGTGTTAATCAAATTTGGATCGTGTCTCTCTAGCATAATCTAAAGTTTATCCGCATCGGTGGCTTGGTCTAAGTAAATGTATACTTGCAAGGGGCATTTATTGATCATATCATCCCAGAGATGATTATGTAACTGAGATGGCGTCTTGGAGGGACATTTCAGGACAACGTGTTAGGTGTTGGCAATCCACGTGTCACTTAACAAATCTACACAAAAATGTTGCTACGATTATAGTTTTAGCTAAAATACGCTTGCTGCCTGAATATGTGAAGATTACGTGGGTCAAGTTTTCCCTTTTTGAGAATAATGTGAAGACCAGCCAGCACAGAATTTACTCTTATGATTTTAAAGCACGTATCAGAAGCTATACGGGCCCTCTATGCATCGTTTGCGTGCAGATTCATATTTTGTTCACCATGCATTCCAAGAGCGGCTGGGCGGAAACTCGCCCGAGTCCAGAAAATCGGGCAGAGTTTCTGTAATGTCTTCAGGAAAACAGATTGAGAGCGTTTGTTTGAAAACTGACGAGAGATGTGCCAAAAAGAGATGCAGAATACAGCATGAAGAAGACGATACATTTTAGAACACTTTTATGAACAGCGTGGTTGAGCAGCTGGCCCAACAGAAGGAGGCACCGATATTCTATGTCGGCTAGGGGTGGGTGTTGTCCGGTAAAGTAGGGGATTGCCTCTGGTCGAGTGATGTGTGGAAAACCGGTAATCTTGTTCAACCACATTCGGTGAATACGTTCTAGCCGTGAAAGGTCTTCATCCGAAATGTGATTCCACATTTCGCCTCCATACAGCATCTGTGGTACAGATATACTTGTGGAAATTTTAATATGCTTAATCGGTGAGAAACCCTGCATGGCGTTGCTGTTTATGACCGGAGGAAAGCTAGCTCTCCCATGTCTTTCTGCTGTAGATATTCTTTGTTCGTTCCTACCGTTCTTGTTGTACGTGATGCCAAGAGGTTTATGTTTTTCGACTTCATCGATCGTATATTTGCCAAGGTACCACTTCGTCCCCTGAGTTCCAATGTGTTCTATGTGCCAACTGGCACATAGAACGCATTGGAACTCAGGGGACGACTTGCGGTTGACAGATCTGGTTTACACCCCGTCAATCGGTCATATTCGAAACAACGCCCCTGGTTACCCCTCCCCGTACCCCCCCCCCCCCACCCCCCCACCCCGCACACACTGATGTTCAGATATCGAAATTTCAACAGTATTTTTCCCCAATTGCAGGTCGAAATTTAATCAATTATTGAACTCTGTCACACAAGACTGATTTGATTAAATTTCTGGTGCACAGAGATGAAGTTCATTTTTAACAAGACGTCCTGCAAGACCTTTCAGCAGATGAACCAACTTCAGTACTATCTCAGGAATGACCAAATGCGTATTGTTCTTTACCTAAGGACTATCTTCTTGGTGGACTCATTTTAAAAATCACGCCCTCGTACGATTTAGAAATGACATTTCCGAGGCAGGCAACACTGTGGGGGAATCGACATCGGAATTTCCGATTCTTGGGGTTATTTTAATTTCAATAAAATCCACAGGACGTGTATGGACAACGGCATTCCGAAATTGATTGCTTGGACGCTTACGCTATAAATAGAAACAGGTGTGCAAACACTTCACCTTTGTCTTTCTAAGAGAGCGAATGTCGACGAATATGGAAAAGGACATTGCCCTTTTGCGCTGTCTTGGAAATTTCCAAGAGAATGGGTAACTGGATCGGGATGTAAAAATGCTGCCTGCTTTATTGATAAAGCAATAAATGCGCGCTTTCAAGATAATTTATTCAATCGATACGGATACGAATGCGTTCATACCAATGAAATATGAAACACAGGGGTACTTTTGCGCAACGAAAATTGTGGACTTGTCAAATGGTCAACCGTTTTTTTTTTTTTTTTTTAAATTCTCCACTCATTGTGCATTAAGAGGTGAATCCACTCTGCTTGTATGGCTAAAGTCACCAATAATGTAATCCTACAGCTCTGTGGACCAATAGGATGAAAGTATTGCTGCTCTTCACTACCGATTCATTGATCATTGTGTCGTCAGCTCCTGCATTGACAATATTATCTCCACGCAAAGATTTATTTTATAGTAGTTTGAGATGGTTAAATGCCGAGAATAATCCCAAAATTATTACTTCTGTTATACTAAAAGAATAAACCAAATCTATTCTAGAATTGTCTTCGCACTTGTGAAGGCGTATACGCCAGAAAGTGTGGTTTTTTTCAGTGGAGTGGTACACCTACAGTACGTGGTGATGTTTAACCCTCTAAACCCTTTACCCAACGTAAAGGCCAAAACCGGTCAGTGCTATTCACAAAAATCACCATCCAATTTTCATTATTTGTTTCACTTTTTGTCACAAAAATATAGCTTATGAACCCTCATTGGAACGAGTTCGTTCCAATGAGGGGTCATAAGCTACGTTTTATGACGCAAAAAAAAAGAAAAAAAAATGTTATTCAAGAATTGTATTTGCAAGTGTCGTCTGCCTTTCGTGTTCGGTAAAGGGTTAAGTACCCGACGTTGATGTTCTTTAATTTTTTTTGGTGAAAATTAACGAAACAGTTAGTGAATTCCTATGAAAACTGAGGAATTTTCTATGTATTTTTTCTAAAGATAGGCGTGACGCCACACGGGCATCAGGACCATGAAAACCCCTGCGAAAAACTGTTACTTTGTTAAAGTTTATTTGCAGCTCTGAGTCATCAACAATTTAATCTTAAAAATGATTCCCGTGTTATGAATAAAGACAAATACGAGTTAGAAACAAACAACGACTTTCGGGTAACTTACAATCAAAAATCAGTCCACTTCACTTCTCGGACATCTATGAACTGTTAAAGTTAACTTTTGATTGCCAGTTTTCTTTTTCAAACATAATAAGAAAGAATACAGGATAAATTTAACACAGTTAGACGATAGCTCGAATGGAAACTGGACGTCGCTATTTTAGGATTCCTCCTCAAGCTTTCCTTAACCCTTTACCGAAAATAAAAAGCAGAAGACACTTCTAAATAAAATTATCGAATAACTATTTTTTTTTCATTTTTGCATCCTAAACATGGCTTATGCCCCTCATTGGAACGAGCTCAACGAGCTCGTTCCAATGAGGTGTCATAAGCTATGTTTTGGAGGCAAAAAATAAAAAATACTGAAAATTGAATGGAAATTTTTGTGAATAGCGCTGGTCGGTTTTTCTCGTTACGTTGGTTAAAGGGTTAATAGCACAGGACGCCACGCATCAGAACATAGATATTAATTTCTTCATTATTATCTCCCTTTTAATCCCGTCATTGCGCAGGGTGTATTCTAGTATTTACATAATGTATGAACCTCGCCGTCGAATATTATGGATTCGAACATCGGTAAATCTTGACTCATGTGGAATTTAGTTTCGTAAATTTCATGTTGAATCGCGCCTCGTTAGAAATCCTCTTCATCGTTCACCTATGTTGATTTGTGGGAAAATAAATTGATGATCTGCTCTCCGCGGAGCTAATTTTCAACAAATTCAACTTCATAACGGCTCAAAGCAATTGAAAAACATAAGGACTGCGCTAAATGAAGAATAATTCATTGAAGGTGTCTACATTTATCGAACGAAGATAAAAACGAGGAAATATTATACTTGAAATGACAAAAAACTTACATACGATGAAAAATCAATAGCAAAAACTTTTGAATCAGATAGAGGAATTTTGAAATACACTACTCTCATTGACACATACTTGATTTGTTTTTTCAATAATACAGAAAAAAAAAATTCCTCTTAATAACTCCTCTCACATTGAATACACATGTCCCGTATAAAGTCACATACAAAAATTAATTTGGTTCCTGAGCAATTAATATTTCAAATTAATGATGGAGGGAAGCTTTTATTTTTAATTTGTGTATTTTATAATTGGTAGAATGCAAAAATATATTTGGTCAGACAAATTTGTTCGAATGTTATTTCCTTGTTAAAATTTATGGGTGAGTGCCCAGGCACTCTCTCTCCAATACATTTTAACAAGACAAATCTGCACAGGTCAAATAATTTCTCTTCACAGATTTTGTGAACCACATCCAGAGAATATGAAGCCTTTAAGTTGCGGCACCTGCCCTTCAGAAAAAAATGCCCAAATTTGTACTTCCAGCACTTTACCAGTAACAAAGAAATATGAAACATTTGTGTTCCGTTATATTTATACACCTTTTTCGAGAAACAAATACCATCTGCATAATATTTGAGATATGCGCTAATAATTACATTGTTAATATAGTTATACGTTTTGGGTCCAAATACTCAATTCCCATTGGTCAGCTGGATGAATACGTCATGACCAAATGTAATTCATTTTCCAATGAATACATTTGGTCGAACTTTGACCCGCATTTACGGTGGAGCACAGTTGACAGAATGTATTTCGGGCGGTGTTTGGGCGGGCTTTTAACTTTTAGCGCCTCTCGCAGTGATCAACTCCGCTGCTGTTTCTTTGGTGGTGACATTTCCCAAGTGTGGCATAAAGCCCGTTACTAAAATACTCGTTTCCATTTCTAAAGTTGTGAAAATTAAAAATCAGAGTTGTGCGCTTTGTCTTTTGTGTGAGGGTGGTTTTTCGCCTCCTTCGTTCGAACATGTTTTATTTCGTCTTTCTGCTTCGTTGTTTGGTAAAAAGTAGTTTAAACAGTTACGGAATGTAATTATAAGAATTGAATGTAATTTTTATAATCCTTCGGGATTCATACATAATTTGTACCCATTCCCACACGTTCATACTCCAATAAAGATTATAAAAATTGCATTCACTTCTTAAATGAATAAGCATCAATCAAAAAGTTAACACTGTTCAAGTCTCGTAATGACTTTGGATGACACCTTTATCTAATAAAAATGTCCAACGAGGGGGCCAATGAAGAAAATCAAGGAGCCTGAGTATCTGCACATGTTGGGCTTAAGGGTCATAACTTTAAAACCTACCATGTTCAAATACCCAGATCAGTAATCCTGGCACACCGATTGAGGGTTTTCTAAATTGACCCTAAATCAATAACAGTATGCAGTTGGTCTAAGGGAAATTGGCCTAAAGGGAATTGGTCTAAAGCGGGTCTAGTGTGAGGACACGGGAAGCGCGGTGGCTCAGTAGGTAGAGGGGCAGGCTGCAAGCCGAGAGGTCCTCGGTTCGAATCTCACCTGCGGCAACCGCGTTGTGTCCTTGGGCAAGACACTTTATCCCCATTGCCCGCGTGGGGGCACAGTGGCGTTGTGTACTAAGGCGTACTACACGTCGATTGTGCACTTGTCTTCAACCAATGCTAACCCAGCTTGCGTGGAGTTAGTATGTTGGGAGCTGACAGTTGCTCGCCGTTGCTCGGTGGTTCTCTCCGGGTACTCCGGTTTCCTCCACCCGTAAAACTGTCACGGTCATGATTAGCTATTGTGCATAAATATATGACCTTAAAAACCAATAAATAAATAAATAGTGTGAAGACACCGCCAAGAACGAATCGTGTTAATATTTTGTCAGCAGTGTGTCGTTAAGGAGAACGTAAAGCCGGGGAATCGACTCCCGAAACGAATCAGGCAAATGGTTCAAAACCGAGTTGAATCTCAAATCGAACGCACTTTTCAATTATTACGATACTACGTTTGTATTGCTGGTGCTGTCTATCTCCCATGTGAATCGCGTATTAATATGCGAACGGGTTTATTTGGTGCCATCAAACCGCAAGTATAAGTAAACCGACCTATCACTTGCTTCTGTAATGTTGAACGACTTATTCATATGGCAACCAATGGTATTCCGTATAGAAGTTTCGCATATACCCATTCATGTACCTGATGCACAGTGTACTTTCATCCATATTAGAACCGCCTAGGACGGGGCTCTGGCCCACTGACAGTCATGTGACTCGAAGCTATCACATTGAATGGATCATTACCGCAGTGAGTTTTCAATTTTTCTGTCCTTATGTTTCTAGTGTTGACAACTCATGTCACAGTTATCTTTGTAACGCGACAAGATTCAAACGACATTTCAGCAGGTATCACCAAGGTAGTCGAGGAAAAAGCCATATATAGTACATTGCGTGAAAAAAGCGAAATCTGCAATGCTTTCCCCTCAGTTGGCGATCTTTTGTTTAAATTAGGCATGAAGTGGTTCCGGCTTTCGCTTCAAACGACATGTCTAAAAATTGTTTTACCAATTATGACTAAATTTGCTTTATCTTGTTAGAATAGAAACTGCCAATCTAGTCCCCAGCAAACTTGTCAACTTTTTTCGAATAATCGATATTGTTTCGCATCGAATCGAATCAATGAATGGATTCGAAATTGAAACGAATCTTAACCAAGACTTTTGGTTATATCTCTTGCGATATGCAGGTTCATTCATTTCCCAAGATCTGACACTTGGGACGGAAACACTTTATATATTCCACGAGTTAGTAATATACTAATATCAAGGAAATAAAATACTTTTTTTTTAAATTGACCAAACACCTCAAGCTAACTTATTTTGATTGCCATTTGCTTACGATATGCTATCACGGGATACACTGCCAGAAAGGGCTCGAAAAGTTCTTCTGAACAGAATTTAACTCAACAACTTGCTCGCAGCTGCATGGAAAATCGTATTATTTCTGTACAATGATCATGCTAGTCCCTCGGCAGAGCTTGACAATGATGCAGTTTACCGACTATAAGAGTATCAAATTCAATGTTGTTGCTGCAGATAACAAAGGAATTAACAGGAAAAGGGAATTGGCCTGTTTACTTTAACTATTTTCTATGCACGCCCTTTTTTACCTTATATGGGGAGTATACAATACGACCGCCGTGGTCTGGTCACTTCCTATAGGCATGGGTGGGCAATATGTCTACGGACGCAATAAATAGAGGATATGGAATGAGTGTTTTTCTCATATAATATTTATGAAACGAGTCTAAGAATTTTCCGTTTGGGAGAGCCTCTGGCGAGCCCAAATGGAAAATTCGGACGAGTTTCATAAATATTATATGAGAAAAACACCCATTTCATATTATATTTATCATATGACACACACACGCACAAATTAGCCACTTAGTATGACTTTTTAACCCATCACCTAACTTGAGTTATAGACGGCACTTGGAAAAAACATCCTCGTGTAACTAAACATTTTCATTTTTTGCTTCCAAACCATAGGTTATGACCCCTCATTGGAACGAGCGCGACACGCTAGTTCCAATGAGGGGTCATAACCTATATTTTGGAAGCAAAAAGTGAAAATATAAAAAAAAAATGAATGGCGTTTCCTTTTGTATTGCGCGAGACGGTTTTTGCTGTTACGTTAGGTAAAAGATTAATACAATATAACCCATCCTAAATAGGACAGATAACGTAAATTCCCCCTACTGAAAATGCGACCCAGTTATATTTTGTTAAGCCAATCAAATTGTCCTGTTTTGAAATTGACCACAGATTTCTCCCAACTCTAATTATGCAAATTATGAAAATGTAGCCCAGTTGTATTTTGTTCAGCCAATCAAATAGTCTAGTTTTGAAATTGACCAATGAAATTGACGGAAGGCTTTATTTATCACTGATTAATAAGAAAACAAAATATCAAATGTTTTAAAGTGAACAAAACGGACGAGTCATATGATAAAATTAGATTCCAAACACAAATTATAGAATTAATCATCTGTTGTGCCAGTTGTTTCATTAATTAAAATTTTGCTCATAATGATCTTTATTACCTGGTAAACGCGTGCGTGGACATCACTGCCTGCGCGTGGATTACGACCAGTACACCACGACTGTGCTGAAAATGATTGAAAATACAGTTTAATGGACTTTATAACGCAGTTGACTTTGAGATCTTTCCAAAAATTGATCAGACTATAGTTTTAAATTGCGCAAGCCAGAACTTGCAGAACACCATAACAAAATACTCATAATGGGCTCATGATGGGAAGATTAAGAGATAAACCGAGAATAAAAGGCGAAGGACGACCTTGTACAAGCCCAAGGCCGATGGCATTCGTATTTTAGATTGACTTTCAATGGTTATCTCCCCTCGTTATACTTGATGCGTCAACAAATATCGCATCAATAGTTTGGAAATATTCAATTAAACCTTATATTCCGGCATATTACATTATATTATATTGAATCAATAGTGTGCGCATCATTTCATGAGCTGCAGAAATTGATTCCTCTCCTGATTTAAAAACATGGCTGATGGCGCCCGAGTGTACAAACCAGTCTTAAAGAAACTAGCGCTTCCATTGTTCATAGGCGTGTACCGATGAGGTTTAGAGATTTCCCCAGTCCCGAATATTTTTTTCCACTCGAATTATGTTTGTCTCGGTTAGAGTCTTAGATACCTATTCGCTCTTCTTAATATGTTATCAAAATTTGTTGTATTATAAATTATTGGAGAGTGCCCGCAGACAGTCTTTCCACTTTTTTCCATTAACAATTCTTCCCATTCGGGGAATAATTTCACACACCCACATGACGTCATCGTAATCAGTAATTTCAAAAGTGACATCACCCAAATGCCAGCTGTTCAACGCTCTTCAATATGTTAATGACGTCGCGTGGGGTGTGGTGGAAGAAAAAAAAAACATCCTCCATTGGTGTGGGGCTTGGCGGGGGGATTAAATCTCACCTTTGAAGAAAGAAATATTTGACGCAGACACTCGGAAAGCCTCGTTTCGGGGTTGAATATCTTTCCTATCCCCATCTGTGGGCACGGTTGCTCGGTGGTTAGAACGTTGGACTTTACGTCGAAAGGTCGACGGATCGATCCCTACCAAAGGTAACTGTGTTGTGTCCTTGGGCAGGTTACTAAATCACGATTGCCCACGCGAGGGCGCCACACCTAGCTTTCCAATTCAGGTGACTGGATCAAGTGGACGGTTATCTCCCATTATCGACTTTCAGAACCCATCAGCTAATTGCGTCGCAGATAATCGGCCAAGGTGTGAGAAAAGTAATCAGATTACACAGAATTTCAGATATCAAAGGAACAAAAGTCAAGACTTGTGTCTGATACATATTTTTACCAGACAGTAGTCACAAGATCATATTTTCCGAATTGATGCGCTTTCCGGTCATCTGTTAAACCAAAAAGAGTACATAGATGGCCAAACGTCAATGGAAACACTGTTTTTAAACATTTTTAGCATGATTGCACTGGAGAAAACAGTACATTTTATAAATTACAGGGAAACTTAACTCAGATGGTAAACTGGCAACATTCAACAATCACTATAAAGAAAATACATTGAACTTTCAGATGACACACGCGTCCATAACCTAACTTTTGAACATTTAATTAAATCTTAGGAATTGTAAAACGTTCCCATCTCCGTGGTGCGGATTTTCAGTCCCCAAAACGACAGTTTCAGGGGAGATAACCAGATCGTTTTTCAAGTAATTTCAAGACAAACTATTTATTTATATGTTTTATTGGTGTTTAAGGTCACATACTTATGCACAGTGGCTAATCGTGACCGTACTTTTCAAGACAAAAGCTGGCCATGAGAGTTCATTCCCACTAGACCAATTCCCTTTAGACCAATTCCCACGAGGTCAATTTCCCAAAGACCAATTTCCCTAAGACCAACTGATGTGTTCCACCTTTAAAATAATTCTATATCAATAGTTTGATACATTTATAAATAATTATAAATGTATTTAATGTTATTTATATTCAAACCTGAAAATAAGCAGCCTGTCGTTTGCAGAATGAGTTCCCTAGTGGGTGAATTTGCTGATGTTATCCCATACAGTGGGCCAATTTATCCTCTGGGTACCTCTTTCCGTTTATGTTTGAGACCTTGATTCAGGTTCAGGTTCACAGAGGGTAAATTTAAATGCTGTGCAGGGTAGTATCACCAAATTCACCCTCTGGAGACCTCATTTATCAAATGATAGTCTGCTTATTTTCTGGCTTGTTGATTTTTATAAACTGAAATGTTATAAACCTATATTTTTTGTATGTTATGCTGTGCAGGGTATCATCACCAAATTCACCTCTGGGGACCTCATTTTTTGTAAAATGTATGTATATGTACTGAGCTATGCTGAAATGTTATAAACCTATATTTTTTGTAGGTTATGCATATACATTTTTTTTTATCAAATAAAGTGATTATCAGTAAATAAATGTTTTCTTAATTATCCTTAATCAACCCTTAATCAATAACAGTATGTAGTTGTTCTAAGGAGAATTGGTATTTTGGGAATTGGCCTAAAGGGAATTGGTCTAGTGGGAAGACACCGCCATGAGTGGCGCTGTGTACTACTGTGTGCTGTACGTCAATAATGCACTTATATTCAATCCCTGCCAACCCTGCTTGTGCAGAGTCAGTAAGTTGGAGAGTCTGACAGCAGGGACGTGGCGAAAGCGAGTGTGTGTGTGTGGGGGGGGGGGGGGGCACCCCCAATCCTGGTCAAAATTTCCTATAGTGGAAATTCGGAAGGCAAGTCATGAGTAGGAAGAATAGCACCTATCTGGATTTCAGAGCTTGTTTGGTGATGCTGATGTCTCCTTTACTTCCCAAAATTCCAACTGGGTTTCAAATCAGCACAAATTCCAACTGTTTCTATTTACAACTACAGTGTATGCAATATCGAGCTTCCTAAGTATGCGTGATGTGTACGAGATTTCTGCAGTACGTTTACTTATCGGAATAATAGAAATCCTCGAAACGCATTTTAAAAAATCGCATCATTTGAAATCGTTATCCAGAGTTAATTCCATCATTCACAGTTATAAAATGATGAAACAACAAAAATTGATCATTCATGCATAAGGTCTGATTTAATGTTAGGAGAGCGCGAATCGCTCAAAGTTCTCAGCTTGGGCATTTGTTTAGCACATATATTCAATTCCCAGAATAGAACCGAATAATAATAACAACCTGATAATTCTATCATAAATGTATTGGCATTTCAGTTACTACAATCAATGTTACGCCCCCTTTCATGGCTTCATTTTCAAATGTTTCTCGGTAGTGAATTTCCAACTGGGGCGAGACCGGGAGGGGGTTTCCCCCTCCCGGTCCCTCCTCTAGTTAAAAATGCACTACCCTACATACCCCAATTGAAAACCTCTAGCCACGTCCCTGTCTGATAGTTGCTCGTTGCTTCTAGATGGCTCTCTCTAGGTAGTCCGGTTTACTTTTCCCTTAAAACTATCCGGCACGACGTCACTCTGGCTGTTGAAAGTGTCGTAATCCCTCAATAAGCAAACAAACCCCACACCACTCTAGGGTACTAATAACCTTGTAGGCCCAAGAACGTTCAACGAGTCTTACATGAAGTCGGAAATCTGGTAATGTTTTAAGGGAAGTAGGTTTTTTGTTTGTTCCGATAATCATAAATATCAGCCCACACTACAAGTCCGATAGAGAAAAGGGGAGCTAACCTGTCTAGAAATGACTGGAAAGTTACAGGACTTGGGTTGTCAAAGTGTAGCAAACATGCATGGAAATCCTCAGGCTGTTAAGTGATAGAAGACGGAATTGGGATTTTGAGGACTTGCAATGTATTTAACCCTTTCCCCAACGTAAGGATCAAAACCGGCCAGCGCTATTTACAAAATTCACCATCCAGTTTTTATAATTTTTTTTTCATTTTTTGTCTCAAATACAAAGCCCATGACCCCTCGTTGAGCTCGTTCCAATGTGAGATGATAAGCTATGTTTTTGTTGGAAAAGTGAAAAAAAAATTGTTATCCAAGAGTTTGGGTGCAAGTGTCGTCTGTCTTTCATGTTTGATAAAGGGTTAATTCGAATTGAGGAGGGAGGGGGCGGAAATTCGGTTCACATTGCTGACTGAAGTGATTCCTGTAACATACGGCTGAAGTAGCCCATTTCCGTTCCATAAAAAACTTGGAAGTGAGATCATGTGTTAATTTCACTTTTATAGCAAAGTTCCCGGAAATTGGGCTCTTTAATCTGCGGCCATTATATTTTCTAATCGGAAGTGGTTCCTGATTTTTGACTATCCGAACATTTCTTTATCAGTCTTTTTGGCGCTCTTATTGTCTCTGTAAATTACTATTAATGTGTACACAACGTAATAACGTGGTGTAAAAACGTGAAAGTATATTAAATATCGAAGGTAATTTTGAAAAATTACTTAGCGTCTCAATCCACACATTGTTGTTTTTATCCAAGGCCTGTCCTGATGGTTTTATCATGATGGGTTTTGTCTTGAGGGATTTTGCATTGAAGTCTGTTGTTGGTTCTGCACTGGGAAAACCTAACTTTAAAACTATCTGGAGTTACGGGCTGGAATATCGTGGTATCAAGAAAGTCAAACGAGAGATAGAGGGGGAGGGGAGGTTGCGGTGGATAGTAGCTAGAGGATACTTCAAGACTTGTTCCATTTCATGACTAATAAGCTAAGGATTTTTTTTATTAGTGTACATTAGTCATTACTTTTCCGGAAGTTTTCTACAAATATGAATGAAAAAATTGTGGATTGTTTACTTTTCGTGTATTTATTCTTGTAACCCTTTGAACTCTAGTGGTATCGTCCATGCCAGTTTAATGGCAGCAATTAGAAGAGTCCACATTCATTATTCGGGGTAGACCAATCAGTATTTTCAACGTGGAGCCTCTGGCTGCACGTTGAAAATATTAATTGGTCTACCCCACAATATTTACTGAACAGCCGCCCCATATAATGACGTTATGACGTATCATGTTGCTGGCCGGAAAAGCTGCCGCTGGGGTTCAAAGGGTTTTAAATGTCGCAGTCGTTTTCTCGGAAATAATACAAGCTATGATGTATGAAACACATCGCGGTCTATTGTTCAGAGAATATTTTACTCAGAACAATGCTTTGCATGTTGCAGTCCACACTATCGACCAGGCAACGTTGCTCCATCTAATTGCTCACCTGTAAAGCACGCGTAGAAACTGCTATGTATTATAGTGATATCAGATAGGGACAATGTTTCTTATTGAGGTTTAACGACACTTTCGACAGCAGGGTCACCTCGTGTCGGACGGGAGGATGTTGCCCAGAGCTCTATTATAATGAAGGGCAAGAACACTCATAGTTTTTTTTATTAGACAAAATGATTCTTGTAAACGCGCCAATCTTGGCGATGATGTCTGATACATTATGATGAAGGTTTAATACAACGAGTCAGATAAGGCCGAAACAAGTTAAAAAATTGTTCCTCTGGCCCTCCCGCGTGGTCCTTTTGGCTACCGCATGCTCTCTTTTTATAACCAATGCAAACTTGAAAAACTTAAACTTAAATGGTTTATGTCCGATATTTTACCCCAGTCAATAAAATTGATACATTTGTCTCTTGAGAGCAGCAAGGCTTTGTAATGCTTCAGCCACCAGCACCCATGAAATTCTGTTGATTATGAGGCCTAAAATATAAAACCAACCGGGAACATGAACGTTTGCTGGCAAAGAAATAATTACAAAAATAAAAAAAAAATAAAATAAAAAACTGCCCCGCCACATGCAATTTTACAAACAATGACCTGAGAAACAGATTTACTTTGTGAGGCCGAATGTGAAATTGTTTCTGGTAATACTCTCGTTTTCTCGTGTCCGTGACAGCTTACGGGTTTGTCCGATTTTTGTATCCATTCTTTCATTCTCGAGGGTCCGTTGGGGTCTGAGGAGTGGAAGAAGTCTGGATACTCGAAGAAAATCATCCATCTACAGTTAAAACTAGAAGTCCTTTCATGAAATGCGCACAAATAGCACGTCGATCTGCGCGTTAATCTACGCGTTATGACCATAGTAAAGCTATCAAATTCTGTACATATGGCCTGTGCACAAGCAATGTTTCAGCCAAAGGTCCTCCGGGTAACCCGGAGGTCCATTGGCAGAAACATTGCCTGTGGTTGCTATGAGCAACCAGGGGAACCAGCCATGCTTTGGATGCCATTCGATATGGCAATTGCACGCAATTCCTACGCGCAATTAAGCCCAGATAAGCGCACAGTTCGTGACAGGACTTCTAGTTTTACGCCGAGCAACTGACATATATTCCCGCTTTCAAAACAACCACAAGAAGGTGAGATTTGTTCACGACAACTACCCTTGCATTATATACATATGGTATGTTATAACGCACACACCGTCGTACACTGAGAACCACGGTTTGAACTAAGAGCCTCAAACGAGGCGAAAATGCAAGTGAGTTTGTTCACATTTTCTGTTACCTCTGGGTCAGAAGCCAGATTCAATAAACGAGAGACCAAAAGCGTGGAGCATAACTGTGAAGTATCATTTTGTGATGATACCATTACACACCGAGTTCAAGGAAAGTCGGAAATCTTATTTATATGGCCATGAATCCGGATTGGGCGGGGTGGGAGTGGGGGCGTCGTAGGGATGTGTCACCTCTCCAAATTGTTTTAAGTTAAGCACTTCATCGTACACAAGTCAGACAATTGCTGGGCATTGTGCTGTACAACGATTTATCAGCAAAAACGACAAATCTGTTCAACATAACTGCAATGTACACGTAATTGCCCGATGCAAATTATTTGTTTTTCCCCAAATTGCACTTGTCCTGTGGGATAAATGCCAGATACATGATGACACATTACTGCTGTGTCAAATTTGATTTACGATACCCGACTGACACTGAGCTAACTATTAGTGCTCCTATGATTTCTGAACAGAGCATAAAATAGGTCACCTATTTCAGGGCATCGGATTCATCCTTGAGTAAATATACTCTCCCAAAAAAGAAAGTGTGCATGCTAAAAATAACACTAAAAAAGATATATATCATTTTCATTCATGGACATTTTATTCAATCACAGATGAATCAATTTGTGATCAACACGAGAAATTTCATTACGCTACGACGAATACTCTTGGTGCCATGGAGAGTCAAAGACACTAAGGGTCAAACACAAAAGTCACACTCTCAATATCTGGTATGACCTCCGTCTGCATCGACTACTGCTGTGCATCTACGCCTCATGGAAGCGAACAAGTTTGCATGGAAGTGTTGAGGGATGTTGTTCCATATTCTGATAAGCTGTCTTTGGAGTTCCACAGGCGTTGACGGTGCATGGGTGAAGCCGGCGTAGCTGACGTTTCATTTCGTCCCATACGTGCTCAATGGGTGAGATATCGGGCGAATTTGCGGGCCAGGGAAGAACATCCACTTGTTGTTGCTGCAGATACTGTTGAACAACACGAGCTGCGTGGGGTCGGGCGTTATCCTGCTGTAGAATGACGCTGGGGCCGTGACGTTGCAGAAATGGGACAACAACAGGTGTAAGCACTTCATCACGATATCTGGCTGCATTGAGATTGCCATCAATAATGACCAGCTCAGTTCTGTTACGGGCAGTGATGCCACCCCACACCATGAGAGACCCTCCCCCATAACGGTTTCGCTCCACGACACATGGATCTGCGTAGCGTTCGTTTCGACGTCTGTACACTCTCTGGCGGCCATCTGATGATGAAAGATGGAAACAACATTCATCTGTGAATAAAACACGTCGCCACCAGTGTAAGGGATGCCTGAGCTGTTGTCTACACCACTGCAGTCGAGCACGACGATGACGTAACGTCAAAATCGGACGAATTGCAGGTCTTCGAGGATGTAAGTCGTATTCTCTCAGCCGGTTGGTTACTGTTTGAGGATGTATCCGTCTCAGGTTAGGGATGTTACCGGCTGTCGTCGTTGCCGTTTGTTGCCGGTTCCGGAGATGGACGACACGGATATACCGATCTTGTGCAGGGATGGTAACTCGGGGTCTCCCAGAGCGGGGGAGGTGTCGAACGTCATCATGCTGTGCATGTCGATGGACTAGCCTGTCTACTGTGTTACGGTGGCAGTTCAAATGCTGGGCAACCTCTCTGTGTGTTCTGCCAGATCTAATCATACCCAGGGCAAGGAGACGTTGATTCATTGTCAGTCTTGGCATGCTAATGTGGAGTCGTTTTAACAGCAGCGCAAGTTTGAATGTGAACGATAGGAAGGCCTTACTTTAGTGTTTAAATACCCAAGGATTCACACTGCTGCATGAATTTTAAGACTCTCCACGTGCAAAACATGCCTTCTCACAAACGTGCAGCACGTCATTTAACGTTAATGCATTTTTAACGGGGAAAGCTGGTTTTGTGTTCAATATAACTTATTCATGAACAGGTTAACACTCTTTACACCTACGAAATTATTTTTTTGGAGTTTGATCAATTTCTGCAATGCACACTTTCTTTTTTGGGCGAGTAGATGACATCAAAATTAAATCACTATGGGCTCACTCACCATGTTGAGAGGTACAAACATGCCCCCGCAGAGCGTTACATATTTTTGGGGGTTGCTCACCCGGTAGGAAGATCAACTCTAAAGATTATATAATGTGTAGTGGATCCAAGTTTGGACTACATGTTGGCATGCATACATAAAAAAAATTCTTTCCCTCAATCGTTCAGAAAAATACATGTCCTCAGACTACAGTCATCTGATGACATCAATTAATTTTGTCCGTCTGGCAATTTCATTTAGCCGTCAATCAGGATTTTATTGTACCCCACCCAATATTTTGGACAAGTTACGGCTCTGCTTATTACCAATTGCCAAAATCTCTGTTAAACCCTTTACCTAACGCTAGTAGCAGACGACACTTGTAAAACAAATTCTCGTATAACTAACAAATTTCATTTTTTGCTTCCAAAGCATAGGTTACGACCCCTCATTGGAACGAGCGTGACGTGATGTTTTGGAAGCAAAAAATGAAAATATAAAAAATTGAATGGCGATTTTCATGAATAGCGCTGGCCGGTTTTGGCCGTTACGTTAGGTAAAGGGTTAACCTTTCCAACCAGGTGTGCATAAATTTTTGCGGGGAGAAAAAAATGATAGTGGACGAGCAGGCGATATAAAGTGCAAAACATCTGAAAAGGGGCTCGATAATAAGTTAATCAAGGGGCTTGACAGAGCTGTTCAATTAAATATTACCGAACCTCCCAACAAATCAGGACTGTTTCGTCCATTTCGCCGTTGACAGTATTGGCTGAAATGATACCTTCCAGGGCGCCAGTGTTGAAAGGGTGAAACGTGGAATTATCTTCCGCGTACCAGCGCTGTCACGTATAGATCAACTCGTAAGCTCTATGGAGGATGGAGGGAACATTGCCAAGAATCATTTCTGTAAATCCGAAATAGATACTGTCCTCTACTATTGAGACAAGTATGGAAACACACTGACAATGCCATCCGGTCTAGTGTTTAATGGGTTATCGCATGTTACAAATAATAACGACGCTGTGTCAGCACTTCAATCTAAAAACAAAGCCGGTTATTTGCTGTCAGAGATTTAAAAAAGGGAACAATCAATTTTTCTGTGTTTTCACCGCTGTTCAATGTCGAAGACATCTGTCATCTGATCGTCTTATTGCATATCTACTTAGTTTATTTTCCAGACTAATGGATAACCTCATTAGAAATAACCACGCAGAAATAGTCACTTCGTTAACTTTTTCAGTACCGTGTGTATTTCCTACTTTTTTCTATTTTATGAAGTTCTGTACGGCATAGGAATTTATTGGGTTCAGATATCTCCCACACGAGAAAATTAGATGGAGCTCCGCTTCTTGCACCAGCACACCAAAGAAACGTGTCTAGCTGGACTGGGCCCCTTGACCCAAGATACAAGATTTCAGGCCACCAGACTATTATTATGTTCGGAATTCGACGCTGTTATATGTTTTCCCATTTTGTATGTACTTTGCAGGCAGATGATTGTTTATGCAACATGATGTATTTTCACCAACACATATTATTAGTTACACAGTTTGTAACGAATATATCTTACCGACTTCTGCATCGATGCACATAACTGATAACAACAGCGATAAAAATTAAATGAGAGAATTCGCACAATGTGTTCACGTGTCTTTGCCTTGTTACAATTTATGGGAGAGTGCGAACTCTCCCATAAATTGTAACAAGGCAAATTCATACATACCAAACAGTTTCATTTCGAAGGTAACATGACACACATCCACAGAATATGAAGCCTTTTAAATTGCCTAACCTGCACTTCAGACCAAATATGGGTTTCCAACACTCAATCTTTCAACTTGAAGCGTTTATCGGCTGCCGCAATTTTGAATAGTCAATGAACAAAGGGGAGATTACCCTTAGCTGTCAGCGTATATCGATGTTGACAGGCAGTATATGTTTTTATATGCAGTCTGCATGTGACGTCTTCGAACCAATGAAATTCCCAGATACTTGTAGGAGGTAAGATATATACAGATATTCCTTCTAGTTTCAGTTATAGATATTCCAATCGACAAGTTTTCAATTCACATTAAAGGCATCAAGATATTAACACAATCATTGGTAGTACGCAGACTAATCATAAAATTTCAGCCGCGGTGAGGTGATTCTTCATTCATAAAGGCATAGCTATCAAACTTTCAGTGAGTTCACTCCTCGATTGAGACATATTCCGTGCGTTGACTCAAAGAAAATTAATGTTTATGGTATTTTTTAGATTCAATCGTCAGCAATATTTCATTTGGTCGGAAAAGCTTTTCCGACCAACTGAAATGTTCCAGACGATTTAATCTAAAGATGTACGATGGACTGTTTGAGGATGAGGCTTGTGCCAAGGCATAACGTTGTTGAACTTCTTAAAGAAATAGACTGGCGGATTAAGAGCTTGCCAAAGTTTACAACTCATACGCTGGAATCACGGGGTTACAGAGCACCTTAATTTATTTATTTATTTATTTATTTATTTATTTATTTATTTATTTATTTATTTACATCTCCTGCGTGTGCATGTAATAAGGCAGAACACAATGTGGTGTACGGGGGACTGGAATCAATGACCCGATTTGGAGATTTTTGTATTTAAGGCCCGAGTGAAATTCAGGAAAAAAAACTCCCAACAAGGACCGTTGATTCCCATCTCCCGTACATATTCTAATCGTGTTATGTATTATTTCTATTCAACTTGAAGTAAGGGAATCAGCTAATATTTTTAACCCTTTACCTTACATGAAAAGCACACGAAACTTGTTAAAAAAAATCTTGAATAACTATTTTGTTTTTTCATTGTTTGTCTCAAAAACATAGGTTATGCCCCTCATTGGAACGAGCTCGACGAGCTCGTTCCAATGAGGTCTCATAACCTATATTTTTGAGACAAAAAATGAAAAAAAAATGAAAATTAATTGGCGATTTTTGAGATTAGCGCTGGCCGGTTTTGGTCGTTACATGGGTAAAGGGTTAAAGAAAACTATATATTCTTGCTTGACACCGTTTGGAATCGAAGTATTTTATTCACGTCATAACATCACTCAGATGCGGAACATTTAATTAGATGCGTTCTTACATGACGTAGTAAACGTAAGACGGATTCCACGCGTGGCGTATCTAGTACATTTCGAAAAGTCTGTATTGTATCGGATAACGCTGAACGTATTCAACAATGGTGGTATCAAATACGACACACGCCCCTGTATGTGTGGACGTATTTATCTGAGACGGCGTATTGGTAAGTTTTTACTCAAAAATTTGAAATACCTATAAGCATGCGCAGATGGGGTATGGGGTGTGTTTCCCATGATCAGTGTACTTGTTTCCCATTATTGTTAGCTTAGTTGTTTGAATTTCTACCAGGATCCAATACTCGAAAACTTTTACAATTGTATTTTCTAGAATTATAGTTTCTACGTATTAATATAACTGACTGAAATGAATCATAAGCATTTTAAAAAAATATGGCAATTTGCCCCCTGAGGCCAATACTGTAAAACTTTTAAAATTGTATTTTCTAGAATTGTATTTTCTACTTTTGGCTTTAAATGGGTTAAAGTGAACGATTAGCATTTTCAAAGATGTGGCAATTTTCCAGATGGCAAATTGCCACATCTTTTAAAATGCTAATCCTTCAATTCATTCAGTTATATTAATAGTTAGAAAATATAATTCTAGAAAATACAATTGTAAAAGTTTTATAGTATTGGCTGCAGGACACGTCATATGCCCTGTTTTACTGCAGGACACGTCATATGTCCTGTTTTAATTAAGCCCTTTATTACTTCCCATGCATGCGGTAAAAACAACTCATTTAATCATTTAACTTACTCGACTTGGAAAACACACTTTGAAAACTCTTTTTTATAAATAGCTACAAATTTCAAGTTCGCCTTTCAAACAGCTTAAGACTCGTTATTGAAACAGGCGCGAGGGCGACGGGAAAAGCTCGTAAGTCCAAAAAAATAAAAAAAATAAAAGAAATTGAATGATTGTTTTTGTCCATGTCGAGCGCTGGAAGATATACACTGTGGAAAAAATAGCATTTAGATTACGGTAGGGGTACTGGCAACCAGTTCCCGCTACCTTTACTGTAAATGTTATAGTAGTTACCGTTACAGCTCAATGTTCTGTCTTACGAAAATTAATGGAGGAGTGTCCATATAGGGTTGTGGAAAGTTTTTTTTTACGAGGGAACACATTCAACTTTTTAATTCTTGCTTTCATTAAACAGCGTCATCCATGTTTCACCCTTTACACAACGTAACGACCAAAAACGGCCAGCGCTATTCTCAAAAATCGCCAATTAATTTCCATTTTTTGTCTCAAAAATATAGGTTATGACCCCTCGTTGGAACGAGCTCGTCGAGCTCGTTCCAATGAGGGGCATAACCTATGTTTTTGAGACAAAAAATGAAAAAAATTTGTGATTCAATATTTTTTTTTTTTTTTGCAAGTGTCGTCTGCTTTTCATGTTAGGTAAAGGGTTAATGTCGACAAATTAATATATTTACAGTAGTCTCGGTGAACTGGTCGTAATCCACGTCTAGGCAGCGTTGTCCACGCATGCGTTTACCAGGTAATAACAATTATCATCATCAAAATTTTAATGAAGGAAAATTTAAAATTTTAATATCAGGGCTGTATGTTAAAAATATATTAACTGGTCAACTCCGTGAGCAGAAAAAATAGCCTCCCCGTGCAGTGAAATGAAATGAAATATCATTTTCTCCGTTTTTGCTCAAGACCGAACACAAAAGGTTGACATTTTCAAACGTATTTAAATGCAATATTTTACCGTAAAATTTTACGGTAAAAGTACCATCAACTGGATTGATAGTATTTGTACCATATTTTAACGTTATTTTTAACAGTATTGCCGAAATTTTCGGAAGCATGTTAACACGGCCGTGGCATAATAAAGGTGTAAAAATATCTCACACAGTGCAAAGTCACTTTGTTAAGGCTACATAAAATACACTGAATAGGAACTAAGTGATAGTTTATTCTGATACTGGGAGCACGGTGGTTCATTGGTTATGGCATTGGACTTCAAACCGAAAGGTCAAGTGTTAGATCCGCGCCAGGGGCAACTGCGCTGTGTCCTTGGACAAGGCACTTAATCCCGATTACTCACGAGAGAGATGGGGACATTGTGTACTACAGCGTATGCTGCACGTCGATGGTACATTTGCCTTCAACCAATGCTAATCCTGCTTGTGCGCAGTTGATATTTTGGGGAATCTGACATTACTTGCCGCTGGTCGGTGGTTCTCTCCGGGTACTACTCTTCCTAAACTCGTAAAACTGTCCGACACGAAATCACCACTGCGTCTAAAGTGTCGTTAAACCTCAATAAATAAATCTGATCTCAATGAATTTATACTCCTAATATATCAGCTTCATTTCCTTAATTCAAGTTGAGTTGTGGTACAGTTACAGAACACGACTCGGGGATGTACGGGAGACAGGAACCAAGGGCCCTGATTGGGGTTTCATTCCGTTATTTCTCGTGCGCTTTCGGTGCTCGTGAAATTGAGGGAAAACTCCAACTCGGGCTTTGGTAGAAGCAGGGAGGTGGCTAGAGGTTTCCGTTTGGGGGGGGGGGGGGTGTAAAGTAGTGAATTTCCAACTAAGGGGGTGGGGGAAACTCCTCCCGGTCCCTCCTCCTAGTTGGAAATTTACTATCGAGAATTGTTTTGAAAATGAAGCCATGAAAGGGAGCATGCAACTGATTCTGGTAACTGAAATGCCAACACATTTATGATAGAATTATCAGGTTATTATGATTTGGTATTCTTCTGGGAATTGAATATGTGCTAAACAAATGATCAAGCTGAGAACTTTGAGCAATTCACACTTTCCTAACATTAAATCAGACGTTATGCAGGAATGATCAATTTTCGATGTTTCATCATTTTGTAACTGTGAATGATGGAATTAACTCATGATAACGATGTTACATGATGCGATTTTCTTGAAGTGCATTTCGATGATTTTTTTTATGACGCGGAGTAAACGTACTATAGAAATCTCGTACCCATCGACATCATGCATACTTATGAAGCTCCATATTGCGTACACTGTAGTTGTAAATAGTAGCAGTTGGAATGTTTGCCGATTTGAAACCGAGTTGGAATTTTGGGAAATAAAGGAGACAACAGCGTCACCAAAGAAGCTCGAAAATCCAGATAGATGGAATTTTCAACCACTCATGACTTGCCCTTCGAATTTCCAACTATAGGAAATTTTGGCCAGGATTGGGGGGGGGGGGGGGTTGATACACCCCCCCCCCCCCCACACACTTGTCTCCACGTCTCTGGTGGCAGTCCTCCGTACCTCAACCTCGTTGTGTTCAGTCTTATTAACATTCACCAATTACATGTGTACCCAAGAGTCGTTGTGTTTGAACGGAACAGCCTTTGCAGAAGAGCGCAGCAACGGTATTATTTTATAAGCATAATTATTTTTTTACTTTTTTGTTTGAGAGACTGGAAGATTTACTTTTATTTTAAATTGTGACAAAATTTTTATCGCAGATCATGAAATAGAGCGAATGGTCAAGAAATATACATTTTTGGCCACTTCAAACGAGTGAGAGAAATATAGAAAAAACAAACGTATAGCGTTTTCAAGTAATAATGTTATTCTCCGAGTAGGATTGAGAATGAAACCGACGTGCCTCTGGAGAGTCGTTTTATTTCGTAATCCTACGAGTAGAATACATTTTTTTTTACTTGAAAACGCTATACTTTTATTTTGTTTATCCCATAAAACATTTACAGAGCAGTTGTGGCGAAATCGTGCTGTCACTCGCTACCAAACACTTCGAGACGTGAGGAGCACATTGGTCCAATTCGATCGACTAGCAACACTGCCAGAAATAAACAAGGCGCGGTGATACATTTCTGTCTAAAAATAATTCCCTTACAAACTTGAGCTAAAGTTGCAAAAATACATTATTAAATGAACAATTTTTATCTTTCTTGTTTTCGTTGTTTATTGTTTTTTTTTTTCGTCGTCGATTCAAGTTTAGTTTTGCATTTGTTTATTTACACTTTCCTAATTTGGAAAATGAAATATCACTCATCATGCCCCCGCCTTTCACAATCAAATTTGTATGCTTTTAAAAACTTGGTTTCGATTGATTTACTTTTGAGTTTTCTTTGTTAATTGTTGTTCGTTTTATTGTAAGACAGAGTTGAAATATGCATATATTCTAAAACTAAATATTTCAGCGACGGTCAACGTTTGATGAACGTCCGTTCATTATGTCTCCCACAAATGTAAAACAGGTCCTGACAACACGAATGCAAAAGAGGTCGGAGGTCAACAAGTCCGTCCCTACAACAGGAATAAATTCTTTCAGTATTAAACCTACAGAGAAAATCTATCACCTTATTAGCAGCTGCTACTAGCTGAATAAAGCAAACATTTATCCAAGACTTTTATAGTTCGAATAAAAGTCCATTTATGGGATAAAAAAATTAACACTGTACGGTCCTTTTGCATTTCGATATACAATCTTTAGAGCTGCTGCCGGAAGCTACTTTATTTGATAAACTAGTACATTCTAATCACTTATCGAGTATCTCAGGAGTACAATTTTGTACAGAATGTATGTTTTGGACACGCAGAGAAATAGAAGCTTTGTAGCTTATACACTCCTTAAAATTTGTTTTGATTCTTGAGAAATCGGTTTTGCTTCTCGCAACTCATGTTGTGCGAATCAATTTTAAGTTCTTCAATAATTTAAAATTTGAGAGTATTATTATAGCCTGTGGGTGCAACAAGTACACATTCTATAACAAACAACAAACCCCGTATTTATATATTCATTAGAGTTTAACACTTGAGGGCCAAGTTCCAGTTTTGGAGAAATTATTGTTTGTCTTAACCCTTTGAACTCTCTCCAGTTCAATGGCAGCAATTTATTTATTTATTGATGTTTAAGGTCACATATTTATGCACAATGGCTAATCATGACCGTGAAAGTTTTACGGGTGGAGGAAGCCGGAGTACCCGGAGAGAACCACCGAGCAACGACGAGCAGCTGCCAGCTCCCCAACATTGTAACTCCGCACTGCAGCACAGGCAGGGTTAGACTGGCTGAAGACATGTGTATAATCGACGTGCAGTACGCCTGAGTACACGGCGGCATCGTGGCCCCACATGGGCAATGGGGGTGAAGTGTCTTGCCCAAGGACACAACGCGGTTGCCGCAGGTGGAATTGGCAGCAATTAGAAGTGTCCATATTCATTATTTGGGGTAGACCAATCAATATTTTCAACGTGCAGCCTCGAGGCTGCACGTTGAAAATATTGATTGGTCTACCCCACACATTTACCGAACAGCCATCCTATTTAATGACGTCATGACATATCATGTTGCTGGTCGGAAAAACGGCCGCTAGGGTTTAAATGGTTAATCGTACATGTAGATCATATCTTCCACCGAACCCGTTTTTGATGTTGCTGCTGAACAACCAGTCACGGACCTATAGGCTGTGGTTTTCTATGAAGTACTGGCTACATACATTTAGAAATGAATCGCATATTTATTTCTTACACGCCTCTTCTATGAAATCCCCATCTGCAGCAACACTAAGCCATGAGGAAAATGAAAGTCAAGTCTGTTCCGCACACATGTGCGGAACGGAAATCGTCCCGGACTATTTTTAAATAGAAGCGAAATTTCATTGGAATTTTCTACAAATCGTGCATCGCAGCTAGTGATAGCAAACATAGTAACACGGGTTCCCCTCGCAAATTTGGTTGGCAATAAAATGTGTTCTTTTTGTTGATAGTTCGTCCCCTGAGTTCCAATGTGTGCCTACTGGCACACAGCACACACTGAAACTCAGGGGCGAGTTGTCAAATGCATTGCTGAATGTCCGTCTAATAATTACTTGTATAGACGTGAAGACGTGTAATAAACATAGAACGACACACGCGTGTGAATGGGTTAATCGATATGGCACCTGTGCCACCGCGAAGGATAAAACACGAGGTCTGCGGCCATATCAATTAAGCCATTCACACGCGTGTGTCGGTCGTTCTGTGTACATGTTTCCAAGATTTGAACGGGAATGGTTCAAATGTTGGTGAGTTTCTTGTCTTATATGTACTTGTAGAACTCAGCACACAGGTTTTTGGAGATTTTGCTGCTGAATGAAAGTACAGTTTCCTGGCAGTATATCGGCAACCAAGATTCACAAAACACCACTGATAACAGACAAGAATCACATAAACATTTTGCGATAATCAGTGTGGATTCCCATTCTTTTTTAGGTGTGTCGGTAGGGTTTTCGGTATTGATACGATATCGATACTAACATCGAACAGCATTTTCGATATAGTGCCTCGTTGTATGTCACCAGTCTATAGCCGTCAGACTATGGATGCTAATGTCCTGGTATGATCTCACGGTGAAGTTAAGACTTGACAAATGTAACGCACAATGAATGCATTATTTGCCAAAACACTGGGAATAATACAGGTACAAATACTCGCCATGGTCCATCAATCGCATACACTGTTATTTTCTTTTCTTTTCATTTCCATAACAGTTTCAGTCATTCCATCGTGTTTCTATCTAATTGCAAGTCATACTATATTTTTTGTGGAAAGAAACTATTTTCAAGTGCTTTCCACTGACAGTTCTCTTTTTCAATGACATCCACATTAAACGAAAATTGAAAAATAAAACATTATTGTGCGACTCTTTCGAAATATTCCCAGTATCGTTATAGTTAGCTTATCAAATCAGCGAGAGTCTCAGCATTTTTATATAGAATATACCCAAAGTAGCTTGGTGTACGAATTGTTCACCACGAATGGTGAAGTGGTGTTAACCGCGAGCCTTCGGCGCGCGGTTAACACCACTTCACTACGAGTGGTGAACATTTCGTGCACCAATCTACTTTGGGTATATTTTATTTATACCATGATCGTCAGATTATTAAGAGTCGCCATTATTTTTTCACGATTTTTCTGAGCAGCAGCAGTGCATACATGCGACTTTGTTTGCTGTCAATTTTATCACAGAAAGGCAATAGAAAAAGAAACAGGGCCTTATTCATTTTAATAACATACTATTTCGAGTTATGGATGCTTTATTAACATGAGACAATGCACGCTTGTTAATTTTTGGTGTTTTATTGTGTAAACTCATATAAAAACGTAATAAATAATTGCCACTTTCATTTCACTCTTCGAGAGGAGACGTGCAATAAATTTAGACAAGTTCGCATTCAGGTCAACGTCACCAAAGGTCAGCTTGGATGTAGTTCCACTGTAGGTGTAAATGTTAAGTACTGAAATCCCATTGCTGGCATGTTCACCACGGTTGGTGTATAAAGCTAAAATTTATGTCATAGGCTTTTCGTATATAGTAGAATAGGTAATCATGGTATAAATACCCATATCCTGCCTGTTGTACATGAGGCCCAAATGACTTCACGGAAGTAACATGGCTTTCAATGCAGCAATTTTACAGACGCAAAGTAAAATCTCAGTGTGAGTTTGCCCTGAACATTCAACACAAGAATTCTCAAATTCTTTTCTTTGTATAAAAGTCAGGTGCCGTATTTTTTAAATTAATATGCTACATATGTAAGGACAATTTGTTTACTTTGAAGTTCCCACCTCTGATTTTCCATAAATTCAAATTAAATATAAACAAATTATACATTAAAATGAAGGTTATATAGAACATGAAGAATAGTGCATCCAACTCACAGAGTTGACAGTAGGTACCAATAGTTCCGAGAAGTCTGCTACCGTATTGGTAATAATTCGTGGCTAAATTTGCTTCGGATCCTCTGTGATTTGATTGTATATATTTGTCGTGTTCTTTTGATCACAACCTTTATGTTGATATATAATTTGTGTATAATTTGAATTCATGGAATATCAGAGGTGGGGATTTCAAAGGGAACACATTTCCTTTACTTATATAATACCTTAACCACTGTCATATAATAGACAGATTATTAAGGGAGTCCATCATTCTCGGTGGTCATTTTCCGTGGAGTGTACGAGACCAGACGAGCCGGATTAAATAAGACGCCTACGACCTCTAGTTTGATGTGGCTCATCTGCGACCTGCATGT